>VXBR01008564.1:90477-340720 GCA_013400215.1 Cisticola juncidis
GCATCCTGTCTTCCTAAAGTAGAAAATAGATCATGACACTTAGCTAGCTGTCTTACCCCACTGTGGTAAAGCCTTTAGGACTTGGTCTCTCACTTCCTCCTGGCATAGGTGCTTTGCTCATCACTTCTTGTTTAAGCACTGTGGAGATAGAATTGTCCTCTCTCTCTCTTAAAGAAACAGCAACAACGAAAACCAAAACTGAGCACTGCTCCCCTCCACCCCTCCCCCCAAAAAACACCAAATAAACCATTAAAAAACCCAAACAACCCAAAACCAAAAAACCAAACAAAACCTCCCCGAGAAGCAAACAAACAAAAACACACAAACAACCCCCCCCCCCCAAACCGCACAAAACCCCCAAAACAGTGTCAGCTGTGAGAATCAGCTTCTGAAGATCCAGTTTTGTAGACTTTTAATAGTGTGCTTGGATTATAATTTCCAGATGGTTCCCCTCTGCTATGATGTAGGTACAAATTTGTTTCAAAGTTGAGAGCTGAAGTGGTGATGGCTTGAGAAGGTGAGGCACTGGGGAACGAAAATACAAACAATGCTGCAAATATATTTTTGAAATCCAAGTAGCTATGATTGTTTCCTAGATCTGCATGCTTCTGTATCATACCTGTGTGTCTGCATATGTCAGGCTTTGAAATTTATGGTAGAGTACCTCAGCTGTTAACATAATTAACTAAAGGCTAGTAAATCCCTCAGTGGTCCATGCACCAGCTCAGTCCTATGTTCAGTAACAACACAGGGATTAAGTGCTAATGCTGTGGTAGGTTTCAGATCAGTGGAGCAACTTAGTGTCCCTTGTTTCTGTGTGTGAGCAAATTGACCTGAAGTAATCATATTAATGGGAGTTGGTTTTGAAGGCTGGTTGCTTTTTTTTGTTGTTGGTTCAGGAGGTTTTTTGAGACCAAGACATCATGGATTGACATTTCTGAAGCCTGCCAAGTTTCAGAGAACTTTACCAGCAGCTCCTTTTCCTTTTGCGTTATAATTTGTGTAATTCCCTCTCCCCTCCTTTGTCAGCGAGACTTTTCCTGTTCACTGCTCTCACATGAGTTTTCTTTCAGCTTTGCTGTGAGTGCTGTGACCAGAATTTTGCTTGTTTTGTCATTTTGCAGACTTGAAACTTCGGGATTTCCTGATTGACAATGAGACATTCTCTGACTTCCTCCGTCATAATGTGTCCATGCCACCATCTGCTGTAGAAGAGCTACTGGGTGCAGGAATCAACCTCCAGCAGGTAAAGAGTACTTTCAACTCCTAATATAATGCTTGTCTATTGTTTATTTAGCTGTAGTGCCAAGATCCACAGTGCTGGATCTCTCTGTGCTAGGTGCTGTAGAAACACAAGAAACACAGAAGAAAATGTATTCTCCACTTCTCTCTTCCCTCTTGCCCTCAATTTACTGACTTATATGATCCTAAGCTGTAAAAGGACACTGGGAACCCTTGTGCAGATGTTTCAACCTGCATAAGAAAATAGTATCCTCAAGCTAAACTGATTTTCTTCCTACCTTTTTTTTTTTTTTTTTTAGTGGAAGTAAAACATTAATTAAGCTGCTAGCGCTGTTCTGACTGTTTTCAATCTCTCAGCTTGAACTGGAGCAGGGTTTCTAGGTCTTGCCATGCCTTACATTGCTGTGCAGCAGAAGGAGCTCTAGTTTTAGGTTTGTGGCCAACACGTCAAGAGAGACACATCGTAAATGATGTAATACAAGAGTCCTGCTGTCCTGAGCACCTGAGCACTCCATGATTGCAGTCACAAACACAGCTGGTGATGACAGTGGGCTAGAGCCCCGTCTTGTGGAGGCTGCCTATTGTCAAGCTCGTAACATTTTTTTTTTTGCTAGGCTTGATGAATTAGTCCACGAGCATCCTTTCTAACAAAGAAATTAGAACTGACTTCAAAGAAAGACCCAGGGTTCTCTAGAAAGAATGCAAAAGATGGTATGCAAAAAGAGGAGAAAATCCGTTTTGATCCTCAACTCCATATCAGATCTTTCCATTGAAGTGGAATGGATTAATTGTCCTTTTAGTCTTTGTTTTCCTGTAGTTACAGATGCTGTCCCTCTTCGCACACATTGTCTTGCTTTTCAGTGAACTCTTTCAAGCCATCTGTTTTAGTAGAGTTTGAGAAGTTATCCTACAAGTTAAGGATACATTCTACTAAAAAGTGTAAAGCAGAGACAAAATTCTTACCCATTTTAGGCTTCAAGTTTTGTTTTAATTGAAACTGATTAGATTAAGACAGAATCATACTACAGATGATTTTGGAAGGGTAACTGGAAGACTGCAGCAACAGCATTCTCATCATTGTGCCTAAGTTAGTGGAGAGGCAGAAAGATTTTCAAACAGGCAAAAAACGTCACCATACATTGTGTGACTGCCATACTGTATTGCTTGTGTAGGGAAATGGAAGGAGGAAAAGCCTTAGCTTTTCTCTACCTAATGTGTCTGAAGAGTGGTAAAAGGCTGGTCAGTCACCTAGTTCTTCCTTGAATGTTTCAAGCTGTGCTCTTATGTAATTCTTGAGCTGATTCTGCTGAAGAACTGGGAGTGATGCTGCTAAGTCATAACAGCTTCTGTGCTCAGGGATGGCAAGAAGAGCTAATCTGAGCATCAGAACATTAAGCTGCAGAGCAGAGCACTGGCCCATGAAATTTTCTATTAGCACTTTTCTAATACAGGTGATAATGAGAGATGCAGACCTCTCCCTTCCTGCAGAATGACTTTATCTGACTCACAGAATGGAGGTCTTTGATTTTGCTGGAGATCTGGTTTGGAGATCTGACCTCGCTGCTGAGTTGACTGGTGACTTTAGCATTAATAGGCAGTATTTGTTAGGTCTCTGAATGAGTGGTTCACAGCTTCATCTAGAAGTCATATAGTAAAAGGGCCTATCCAGAATATGCCAGCCTTTCACAGAAAATACAGCCTTCTTCTGCAGTCTGTTGGTGTCTTGGGTTATTCAGCAAGGCTGGAAGTTATGATACCCAGTCAAGTAAGGAACTGAAGTTCCCAGGAAGATGGGACTGCTCACCAAAGTTACTGTAGTGACAGCACTCCAGCATGTCCAGCAGGGTTGTATATCCATCACACTGAAATTAGTGCAAACAGGTAACAGTGACCAAAGCCTTGTTGGGATGGGCATGTTGCTTCCTGGGGCTGAGTGGCTCAGCCTTGTGTTTTTCCAGTGGTGGCAGGTGTGCTCAGAAGGGTGTGGGATTTGGAAGGTGCCTGGGTCAGCAGTGGGCAGGCAGCTATGCAATCAAGTCTGGTATGCTGCTGTTGCATAGGTGTGGCCAGACAGCTCTCCTGTGGCTTGGAGCTGGGAATAGGTCCTGTCTCTCTAAAAAGCTGAAGGCTCAGTGAAGTCTTGGGCCCGTACTGCAGCATGATGCATTGAATAGCAATGAAAAATAAATAGTAATGGCCAGTGCATATTCTGCTTGGAACAAATCTGTTTCATGAAGCAGGAAGAGTCTCCAGGAGAGAATTATATGACATATAAGGACAGAACGATTACCTATGACTACTTTCAGGCATGAGCCTGGCATTTTGAGAGTCCTTAGGGGACTAAACCTGTCATTTAGGATGTATTTTTGCCTGCTGAAGACACCATGGGTTCAGATGACTGTAAGGGGTTAAAGAACTTGCTGATTTGGTAAGACTGGGAGTTTCAGTCAGGGTAGAGTGGATAGGTAGAGTGTTTTTCCTAAGGTCTCAGGCTATGGACCTCAGTGCTTGAAAAGAGCAGCTTCTCTCCAAAAGACTATATAAAATCTGGGTGAAAGAAGTGGACATTTTCGGAATGGTGGAAAGTTGGTCACCTTTTCTTTTTGTGAGTGAACACTGAGGCACTGTTTTTTCCATATGTCCACCCAAGGGAAGCTTGTTCTGGGAAAGTTATTTCAGTGCCCCACAAATATCTCCTTTTCAGCATGGCCATAGGACTGGTAGTAGTATCTCTGCTGGCAAGAGCATAAGTACCTCAGATTTTCAGAAGGCAAGTCTTTTTGATGTGAGAACTGTGTGGCACTGATAGATCCTATTTTTGACATATGGATACAGACCAAAGTTAAAGGTTTGCATGAGTATTGCATTAAAAATCCCTTCTCTCTCCTGTCAGTTCCATTTGCTTGTTTTCTCACTGTAATGAACTTTTTCCCCTAGATTGTGCATACTCCTTTGGTTTTGACAGGCAAAAAATTTCAGACTTACCAGCCTGGTTCAGGAGCTGCTAACTCTTCTGGAATGTAGATCAAATCCTATTTAGTTATTGTTGTAAGTTGGGCAATGCACACTGGGTCTTACAAAATGACGGAAAGATGAAATTAAGTCCACAGCTGTTGTTACCTGTGCATTTACAGTAAAATGGTTCCATCTATCTAGCCCCAAGGGAAACAAAAGTTTCTTTCCAGGCGCGGACTCTGGATTTTTCCTTGTTTGTCACCTTTGAGAAGTATGCAGCTTTTTACATGGACTTTGTTGTTCAGCAGACGTGTAGTTGGTAACTGACCTTATTAAAAGAATTTGTTTATCAGGTCTGAAACAGTCTGGTGATAACACAGAGGGATTTTATCAATTTTGTTAATAAGGTGATTGCATGCGGATTAGGAAACATTATTAACAAGGGAACCATTACCTTAAGAAAGTATGCCTGTGAAGGAAGACTCTAGGATCTTATCTCTTTTGTTGCAGGCAGTAAGATAACTTTTTTTTTCTGATACATTATCTACTCAAAAACACTGCAAAATGTGTGTCTCAGCATATTTTAGTTAGTGGGTAGAGACTTCAGAGTTAAGGGAGATGATTCTGAATCATTACTGCATAGAAAATGTGGCTGGCAGATACGTCTAAGTAGTTTGGGACAGAGGTCTATTGCCCTTCACATAGATTTGTCAGACTTGTGTCTGGTCACAAGCCTTGTTGTTCTCTGTGGCTGAGTTCCCAGAAGACTGAACATTAGGCAATGCCTGTACCCTTGGCTGGAGGAAATGGCTGCTCTGGAGGACAGGATCACTGCTGCTTTGTGCATATTTGCAGGGAAGTGAAGAGACCTGCCTCCCTCAGGACTTCTCTCCCATGTTCTCAGCAGGGAAGGGTTTTTCTTGGAACTAAGTTGCATATGAATCAGGGCTACTCAACCTGTAGAGAAGAATGGCCCCTCACCTCTATCTTGAAATGTTATGAATGATTTGCTTTGTCTGAGCAATAACCTGAGCAAAGCTTTTTTGCGGGAGTCTTAGATGGAGCAGACTTATATGCTTTTCCCACTTTCACAGGTCGTTGTGTCTGGTTATCGAATGAGACTGCGAGATCTCTGCAATAGCTCAACATTGTCTGAATTTCTTATGACCCAAAATCAGACAGCAGCCACAGACTCTAAAACCTTCATTTGCGCCTTGTCAAAGGAAAAACTCCATGCAGCTGAGCAAGTCTTCCGTGCTAACCTGGATCCTTTGAAGCCTCTTCAGGTGAGTTCACTGGCCCCACCAGTAAAGAGTGTGTCATTGACACAGTGACATTTTCCATGTCTTTCAGTCTAAGAACTCATCCCTGCATTTCCAGAACTGCTTTTAGAAAGAAGATGGTTGGTCTTTGTCGCGGGAGCACGAACAACATTGCTTCTTCCTGTCATTCTTACCCTTCCTGTTCTATCTGTGACTTGCAGAGCATGTGTGTGGCCTGCACTTCAATTTGTCAAGAGGAAAGTCTTTATGCTGCACAGTAACAAACAGGTTCTTGGTTGTCCCTGTGTTTTAGTCAAATGCTGCATCTTGGCTGGAATGAGCCCAGATATAAGCCTGGCTTGTGCTGAGCACCGGAACCACTGCCCTCTGCCATTTAGCATGGGGCCACCAAATGCAGGAGTTTCTAGCCACTGACAGGCCACAGCCTTTAAGCAGGTTTAAATCATGTGAAGCGAGTCAAATTTTAAAACTCCTGTTTCAAAAATTACCCAACTGAATGGGTTTTGGAAGAATTCATTGAACTTCAAGAAAACACATTTACAGGGTGACTGAAGGTTAGAGCAGACTTGGATATAGGAAAATCCAGTGATGTTTTGCCATAGATCTGCGATATCTGTTAAAATATGGAAGTTTGAGGAATTCAGTGCTGGAAATGACAGTAGAGTGAAGAAAGGGCCACAGAACCACCTCTGTTACCCAGTGAAACAAATATTCTATTGTCTACTGTTTGAGTTTTCAGATTTGATGAGCTGTTCAGTACTCAGAAGTCATGTACCACTTGCTTGGCTTTGTCCCCAGTCAAAGAGGGTCATTATCGAGTACTGGAATCATATTACTCTCTTGCACACCACATAGTGGTCAGTGACTTCTTCTCTCCACAGCTCATCTGCTTTCCGCATGTCCTCCATCTGCACTTTCTTTCCTGCTGGAAAGAGCAAGACAACCTTGTAAGCATTAGGAGATGGCGTAGCTGGGAGATGGTAGCAGCACGAAAATTGTAACAAATATGGGCTATTTTAGAGAGCAATGGCTATAACTTGTTTCTTCTCTTCAATTATACATGTATGTGCACATATATACACGTTTTACTTTAAACCTTTCAAAGGTGCTAGAATTTGGGGGTCTGAGGGGGTTGAAAATAGCCAGCTATTGTACCACATAGAACTGGTTTTCTGGGCCCTGTGGAGACAAAGTCACGCATTTCTGATTTATGGAAGCCTTCTGCAGGTTAGCTGATGGAAGCAGGTACTGAGTGTGCTTAGGTCTATATTGCTGGCTGGTGAAAGGAAACACTCATAAGCCACTCTGTGCCTCTTGGCAACAGCAGTATAGATTTAAGACATTATGTGCAGTTTTGGGGGGCTTCTGAGAAGCTGGCTCATGATCTTGTCTTCAAGGGAGAAAAAAGCTGAAGTCCAGAAGCCAGAAGCTCTAAGCCTGCTGTGCACTGTTTGTAAAGGTCCACAGTTTTCCTCACAGAAATGTGTCACAGTATATCCTATAGCTGTGAGTGACACAAAAACTAACCGGCTTTGGTGTGGCTAGGCAAAATGTATAAATAAACAGTAGGATGGCACCCAACACGTTTGAAACTTAGTGTCTTTAGAGGCTAAAAAGTGTCCTGACCTGCAGTAACATCTTTGAACAAAGAGGGAACTTTCTGTTCATGAACAAAGGAGGCTTTTGACACAGCTTATTGAAGGCATTGTGTGTCAAATCTTGGACATGCATACTTAAGATAGCATGCTCTGTATCTACTACAGAGTCTGTAAACCAATGCCAACAATTTGTCATGAGATTCAAGGGTTTTTTTCTTAATTCTTTTGATGTACTTCACAGGAAGGCATTTCAGTAAGCAAAGTAAGGGCCAAGTCAAATGCAGGTGCAACAGCAATTTGGAGACAAGTTCTCAGCTTGTGTAATTGGACATGGGTTTCACTGGTTGCACTATTTTGTGATTTATATTGAGGCAGCTAACCTTTTTAGTACAAGAAGGTTAATACAAGGGCTTGCAACTCTGTAAATTCAACACCAAGGGGTTGAATTGTAAACTGGAAATTTATGGCTTTCTGATATCTGGTCAGTGAAGTGGCTATGATTTCTTGAAATATCTTACTACATATGACTTAGCCTGACATTCACCTGCTTGTTTTTTCCCCCTCTGGATTCCTGTTATTCCCTCTGCAAGATGATGCAGTAAATTTCGTCATGGAATTGATCCAGATTAAAAGTGATTGACCTGATTGTATGTTTACACAAATATTTATGCTAAAACATGAAGGGGAGGGTGCAAGGTTAAGAGACCTATGAAAAGGAAGTGAGTGTGTGGGCTGAGACTCTGATGACAACACTCAATTCTGCTGGCTTAAGGAGTGTATGCCTTTGCAGCCTCAGGGAAATTCTAAGTGTTCTAAGTAGCTCTCAAAAATGCAATAATCACTAGCAAATTATGGGCAGATCAAAGTTCTAAAAAATAAATTTAAATGCATGCATGATAAAATACGTGAGCTCTAAATGTCACAGCACTGTTGAGCTTTTTTAAAAAGAAAGGGAAGGAATAAACACTTCACATTCCTACTCCTCAGTTCTATCCAGAATGCCTTGAGTGTTGCCCAGAGGGCAGTGATACAGCTAACACAAGACCTTCTAATTAAAATTTCACACAAGGATTCTAGCTCTGTTGCTGGTCTTTCTGTTACTTCAATTTAGCCTGGTCTATAGGAAGAGAAAACACAGCCAAGCACATGGAGGTATGGTAGGGAGGTTAAAGTCAGTGTCCTTACTCTTCTGCGTGTGAGAACTACTCGAGGCAGGCTGTCTAGATCAAAACCCAGCAGAAAATCTGGATGTGATCACAGGACAGCAAGGCGGAGGATCGACTTTCATTCTTCCCTGAGTGTTTGCTCCACAAGATGAAAGAAATGTTTCAAAAAGTCCAATTCCCTATTCCATGACCCATGTCTTAGTCAGCATCCATTCTCTGAAGCCTTTTGTCCAACAATACAACGGGACATAGGACATGTTGTACAAGCTCGTGTGGACATGTCATCTCTTCTTGAGGCTTGCCTTGCACTGGCTGAGTGAGACTGAGGCAGGAAAAGCAGTGAGAACAGCAGTGAAGCAGACATCTGACAGCATGCAACCAAATTTCCTTCCTGCCTTTCTCCTTGTGGTTGCCCAGCAGTTGTTCCATAGAGGAACTACACAGATTGGGAAAGGCTAACAAGAGCAATGCCAGTAGGTTCCCAGCTGTTACAACACAGTCCAGTGGGACATTTCTGACTGTCTTATATCATAGAAGTACCTGCTTCTTTGTGTCTCTCTACAAACTTCCCCAGTTTTGAATGTGATGTGGCGGGAGAAAGTGAAATGATAATTCAGATTGCTCCTGTGGGATTTCATCTCTTAGGCAGCACTGCCTAATAAGGGCATTGCCATACTCACTTCCAGTTGCATGAATCTGTAATAAGCCATAAATATGCTGTGGCTTGTGTACTACAGTGGTCCTTGGAAGACTGTGGGTGAGCGCATGTAAATCCAATTGTGTTTTTTTCTCCCTCCATAATATGGGTGGTATTTTGTCAAATGGTTAGCATGAGCTAAGCATTAGATAATAAATGCGTTGTGGTTGAAAAATGGCTTTTAGAAAAGGTCTCCTAATGTAAATATGTGCTGCAACTGAACTTGTAGGTTTCCTTGGTCTTTTGAGAGCATTTTCAGTCAAGCAGAATGATATCATCATTTTAAACAGCAGTGGTTTGAGACTTCTACTCTCAGGAAACAAAAGCAGAAGCTTAAAGCATGTGATTTTTCTGCAGAGACCAGTGGAAAGTTTCTAGTAAGATCAGTATAACATTGTAATAACTATTTCAAAGCAAATGTGGCAGAGTTGTCTTTGTTAAGGAGAAACAGTCAGCTATATGATGCAGACTTGAGTTTTGGCTGAATGTTTTGACTTCCCAACACTTCACACCTGTGCATTCTCATGTATGCTAAAAAATCAGATTTGTCCATTCCCTGTGAGTCTCATGTAAATTTATTCAAGGCTAGTCTGTCAACTCCAGCCATCTCAAGTATTTGTCATCAGAGTAAATCTTGTAGCATGCACATACAAGCACAGAGTTGCCCCCTACAGTGCACTCAATACCTCTAGGGTATTAGAATGATGGCTGCCCCAAAAGAAAAATTCAATGACTTGCTAGCCACAGCCACAGTAAGTATAGAGGGCAGTTGTGTTCAAAACCTGTTAGAGCTTTGTCTTTCCACAGTGTGCCTAGAACAGACAGGTGATGTTTTTGCTGCACATTGCCAGTAAATGAGTCATTGCCCTCCCCAGCCCCTAGATGAGTGCAGATGTCTGCTAAAGACAGTCTCAGAGTAGGAACAGTCGTCTTGTTCCTACTTCCTCCCTGAATCAAGAGGTTTCTTATTAATATAATTAACTACTTAGTGAGTCACTACAAAGATGTGTATTACAGGGAAATTATTGACATGCTCGTCTGTTCAGAGAAGACTGGCCCTTGTGCCTGACTGTTTTTTTTTAATTGTCTCTGGTCATGACTTACGAGAGGCTTCCTGAGTGGGCTCTGAGGTTCAAGAAGTGGTAGAGAGAGTAAAATTTCCTCCATATCAATGGTACAATTGCAACATCTGGTGAGAAATAATGTTGAAGTTACATGAATTTGTTAGGGAAGAAAGGTCAGGGTGCTGTGGTATGAAAGGACAGATGGGTACTCCTCACGTTTCAAAGCAAGGTTTGCAAGCTCCTTGAATCATCTAAGACTTATGTACAAGCTCAGGAAAAAGTGTCCTTGACTGATAGTCCAGCAGTGCCCATTACTGGAGGCATGAGAGAGGGTGCAGCCATTGAGCAAGCACATAACATTTCTTCAGTGTAATGTCCTGTTCTTCAGTAGCTTGCAATTGAGTCTTTCTCCTCTGTTGCTGGGATCTTATTGTTTAGTAGCATTTGGTAAGATATTTATGTTCAATTAATTCTTTTAAGTCTTTCTCAAACTCACAATACTTTCAGCATTGAGTAGAGTCTATTGATTTGTTCTATTTTAACTAGTGTATGCAGAAGCTTCTTTGGTTTTGTTTTAAACTGATAATTTCACTGGAAGTTTTCTAGTCCTGTATGGTGAGGTACAGAAGGCAATTATTTCACTTCAATTCCTATTCCACCCGTAAGACTACAGGCCTTTGTCATAACCTCTGTTTGTCCTTACATGTCCCATTGGAAGGAATGTGGTCTATTGTTCTTCCTTCAGAAACTGTTCTTACCTTGAATCGTCGCCTTTGTCTGTACCTGAGCTCCTTCAGAGGTGTAGAACACAAAATTGTACATAGTACTTGAGAACCAGGATTGCATTGTGGATTTATGTTGATGTTGGTCTGTTGTATCACTGTATTTCTAAGATCTCTCTTTTTGAGTGGCATTAGCTAATGCAGGGCCATACAAGGGTTATCTTTAGGTAGAACTGTCTTTTCCCTATATACTTTAGTTTGCAGTGTTGAATTTTGTCTGGCACTTGGTAACAGTGTGTCAGTAGGAGGATGTTCACTAATCCTTTGCAATTGGATTTTGATTTTTCACTGTTCTGAACCACTCAGTATCTTCAGAAAACTTTTCCTCATCCACCCTGTCCCTGAATCACCTCTGGATGCAGTGAACACAAATCTTTATGGAGACTGATGAAGTATCTGGAGCTGAACAAACACATCTCTTGTTCTGCATGAACCTGGAACTTTCTACCACATCTTACTGCTAAAGTTGTAGTAGTAGAGCAGATATACAACTTTGATATTTGCTGGCTAAATTTCTTTAAATATGTCTTGAAGATCTAAGCCTACAGGGGGATTTTTAACTGCAATTCTGCTAGATGAAATATTTTTATTTTTCCAGACCTCAAGGACTGCATTTAGTAGAGATCCGTAGAGGTTAGAGAATCCTCCTTGAATTTGCAGCTGCCTTTGGAGCAAAGACTATTTGTGCACTCAGAAAAGTTGGCTGAATTTTAAACATCTCAGCAGATCAGCAGAACAGTGCCCATTTACACCAGCTGCCACTGACCAGGTCCTACCCATCTCCAGCAGATCAAGTAGAACAAACGAAAACCTCCTACTTTGTTTCCAGAAATTGCCCCAGGAAAGATGTGGAAAGGAAGAGATTCAGCTCAAAAGATGTGTGCTAAAATCAAGGGCCCTGGCTGTTCATCTGCGTGTTGTAATGGTGTAAATTTAGTATGCTTTCAAATTCTGCAATATGGAGCTACTAATTTGAAATCTTAGGAATTTATTTAAATCTTCATTCCCTTGAAACAAATTGTACCCAAATGTTTCCTTCCATGATAATCTAGATATGTGAACAGAAGGGAAAAAGAACCCCACAAACCAAACTCCAGGCCACCAGTTACATGTAGAGGAATTGGAATTAAGGAGTTGTCTTAAATGTGACAAATAGTTTCCTGAAAGCTATGCCTTCTACTTCTGGAAGCCTATCAGTCTTGCTCTTCGGTGACAGTGCTTGCCAGCTATTTCCTGGAAGCTGTTTGTTTTAAAATACACCCTTGGTTGGATAAAGAACATCAAGGCCTGATGGGAGGGCTTGAGTGATGGTGATGTACACTGCAGTAAGGAGTCCTTTGTATCTGAGCTGGTATCTGTGTAGTCTCACTGAAAACTTGTACCCACCAAATAGTCTTTTCCTCCACCATATTGACTTTGCATCCCCTTCTTAGCACTGGTGTGCAGGCTGTCATGTAGGCTGTCCTTGTTTTGTGACCTGGAATGCCAGCCATCTTTTGCATTGTAAGTGTATGTGCATGCATTTAACATTTTGTTGGTGTGGTTCTGATTATGGCATCTGTGTACTTGACCTGTGAAAAGAGAAAGGGGTGGTCCTAGCACACTGCAGGGTGCAGAAGCCCCCATGGTATTTTAAGTTCAAGGTTACGCAGAAAGCCAACTCCTGTCTTCCTCACAAATGTAAACAGTCGTCCTAACTGCTTTATACAAGAATGTTTATAAGAGTTTAATTTCTTCATTTGTGCTTTGCAGTAACTTCTAGTTTCCATTTCTCTCTTCCTGCAGAGACAACTTTCTTTCAATTCTTCCTTGTGGGATCTGTCAGAAACTGTGGAAACTTTGAGAGAGAGCATTGGGAAGCTTGTTAAAGAGGTAAGAAGAGTCTTTGTGTCAGGAGAACACACCACTGTTGTTGCTATCTCAGCCTGTGATCAAGTACAAGAGGCAACTCGAAGTCAAATCCTTGGCTTGTTTTGAAACTTCTCCCCATCCTACAGCTGTTTTCCCTGTGTCAGTGCAGGCAGCATGCACTTTGCAACCTCTTGGCACTTCAAGTTACAAATACCGTAACAGAAATTAGGACATGTTCTGTACTGTTTTGCCTTGTCAGCAGTGGCACAGTGGTTGGGCTCGCAGTACCAGGTAGTGGTATCTTCTGCCAGGTAGTGCCTTGCAAACTACGTGTTGAGACTTTCTATTTTTTTCCATCCAGTTGCCAACCCACATCAGGGGTATTACTTGGTTGTTTCTACTGGGTTTTGTGTGCAGTGAGGGTATGGCATGTGGAGGAGGTGCTGTGGCTGTTACAATTTAAATTAGTAGCATGAGTCCACCGTTTCCTCTTTATCTATCTTGCTTTTTGGGACAGAGACGGCTTTCCAGTTTTGTGGGACACTCAGCACAATGACATCACAACAGTAAACATAAACAGCAATTTGCACAGTCAAATTGACATTCTAGAGGCTGCAAGTATCTGTTTTTGCAGAAATGATGGATTTTTGGTGAAATGATGGATTAAGAAAAAAAGCCCTGCGTACCTAAGTATGAATAAGAAGTCCAAATCTGGGGGCTAGGGGTTGGTTGCTGAGCAAGAAATTTATCCTAATTTCTTTTTGCCTGGCACTGACTTTGAAGTGCTGCTATTAGTCAAAAACATTTTCTCCCTGGAGCAGAAATCACAACCATCTAAGCCAAACAGTGCCGCCGCCTCCATCTGAGCTAAACAATGCTGCTGCCTCCTCCTCCTCCCTGCGCTCGCCTTCCGTCTCTGCGCCGTGAACGGCAGTAACCCCGGGAGCGCGCACCAGAGCGGGTCACTCCAGGTCAGCGTGCGCCTCACTCCCACGGAGGGGCAGCTGCCGGGAGCCTGCGCCCTGCTGGCCAACAATTCCTGGCACGCACCCCTCCCCGAGTCCTGCAGCCTGCTGCGCAGTCCCCTCCGCGCTGGAATCACGGCGATTCCAGGATCAGCTTCAGTTAGGGCCGTGGAAGAGCTGCTGCTGCTAGCAGGGTGGCTGCCCTTCAGAGTTTGACTACAGCTGTTTCCTGTTACGTCATTTCAGCTTGGCTTTTTTTCTTGTCTGAGATAAAAATAATTGAAACCACGTGATGCTCAGTTTGCTGATGTGGCCGAAAACGTCCTGGGGTAGCGTGCCTTTTGCTTGGCAGCTGTTTTGGGTAGAACTACCTTTTATTCTGCCCTGCTGTGCAAACAAAGGCAGCTTTTTGCTCTGTGTACAGCATGAGCTGCTCCAGATGGCTTGACCGAAAGTTACTTCTTATTGTCTGTCAGGCGGATTTCTGTGTGAAAAGGAGGGACTTGCTCGCTTGTTTCAAAGGGCAGCAGCTTGAGGGGGTGGAGAGAACTATTGTTTGTGCCATGTCTAGGAGCCTTTCTAGCAGGGAATTTTAATTAGAAAATGCTCTGAACAAAATATTTGTCTTGGAGTATGGGGATTGATTGGATCTGTGTCCTTGGACTCTTTAAATCAAATTCTAGGAGGACAGATTAAACACCAAGAGAAAGAACAACTATTCAGAAACACTTAGGAGAGCCAGGTCTGATGTCTGGGAGAAGAAATAGCTTAGCAACCCTTCACGTTTGACATATTTGCTTCCAGAGGGTGAAAAGATCAGCTCTACATGTAAATTGTGAAGATGCTGGTGCCAAAGATGAAACAAAATTCCCTGCTCAAGCTCTTTCAAAATAATATGTAGAAATGTATTTGCAAATGCCATCCCTGTTTAAGATTGTTAACTGTTGCTTGGAACACAAAATCAACAACACAGAGGCAGAGGTCTGCAGTGAAAAGCTGCTCCCTAGCAAAAGGGACTCAGCCTGTTTATTTCTTTTCTTTTTATAATTTTGTGAGTCTGGTTGTGGATTGGTTTCTGGGGTTACTACTCCTTCAACCCACTGGCCAGACCAGCTGTCAACCAACATTATTTTCAGGCTAGAAATATGTAAGTAAAGGACAGTGAACAAAAACAAGAAAGATTGTTAATGTTCCATTAGTGTGAGTTCCATTAAAGTGTGAGAAAGTGAAAAACTGTCCCTTAATATTGTACAGTAACTAAAGAACTGACTCCATCTTATAAGCAAGTAGAAGGCTTTAAAAAAATCTCAGAAAAACCAGGGCAACAGTTAACACTTCATATGTTCACAGGAATTAACTGCTCTTACTATTTGAGTACCTTTGCTCATCCTGTTAGGGACTGTATGGTACTTTTGCTAAAACAGCTCATTTTTGCTCAGCAAAAAGGAAGCTGTTTTAGGTAAGATACCACAAACTCCCCAAGGGATCCCTTTGAATTGTAGACTCAGACTGTCACACCTGAAATGCAGCCTTGGCCTTTTGGGTGAGGAATCATCAAATCCAAAAATTTGTAAGAACATATATAAGAAAAAAAAAAAGAAAAAGGTCGTGACGGTTTTCATTTATGTTGCATGATGCTGGTGTCCTGTAGGTCACCTGAACCTGTGGACCCAGGCTGAGTGGCACCAGGCTGCAGGCAAAGGCAGCAGTGAGTAGCAAGGAAATGAGAGTCCACTCGGATCAGTCAATCTGGACATTTGCACTCAGGCTTTTGCTGTTCTAGCAGCTGTCTCCCATTGTATCAGTGGGTCATGTGCTTTTAGGCATCTGAAAATGAAGGCTCCTTGTGTAAGTGACACGTAGTAGCTGTTGTTTAGCATGAAGAATTTTTCTCCAGATGTTGGCACATCTAAAATACTCACAGTGCTACAGATGGGTCACACAGAGGGTCAGGTTTTCCTCCCACTGTAAGGCCAAAGAGTCTTGAGTGTGCTTTTCTTGGGTGAACTTGGATTGAATTGTTCCAGCACACTGCTGCTTTCAGCATTGTTGTTGGCTGGCTTTACCAGCTGTCTTAGACTTTGGTTACCTGCATTTTATTTAAACAAAAGTGACAGACCAGTGCACAGTGAGCAAAAGTGGCAGATGGTCTTTGACTCAGTCATTGTTTCTGAAAACAGGGCAGTTGGAGCACAGCATCTAAAGTTGTTTCTGAGATGCAGCTGATGAGCAGTTACAAATAGGTGTCTCAGCAGCTCTGCTTGCCCTGTTTTGTGTATGTGTCTGTTCTGGACAGCACAGTCAGAACATCCAAGTTAGTGTCACTTGGTATTTCAGCAGCAGTCAAGAAATCAGATAAAATTCTGGAAAACACTTAAAAAGGAATAGAGAGCCATCTGTAGCATTTTAGCATGATGCTATACAAAACTCTTTGATATGGAACACAGATCTAGGCTCTTGTTCTCTGAGAAAGGATGGCAGAAATGGAATTAAGTTCAGAGAAGGCCAGTTAGGACACTTGGAAGTGTAATGGCTTTCACAAAAGGAACAAGGGAATAGGCTGAAAAATGTTCACTTGCGAAAGAAATGAGCTGGGGACATGACAAAGACCTATAGAGTTGTCTGGTACATGAAGAGGAGATAGGGATTGAATGTTCACTGTCTCTTGCAGTAAAAACAAAAAACCAAAACCACATGACACCAAATGGAACTAACCAACCAGGTAAGGAGAGAGAAGAGGTTCTTTCTTGTGATGTTGGATGTTAAATACTTGTGGATGTTCTAAATTCTAGGAGTTTGCCATGGAAGAAATTTATTGAGGTATAGGAAATAGAAGGGAGCTGAGAATAAGTGGAAGCTGGAAGGTTGCTTAGAAGAAGTATCCTAGATCCTTGCCTTTGTCTTACTTCTTCATAACATCCACTTCTTGTCATCATCTAAGAGGTGATGTTCTGACATCTCAAGATACAGGGGTCTCAAAGCAACACTCCAGTGTAGCATGAAACCAGTGCTCATGCAGATAGGTTGATTTTCCATTTGTGGTGGGCTTGGCCACGCCCAGGTATGGCAGCATTAATGCAGTGAATATCTCGGGCTGAGGGCAAGGTGCTTTTGTTCATGACACATTGCAGGCATATTGTCTGGCTTATGCCGTTCAAATAAGTCTAGAGGTTCTAATCATTCTGGCTGGTTGTATGTTGTCACCTCAGGCCTGATGTCAGGTCAGCTGGCCAGCAGAAGCCTCCTTGCTGTGACTGGCTGTGTGCAAACTTATGCTGTGATTCAGGCTCCTGCAGCAGAGCTTGTTTTCAAAGATTTTCTGGAAATGTTGTTGACAATGGGAAAAGGAGTTTCTGGGGCAGGGATAAGTCATGCCAATTTTGGAGGTCAAATGCTGCCTGGTGTAAATCAGTGGAGGCTTGCTGGAATTGTGCCAGGTGACACTGCTGTGGTCTGTGGCTCATCCAGTTTGTGACCCATGAGCTGCAGTCACTTGGTGTTGTTCCTTTAATTTGTATTCTGACCCGATGTACCCCACCCCACCTGTCCTTGTGAGGGTACTCCAGTGGAATGTAAGCCATTGTGCAACCAGGAGGACAAGCAGCTTCCATGTTAGAGGCCAGGGAGGCCAGGAACCACTCATAGCTCTGGAGGAGAAAAGTCGGGAGTCAAGAACTTGGCACGGATACATTCCAAGTACTTGCACAGAAGAGACTTCCCTCTACAGTCTTCCATTTTGGTGGTGGGGAAATGTTTTCCCTGGTTCTTACCCTTGATGTTGTGTTAAAGGGGATTCTCATCTGTTCAAAAATCTGTTCTGTGGTTTGAAGGCGCATGGAAAGAATTTCTCCTTTTACTAATCCTGTTTGGTACTTGCTTCCATTCTTTTCTCTGCCCTTCCCCTCCAGCTGCTGAGCATGAAGAGCTGGAGTGACATGAGGCAAGAGGTGATGTTCCTGACCAATGTGAACGCTTCAAACTCCTCTACGCAGATCTATCAGGCTGTGTCACGCATTGTGTGTGGCCATCCTGAAGGTGGAGGGCTCAAAATTAAATCCCTCAACTGGTATGAAGATAACAATTACAAAGCACTCTTTGGAGGCAACAGCACTGAAGATGATGTGATTAACTTCTATGACAACACCACAAGTAAGTCTAACAAGACTGAGATCCCATCTCCTTCATGACTGTCCTCACTAGTGTTTTCCAAACTTCCACAGATGAAAGCAGGTGGTCCTGAGAGACATATTCACTGCTGTTTTAGAAAGTCACGCACTTACTGTCCTGCATATTCCCTTAAGGCCAGTAAGTTACCAACTTGCAGTGTCCCAAGGACCTTCTATAGAGTCCAGAGAAAGCTGTGAAGTGGACCTATTTTAGTGAGAGAGGGAGCACAGTCAGATGCAGCCTCTGGAAATCTGACCTTTTCTGGACAAATTTTGTTTGCGCTATGCCTTGGGGTTGTGGGAGTGTTGCAGAACTAGTACTGTAGCTCTTAGTGTTGGAGGCTACTTGGTTGCTCCTTGTTCACTGGGCAGACTGTGAGGGCTTGAGCTAAAAGGGGCTTTTTGTGGCACTTTGCAGTAAAGGAGGGGGTTTGTGTCTGAAAAATGCTTTGCTTTCAGCTGTGATTGTTCTTGAAGCTCTATGCCTTCTGCAGTTATCACCGTACTGTTCAGCCACTCACCTCTGTATTCTCCCTCAGCACCCTACTGCAATGAACTAATGAAGAACCTGGAATCCAGCCCGCTTTCCAGGATTATCTGGAGGGCTTTGAAACCTTTGCTGATTGGGAAGATCTTGTACACTCCAGACACACCAGCTGTAAGGAAGGTCATGTCTGAGGTAACTCTAGCCCTGTCCTCTGATAATGTAGCATTGGCTATGTCCTCTGGCTGTGCAGCTGATCCTCTCTAGTTAAATTGGACCCAAGCACAAGCCTAGAAAGGACTACCTGTAAATGCACAACCTGCCTAATCTCTCACCTCCCATGCACTTAGTGTTGAAGTCTCACTGCACACTCTCAGCCCATGATAGGTCTCTGCCAGCTTTTGGAAATAACCTTCCTTTCCTCTTTGTGGCAGGTGAACAGGACTTTCCAGGAGCTGGGTGTGTTTCGTGACCTTGGGGGAATGTGGGATGAGATAAGCCCAAAGATTTGGACATTTATGGAAAGTAGTCAGGAAATGGATCTCATTCGGGTCAGTATGCTGCCTTTGCCTGAACCACCACTGTTGTTTTTTGCAATAAGTGATGAAATATTTATTTCAGATGATGCTTCAATGTTGAATTGAGCAGATAAATATTATGGACGGGACCTCTTCCTGAAAGAGATTTTGGTTGTACTGATCTTGCATTATGCTTGGCAGTCCTTTCTTCATGTAACAGTCTCCTGCAAACAGGAGCAGTGCACATTTAACACTCAATTCTGATCTGCCTCTGTTGGGAAATGTACTATTTTGTCCAGTGTTGCCCTAATGTGTCATGAGTACATCACCATGGTTCCTTAGGTGCAGCTCTGAGGGGTGGATCTTTGCACCCTGTGCTGATTGCTTTGGAAGCACAGGATTGTAAAACAGGCATCAAGAAACAGAGGGACCAGTGTGGAATAGTTTTTCCAGCTGTCTCTGCAAAATAGCTGGGTTATCTCTTGTGTACAGAGACCTCTCCAGGTCTTATAAACCTTGGAATTCATTCCTTTTTTACCCCAGTATAATGGTCTGCTGAATAATCTGTGATCTGTCCTGTTGCACTTCTCCATCAGCATGACATACTGGAGCACCAGAGACAATTGAACAGATTGCTGCAAAGTTCAGGCAGAAAGTTGAGGTCCAGAACATTGATTTGCAGTGATGTCCTTTGAAAAGTGAATGTTGCTCCTATGTTTTTCTTTTTTAATTTTCCAGAGCTCTGGGTTTTTGTGGTTTCATATTTTATATTGCTTGTTAACCTTGTTGCCTCTGGTAGTTAATTACTGATCTTCCCACCATCTGGTCTTCTCTGTACCGGTGCAGTAACAGGAGTCCCTTTGTTGTCACCTGTTGACATTCACACAAGCAGGAGTTCTTCACTCTCAGTGCCTTGGCAGCTCCCAGACAGCATCCCCTCTGGTTGCCATGCTTCTGAGTTGAGCAGCCATCATCTCTCAACTTTCTGGGTTGTACAATCATTTGGCATATTTCTTCCTGAGGACGGAGAATAAAGTGCTTTGCTTGCCCATTCCTGCCCTTCTAGCTTGATGCTGATGTGCCCGTGAACTTCAGGAAGAGCAACAAGTGCCTCTAGGGTTAAGGAGATTTAATGTTGGACTTGAACAAGATGAGGTGGAGCCATTTCCCTGCAGGCATGGTGACAGAAGTTAACTTTGGAGACCAAAAGAGAACAGAGCACAGCACATCCAATTCCTGTTTGCTAGGATTTCCTTTTTCTATGTTTTCCTTTGCTAGCTTGGTCTGTTCTGTTTTTCCAGTTTGCAAAGCTGTTTTTGTAACTGTGTGACCCACTACTTTCTGATTTGCTGGTAACAGCAGAGTATGGGGAAGTTCTTTACCTCTCTTTCGTTTTTATTATGGCAAAAATCCACTTCCTGTTCTTAATTGTAAGGATTTTTGCAGTCTTCTCTCTTGTGCAGGTTTTTGTTTTTATCTCCCTGACTTTGGTTTAATTATATCCTTTACAATTACTGTTCCCTTCCTGCCTGGCCTTCTATTGTCTGCCCAGTGGACTGGTTTCTGCTTCAGTGCATTTGTCCTAGGCATTGTGCATACGTGTGCCTGTCCAGGCAAAGAAAGCACCGTCCCAGACAGGAGGACAAAAGACATGGCTCTTCAGGGCTGCATCAGCCAGCCCTGAAGGCATAAAAGCCGAATATGAAAATCACCTGGCCTCTGGTGCTGGTATTTCTGCTCAGCACAGTGACCACTGAGCCTTCAGCAATGCCTCAGTTGCTCTGCATCCTATTCAGGAGGGAAGAGATTTTTCTTGGAGAAGTGAGCTGAGCTGGGCTAGCTGAGCATTAGCCAAATGGGAAAGCATCTCTCTCTTCCCTAGTTTGTGTGTGCAGAGCTGTCAGGTGCAGAGCTGTGCATGGCTCTCTGCTGCCCTCTCCTTGGGAGAGGGGTGGCAGGATGTGGAGCCTGCAGCCAGCCAGACTGCAAAGCACAGATGTGGTGTAGCTGTACTGAGGGAGGCAGATCCTTCTCAAAGGGAAGGTGAGGGGAAGGACGCCTCTGTGCTGATTCTGTCAATATGACAGAGGCCCTCTACCTGCACTTCTTAGCAGCTGTTTTCCCCACAGTGCTTGTTTTTGCTATGAGAGAGGAATCTAACATAATTCTCACAATTATTTCTTCTTTGAAAACAATACACTTGCAGACGTTGCTGAAAGGCAAAGCCCTCTGGGACCTGCACTTGCCAGCTTCCAACTGGACAGTGGAGGATGTTGCCCGTTTCCTGTCAAACAGTCCAGAGGACTTTGAGACAGAAAATGGCTCTGTGTACACCTGGGTGGATGCCTTCAATGAGACAGACCGGGCTATCCAGACCATCTCCCGCTTCATGGAGGTGAGATCCTGTTGGTGTGGGCAAGATGCTGGGGGAGGGCAGCAGCTCGATCTCCACTCACACAGCTGGGTGCTCTAGAAAGGGAAGATAGGTGTTTCTCCATCCATTTTCTGGATACAGCTAGGCACTGGTAGGGCTGAGTAGCATGTGAGAAAATTTTCATTTATCCTAAGTATAGATGTAGGAACCTAACTGCAGGCCTTATTTTTGAAGTTTTTGCTTTTGTCACTGTGTGTGGTTTCCTGCCCTTCTGTTACTGGGTGACTGAAAGCTGCTGCTGTCTCCAGCAGTACAGCAACTCATACTTCAGTCTGGGGTTTAGCTGGGGACTGTGGTCAAGCTAGAAGCTGCTTTAAATTGAGGGAACAAAATTCGTTCTACTTTTTACCTCATCGACTTGGGGAATGAGTGTGAACAGAAATAGGCCATGGCCTGTTAAGGGCCTTTTCCAAAGCCTTAAGTCTCTCCACTGATGTTTAGAGGCTTTGAATCAGACTTGATTTATTGGTAACAGACAAAATAAGACTATATATGGAAATTGATACTTGGATGAGATTCTGTAGGTAATACTGCAGTGCTGTCTAACCTCTTGTACATGAAACGCCTTTGCTGGGGTATTTCTCATTGATATATATTTGACTGGTAGATGACTGTCAAGCAGGAAGCAATGACAACTCTTACAACTTGCTGGGCTGCAACAAACCATTGCAAAATAGTCTGATGCTGTTGTCTTTTTCTTAGGTGTGACGTTATCATTGGAGTGTTCTGTTCTTTCCCTCCACCCCACAACCAAACAAAGTACATTGATTTGGCAGTGTATCCCATAAATGCTTCTAATTCTGTCCCTGTCTAGTGTGTCAACTTGGACAAACTGGAGCCTGTGCCCACAGAGGTCCGGCTCATTAACAAGTCGTTGGAGCTTCTGGATGAAAGGAGGTTCTGGGCTGGCATAGTCTTCACTGAAATAGCTCCTGACAGCACAGACCTTCCTCAACATGTGAAATACAAGATACGCATGGACATTGATAATGTGGAAAGGACCAACAAGATCAAAGATGGGTGAGCCCTGACAACATGCCCTGTGATCAGTTTCTTACAGAGGATGGTGTGAGGAGGATTTCTAATGGAAAAGTCTTGTTCCCTTGGTGCAGGTACTGGGATCCTGGTCCCCGTGCTGACCCCTTTGAGGACATGCGCTATGTCTGGGGAGGCTTTGTCTACCTGCAGGATGTGGTTGAACAGGCCATCATCAGGGTGCAGACAGGCACGGAGAAGAAGACAGGAGTTTATGTGCAGCAGATGCCCTACCCATGTTACGTGGATGACATGTATGTATGCAGGCTGCATCAGAAGCTCCCAGGAGGACAAGTTTGGGAGGCATGGGCTTTTGTCACTCCTCAGGCATGGCTTATGTCCCTATTATCAGTGAGGAGGCAATCTCCTAATCCCTAGAATTAGGGCACCCGCATGGAGGATTTAGAATATATAATGACTTGCAGAGTCCTGCCAGGACTCAAGACTGCGAGTACTGGAGTTGAGCATACAAAGTACCTTCCTGAGGTGTGATCATATCCCCACACCTGATGCAAGCAAAAATAGCTCTGGGAGAAAAAAAGCAGACAGATGGGCACAGGAGAGGGGAAAGAGGGCAATCAAGAGCAGTCCTCAGGCAAGGCAGCTCTTTACCCCCATTCTATAACTGAGTAACAATTACAGCTCCAGTTCCGCTCCTAACTGGTGATGTGCTCTAAACACATCCGCCTCACCTCATGGTGAGGCGCAGATCCTGTGTCAGACTTTGCACATCAGCTGCTTTGTGCAGTGAAGCCTTAGCTGTCACCATGCTCTGATAGTCCTTGAAGTGGTATCTGAAGTTGCTGTGATGTTTCTCACTCAGTTCTCCTGGCCCCTTTCCTTCATTTTCTCAGATTTCTGCGTGTCATGAGCCGCTCCATGCCTCTCTTCATGACACTAGCTTGGATCTACTCAGTGGCTGTGATAATTAAGGGCATTGTGTATGAGAAGGAAGCCCGGCTGAAAGAAACAATGAGGATTATGGGACTTGACAATGGCATCCTTTGGTTAAGCTGGTTCATTAGCAGCCTTGTACCTCTCCTGATGAGTGCAGGACTGCTGGTGCTGATCCTGAAGGTGAGTTGCCTGGTTTGGCCTGTGGCAGCAGAATCTAGAGCCTTTAGAGCCTGCTAAGCAGTGGTCTGAACTGACACACTAGGGAGGAGTTTGTGGGTGTGTGTTGACCCGTCACTTTTGGGGAACAGGATTTTGGAACAGCTGGACTGTGTGGCTGAAAACAGCAGGAGGAAATGTTTTAGATTCAGTTCTCTTGAAAAGATGCCTCTGGTACTGCCTCATTTCTGGGAAGGCTGTTGGGCAAATTGTAGGAAGCCCTACCTCCCCGTGAGCAGCACCTCTCCAGAGCTGCCTATAACAGAGGTAACTTGGAGAGCGCTTTCAAAACCTGATGCACTTATTATTCTCCTGCCAGATGGGGAATCTGCTGCCTTACAGCGATCCCAGTGTGGTATTCATTTTCCTCTCGATCTTCGGTGTTGTGACCATCCTCCAGTGCTTCCTCATCAGCACCGTGTTCTCCAGGGCCAACCTGGCAGCTGCCTGTGGGGGCATTGTCTACTTCACGCTGTACCTGCCTTATGTGCTCTGTGTTGCCTGGCAGGACCACATCAGCTTCTCACTCAAGATTTTTGCGGTGAGTCTTGATGAAACTCTCATGAGCCTTGGGTCTCCACCAGTATGGCACTCAGCAGCTCTCTAGCCATGCACTGTTACAGGGGGAAAGTGGCAATGGAAGGTTAATTTTCAGTGTAAGAGTCCATCAGTGTTGGACTTGATGAAGAGGTTTACTGAACCTGGTAGAAGGTGCTGGGAGGATTTTGTTTGCTTTGGTAGTAGAAGTAATGCAGCTGGACTAAGCTGCCTTGATCTCTGTATGCTGTGATACAGTGCCTCCAGACATGCGGGCTGAAGGAACCACCTGCCTTTCCTCTGCACAGCACTTCTTACCTTTCCAGAGGGCATGACTGTTAGCAACCTGTTCCCTTGCAGGAAAATCCAAAGAGTAGGGGAAAGAAGACAGGGAAATAAACAATTCTGGAGGGAGGTCCAGTAGAGATTTCAGGCCCCTTGGAACCTAGACTAAATCTACCACTCTGTATCTACAAATACAGTGACAGTCCTTGGAACTTTGACTTTTCATATGAACGATGTCTCTTATCCTTGTGCTACAACTGAGATGACTAGTTGGAGAGTAGATATAAAAAACTCAGTGCATGTTCATGCCTCCCATTTTCAGAGCCTGCTGTCTCCAGTGGCCTTTGGTTTCGGTTGTGAGTACTTCGCACTGTTTGAGGAGCAGGGAGTTGGTGTTCAGTGGGACAACTTCTTTGAGAGCCCACTGGAAGAAGATGGCTTTAGCATCACCACGTCAGCTGTCATGATGCTGTTTGATACCTTCCTGTATGGAGTCATGACCTGGTACATTGAATCTGTCTTCCCAGGTGAGGTCTACTTCTGAGGGATAATAATGTCTTAAGGCTTTTAAATAAATCCTTTCGCCCTTTTCACTTGCTAAGATGCAAATTGGCCCATTTTTAAGCAGAGCTATATAAAGATCATGGAGCAAAACCAGTGTCAGAGCAAGGTTGTTGCCTGCTGCTAGCAGTGAATGTTGCCCAGCACAGAAGCGTGAGCCCATTGTGGCCATAGGCCCAGAAGCTTTGCTTTTCACTTGTTCCCTCCTCTGAAGTTCACAGACTGTGCTGGAGGGGAGGAGTTAAGAGTATCAGTACTTCATGTGCTACTTGGCACCCTTCAGCATAGGGTTTTTAACTTTTAAGTGAATTTAGATGTCTCCTACCCAGAGTCTGTGAGTGTCTTCATATAGAAGTCCTGCCTCATCTAGAGGCTTAGTGGGGTTGGAGTACTTCCCTTCTTATCCTGAAAGCTAATAAGAGGGACAGATGCAGTCAGGTTCATGTAATGCTTTTCTTTTTAGGCCAGTATGGGATTCCCAGACCCTGGTACTTTCCTTTCACAAAGTCCTATTGGTTTGGGGAGGAACCACAGGACAGGCAGCACCCCCATCCTGACCAGAAGGGGTCTTCAGAAGGTAAGTGCTGGACAGAGAGCCTTTCTGAAATGAAGTGTTAAGGTCTACCTTTTTCTGAAATGAGAGTCTGAGGACAGCAGGAGCAGTGCTGGCATGGATAGGTGAAATTGGTCACCCTTTTGTTATCAGAGTTTGGGTACGCTGAGCAGGTGGGTGCATCCATGTAAACCCAAGGAACTTTGCCATCCTGAGTGCAGCTGGGTACTCCAGTCTCATGGAGTTGAGAAGTCCTTTTATTTTTGCTGACCCTGATAACACTGGATATCTCCAGGTCCCAGATTAGTCCAAAAGAGAGAAAATAGCTCAGTGATAAATCTTGTGTGGAAGATTAGTGTCTCTGCGGAAGAAATGGAGTCAGTTCTTCATATAGCTAATTTCTTCACAGGCTTGGGGGAATGTGGTGTCTATTACAACTCCCATGCAATTTCTGTGAAATCTATCATATCTCTCAACTTTGTTGTGTTTTCTTCCAGTCTGCAAGGAAGAAGAGCCGATGCATCTGAGTCTTGGTGTTTCCATCCAGAACCTGGTAAAGGTTTACCGTGATGGCAAGAAAGTTGCTGTAGATGGTCTCACACTTAACTTCTATGAAGGACAAATCACCTCCTTTCTGGGACACAATGGAGCCGGGAAAACCACTACCATGTAAGAACAAAATAATGACTTAAGACAGTAGTGAAGTGACTGAATGCTGCAATTCCTATCCGTATAGTAGAGGTAGCCATGGAACTGCAGTGCGCGAGCCGGTGCAGACTAGAGTGCCTCTGCTGATTTAGTCTAGTTAGACCTACAAATGCAGGGGACTGGAACCACAGGAGGTTCAGGCTGAGGCTGGGTCACATTAATCTGTAGGCGGCATTTTGTAGTAATGCCGTTTGTGCTTCTGACTTACTGGTGAAAGAAAGCAAGTTGGTACTGAACAAACAAGAAGCTTGTAGAGGAAAAAAATCTTTCCTTCAAGCAGCCATGTGGGTGTTCTTTGATTGCCACTGGAGCTGATTTGTGCTTTGCTTTATTTAAAATCCATTAGTGAGATGTTTTTCAGGCTACTTTCTTGATATGGTGTTACCACCTACTCTTAATTCAGCCATCCACTGTTTCCTAGTAATGGAACCTGCTGATCTGCCCTGTTTTTCTTTCAGGTCCATTTTGACTGGCTTGTTCCCCCCAACTTCGGGTACAGCCTTCATCCTGGGCAAAGATATCCGCTCTGAGCTTAGCACCATCAGGCAGAACCTGGGTGTATGTCCACAACACAATGTGCTGTTTGACTTGTGAGTATCATCTGGGAGACACAGGGCAAGTGCTGTCCAACATGTTTGGATTCTCTAGGATACAGCAGTGGGCTTTCAGCTTTGACAGTCCTTTTTCTGTGTGTGCATGGTATGAGACAGTGGAGTGGTGTGGGATTGGTACAGGAACATTCTGTTTATTAGCACATTCCTAAGTGCCTGGGAATGATCAGCAAGAGCTAATACTTTCATCTTTAATTTCTGTTGATAGTCTGCTTCACTCAGCTAGGCCAAGGGTTTCCCCAGTGCCTAGTGATTAGGGTTCTTTGTGGTACCGTCAAGCACCCTTAAAGATGGGTTACTTACATGGGTGCTGAAGAGAGCCACACCCTGAGTGCACCCAGTCTGTTTCTTCCTGAAACCTCAGCCTTAAAAGATGTTTTTCTGAGCAAACAGAAATGCCTGCAGTGATGCTAATGAAAGGGACGAATCCTAGCATGGTGTTTGAACTGTGCCCTGAGGCTGCATTTGTTCCCTAGGCTGACTGTGGAGGAGCACATCTGGTTCTATGCTCGGCTCAAAGGGCTGCCGGAAAAGAAGGTGAAAGAGGAGATGGAGCAGATGGCAACAGATGTTGGTTTGCCTCACAAACTGAAAGCTAGGACAAGCAGGCTCTCTGGTAGGTTTAGATCCTTTACATTTCTCAGCCTTAGAAACCCTCCGTTGGTTTTTGCAGAGGCTGTGTTACAGACCTTGATGGGATCCTGTCATTATATATAGACTACTATACTTCTTAAGTGTTTAAGGAAGTCAGTTTATTATTAAGTACCAAATCATTGTATCTTGAGTAAACATCACAATCTCGCACAATCTCAAGCTATTTAATGGCCATAATAAGTCACTCACTTTCTCTGAGTATTATGTACGTGTTTCCATCATGACATAGTTCAGCTGCATTTGCTGTGTGTTGTCCAAAGCTTACCAATATATTTGGGGTTCATGATTATAGGTGAGAGTGGCTTGGGCCATAGACTCCCAAGTCTCTTTTGAACCATACATGCATTCCTTATGCTGACTTCTGCCCCTTCAGGAGGGGTGACCTGGAGTGTCCTTCTCCTTTGTTCAGGAGGGCAGAATTTCTGTATCAGTCTGTACCAGATACTAGAGGGACTGAGACACCTTTGTCGTACTCAAGGATCAGTACAGATGGCACATTTGACTTTGGGGAGGGAGAGCAGATGACCACAATTGACTTTAGTATTTAGGAATGCAATATAATTCCTTGCTTTTGCCTCTGGAACACTTCTATGGAAAAGGAGTCTCATGGGGACTTATTTCTGCAGCTCAAGCTCTGGAGAGCAGTGTTCCAGGTCCTCAAATATGCTTAGGCCTCCAAGCTGGTGCTCTGCTACCCCTGGTGCTGAGACAGTATATTCACTTAAGGAAGGGCATGCAAGGTGTGATTCCCTGCAGTAGGAGGAGAGTTAGACTCCACTGAAGAAAGATCATCCAGATGAATATCCTCTGTCCAAAAAGCGATGGGATCCTGAGGGCCTGAAACAGCAGCAGTATTTGTTCTCCTCAGTCTGCTGTCTTTCAGAGAGCTTATTATCCACCATGCTGCAACTATTGCTGTTCCACTCATCTCTGCATCAGCCTGAACACCTGTTTGTTTTTTCTCCTGTGCCTGACAGGTGGCATGCAGAGGAAGCTCTCTGTTGCCTTAGCGTTTGTCGGTGGCTCCAAGGTTGTCATTCTGGATGAGCCTACAGCTGGGGTGGATCCTTATTCTCGCAGAGGAATATGGGAACTGCTTCTGAAGTATCGGCAAGGTATGTCGTCTTTTTCTCTACTCATAATAAATGTATTGTGGAAGGCAAAAGAAAATCAATCTGTTCATGACTGTTCTCAAAATAGCAATGTGTCTTTGCAAATTTTCTGTTGCCTGCACCAAGGAGTGAACAAAGACAGTGCAGGGCAAGGATGCTCAGATCTCTCATATGTATTCCTTTCTCCTCCTATTCATGTCAGAATTCATGAACCAACTTTTTTACTGGGTTATGAGGGAGGGCAGGTAAAGTCAGAAAAACATCATTGCTGTTCAGTAGTGTCCTGTTCAGCTCCATTCAACTGACCTTGTGGACATGAAATTAAATCTGCCTTTGCTGAGCACAACAAGGGCCAGCGGACACTGGGGAGAATAAACCCATGACAGCAGTTGTGAATCTTCTCCATATCTTAGCCCGGTTCAAAGGAGCCAAACTTGTGGCATCAATCCCCCATCTAACTTCATGGAAAGATGCATGTGATTGTGGCTCTAGCGTGGCAACAGGGGTTTGTTTGACTTACCATGTCTTCCTTGCTCTCTTCCAGGTCGCACTATCATTCTCTCCACGCACCACATGGATGAGGCAGACATTCTGGGGGACAGGATTGCCATCATTTCTCATGGCAAGCTCTGCTGCGTTGGCTCTTCGCTCTTCCTGAAGAACCAGCTGGGAACAGGCTATTATTTGACCCTGGTCAAAAAGGATGTGGATTCCTCTCTGAGCTCCTGCCGAAACAGCAGCAGCACAGTTTCATATCTGAAAAAGGTACAGCTGGCTTCTTCTGCTCATGTTTATTCTTTCTTCATGTAATCATAAGCTTTTTGGAAGCAGCAGCTAAGATTTTCCATAGTAGAATGTTTCAAAGGAAAATCCTTTGTTCTTTGAAAGAGGTATTACCTGTTCTGGGGTACTGTGACCATGTCTAATTAAACTCTTGGGTGGGACATACATCCCCATTATAGTGTGTTTCAGTGGCAGTAGTCCCAAGCTGATTAGAGAGATACAAAATAGGTAAAGTACACTTTTGTAACACTCACTTCTATACCCATGATTTCTTACTTCTGTTTTAGCCTTTTGCAATGCTGTGTCACCATCTGCAGCATCTGGTTGGACTTAGAGTGTAGCATCTGGTGGGCCCCTTTTTGAATAAACAGCAGGAAATAATGTTTGTCTTCTCTTTTGTGACCAGGATGACAGTGTTTCCCAGAGCAGCTCTGATGCTGGCCTTGGCAGTGACCATGAAAGTGACACATTGACAATAGGTGAGGCTTGGAAAGGAATTTAAGATTGAATCCCAGTTGACATTGCTCTGTAGCTCGCCTTGGAGAGCTGCCTTAATCTTGTTGCTCCTATGTCTAGCTACAGTCTTGGGACAATTATTAAATTCACAGTGATGGTATTTTAAATATTAGAATGCTTTTCTTGAGTGAGCCATTTTGAATTCAAGCTGTCCTGAGACTTCATAAGCAAACATTATGTAGCTGCTTGGCCTGTTGGCAATATTGGTGAGCTGTACATCAATGATTTGCAGGTCTTCCAGTAGCATACACAAGCTCTCCCAAGTTCCGCATGTATAAAGTATGGCCAGGCTTTTATCCAGACTTGTGTTCAATTAAAAACAAATTAGACTTTTCATAGAAATACGCTTATTTCCAGAGATGTCCTGTTTATCCTCCTTCTGGCAGGATTTTTAAAGCTAAGCTCTTTTTTCCACATAATGAGCAGAAAAAGTACAGAACTATCTTTTACATTTGTTTTTTTCTAGATGTCTCTGCAATTTCAAATCTCATTACGAAACATGTTCCTGAGGCGAGACTGGTGGAGGACATAGGTCATGAATTAACCTATGTCTTGCCATACAAAGCTGCTAAAGAGGGAGCTTTTGTGGAACTGTTCCATGAAATTGATGACCGTCTGTCTGATCTTGGTATTTCCAGCTATGGTATCTCCGAAACTACCCTGGAGGAGGTTAGTGTTGATTCCTGTTTGTCTTAAACCAGGCAAAATAAGTCATGGCAGAATTAAGAATGAGGTGAATAAAAAGTTGTCAGAACAGTCAGCTTTCCATTCCTCTCCAAAATGGATTATCTTCTGCCTGTGTATGCTCATAGAGATGTGCATTGTGTGTGCTCATAGAGATGTGCATTAAAAACTAAAATACAGATAAGCATGGACAGGTCCTGTGTACTCATCTGCACTTTGCTGAGATATCATGTTTAGGTTGGCCCCTGATTTGGCTTCTAATGCCTGTATTATTTTCAGGGATGCTTTGTGTTGCATTTAGCTGAAAACATACATTTCAGTACTGGGTACATACATTATGCAAACAATTTAGACACATGCCATTGTCGGGGGTTTTTTTATGGTTTCGGAGTTTATTCCATGTGACTGTGTTCCAGCTGCCAAGTCACTCTATTTTAAATCACAGAAGTATCATGCACATTATCCTATGTGAAATTTGCTTATTTTTAACATGACAAGGGAAACTGAAACAGTGGTGTTGTCACTTACTGAGTTGCCCTCTAGGTCCTTCACAGCTGTGAAGACGTTGCTTTTTATCTGCAGTTTGAAAATGGGTTATTTCTGGCTTAGGAGAGTTCATGGGTCAAGCTCCATGAAGATGTCTATTCAAGCAAGAGCAAGACCACTGTTAGATATGGGGAAATATGAGATTCACCAAGTTTAGTTACTAGGTCTATTTCTGAGACACAGGAAAGAGCTCATATTTGAAATGGCCTGAGAACTGATGTTGGAAAGGGGGAACTGCTGGTTGCAGTCTGTCTCCTGGAAACTGAAGAGAAGCCACAAAATCCATATCTCCATCATACAGAGGATAAACTCAGAATCCTCAGTTCTCTCATTACATCTGCCAGTCTCGCATGGCATCTTCTGAAGCAGTGCCCACAATATCTCTCCTCTTTTGATTTTCATTGACAATTATCACTCCTTTTCAGATCTTCCTTAAAGTGGCTGATGATAGCGGTGTGGATGCAGAAACCTCAGGTGGGTGCAGCTGTCCCCTACAGAAGTGGCACATGCCAAGGTGTGATAGACCCTGACTGAGACTGAACTGAAGCTCTTCTGCCCTAGTATTTTAGTGACCTGAAATAGCTGGGTTCAGTGTATTTAATGCATGCTTTTATGTGGTGTAAAGGTCAATTGACTCAGTTGGTAGCATGTTTATTCTGTAACAGTGAAGAGTTTCTAGTGTTTGAGTATATTTCATATTACTTGACTGACACTGTTGTCTGCTCTGAAGAACTCCTGACACATCAGGCCACAGTAGCGTCCAAATTACTTTCTCGGAGAGCAGATCACTGCACTGAGTGCTCATAACAGCAAATTGCACTTGTAGTCACATGACTACATATGACTCATTTGGTGAGTGAGAGTTTTCTTACCATGAGAGCAGCCTGCTGTTCCCCTGGAAAAAAAAGGTATTGAGTGCACTAGAAAAGGTTTCTGGGCCATCACACAAAGTATGGTGCATAAAACATGACCCACTGCAGAATGACGGTCTTGGCTTTGCTTTTACTTTAACTGAAGTCACTCCAGATCAACTCTTCAATTTGCAAATGGAAGACATGTGACATGAAAATCATATTGCTTTGGTTTTTCTGGGGCTAGCTGGAGATGACCTGAAGCAGTTCAGCTAACCATAACTGCATTATTTTCAGATGGTACATTGCCAGCCAGAAGGAACAGACGTGTGTTTGGAGACAGACAGAGCTGCCTTCGTCCATTTACAGAAGATGATGCATTTGATCCTAATGACTCAGACATAGATCCAGGTATTGCAAGAGTTCAAACCTGTTTTCTTCCTGTGGATGCCCTTTCTTATTATAAGTACAGCCGATCAGAAGGCTGAGACTGCCAAAGGAGAGGTGATGTGTTTGCCTGCAGGAATAGTGGGCAATGCAGGATGCACAGCCTGCTCAAACCTCCCTCCAAAGCTCAGAGATAAGGGAGAAAATACAATCGTGTAAATTTCTGTTGTTATTGCTGATTGTGCTCTTTCTTTTTCCGTGAGTGAGGGTGGCTACTTCAGCTATCACCTTGTGGTAGCTTCAGCATGGGGAGCATCTCTGAATTTTTGAATGAGGGTAATTTCTTCCTGCCAGCAGAATCCAGAGAGACAGACCTTCTCAGTGGAATGGATGGGAAAGGCTCCTACCAGATGAAGGGCTGGAAGCTCACCCAGCAGCAGTTCATGGCTCTGTTGTGGAAGAGGATGCTCATTGCCAAGAGAAGCCGTAAGGGCTTTTTTGCCCAGGTGAGAGCCTCCAACATGAGCAGACTCTCTCAGCAGGGACAGCTCTGGACCATGTATTGTAGTCTGAGCTGATGGTGGGCTAAAAGCCTCAAGGGAATTCAGATTACTAAAATTAGCCTTCACTGCACATGTGGGCAGAAGGAGCACTTTGCACTTCACTGTGCAAGTGAAAGGAGTTGCATGGTAAACCATGTGGTTACAGTATTTTTGCGTGGCAGAGTGTAATTTTGCCCTTGAGAACAGCATTTGCAAGCTAAGTCTTCTGCATCTGAAGTGAATTCCCTGGTTGAATGCCAAGACAGATCTTGCATTGGTGCCTAGCATTGCTTTGGTATAAACAGCAAAGGTATTCCTGGGATACTTCGAAAAAGTTTTGATACAATTAGTGATTCATATGTAACTCCTGATGCCTCTGGAAACATTTGCTTTAAAGGACTTGTTTTTTCTCTGCAATTTCAGATTGTGCTGCCAGCTGTCTTTGTGTGTATTGCTCTCATGTTCAGTCTGATTGTTCCTCCTTTTGGGAAGTATCCCAGCCTGGAATTACAACCCTGGATGTATGATGAGCAGTACACATTTATTAGGTATGTTTTGTGTGGCCTCTAAATTATCTTCTTTGCAAACTTGAGATACTGAGTTCCTTAACAGGTTGTTTTGGGTTTTGTGCTTATCTCAGAAGCACATTTTTAAAAGAGTTGTGGTGTTTTCTTCTTTGACCTTTGAATGCCAGCTGCAGGTACAGGCAAGGCCATATTTCTGAATGATGCTATGACTCCTAATACTGTGTACAAAGACTTGGAATGTGTGTGTGCTCTTAGGCCAAGCATTTTTCGAGGGCAAATCCCCACCCACATCCTTTCACTGTGCTCTTGGCCTTGCTCTTTTGCTTCTTTTGCTGTGTGCTTGTTGGCACGCTGACTGATAGTGCTTTTCCTGCTGTTCCCATAGCAACGATGCTCCAGAAGATGCAGGCACTCACAAGCTTTTGGACGCCCTTCTTGATAAGCCGGGGTTTGGGACACGCTGTATGCAGGGGCATTCCATCCCGTAAGTAGAACTCTGGTCTGGGAACAGGAAGCACACTCTTGATAGCTCTAGCTGACTTTAGGAAATTATAGTAATACATGGCCAGAGCAGGATTCAAGCCAAAAGAGTTGTGATTGCATTCAGTTTTTTCTGCTCAGAACCTTTTAGAAAGTTGCCAACGCTCTGATGAGGAAGTGAGGTTTGAGTGCAACTCCTTGCTGACAGAGATGGAAAGGAGAGAGCAAATCACTGAAATTACTGTTCAGTCCTGAACATGATAAAGGATCTATTTAGGTTGAGAGCCAACCAGCATTTGTGCTGTTTCCTAAATCTGCCACCTGACTTGGTGCATGGCCTTGGGCAATCTGAAGATCTAGTTTGTGAATGTAGAAGAGGTACACACTCCAGGGGTCCAAGATGGTGTGTCCAGAAGACCTACAGCTCATGTTCACAGGATTATGGGGAGTGAGGCAAGGTGTCTGATATACTTACCATTGGTGGAAAGTAAGCTGCATCCTTCATAGGTGTGAAAGCTGGACTATTCCACCAAAGGGCCATGGGAAAAAAGGCTTCTCACTGCAATCTTGGGGAAGAGCAGTGTTTTGCCCCAAAGGCAGAAATATTATCCAGCGAGTCATCCAAGAAGCTTATCTGTTGCGATCTTAAAATCGCAGGATATCTTAAGTTGGAAGAGACCCATGAGAATCATTGAGTCCAGCTATCTGCTCCTCAGAGATAGTTTACTTTGAACTAAACCATGTGACTAAGAGCATTCTCCAGATGCTCCCTGAGCTCTGAACAGTGTGCCTGCTGGGACTGATTGAAACAAAACATTTAATTATACTAAAAAGAGGGGAGTGTCTGGCACTACTCAGTGTAGGCCAGCCTCAGTTTCTTTGGCAGTGGGATCTGTTAAAAGCTGCAGAGTCTGAAGCTGCTGTGAGCAGTTTCTGTCAGTGAGATCAAGCTCCTTTGAGGAAACACTCTGCCTCTTCGGGACACTGTGGAGTTTGATCTTTAAATGTCTTGTAAGCAAAGGTCTTAAAAAGTGTCTTTTTCTTGCCTCTTTCCAAACACAGAGACACTCCTTGCACTGTGGGGCAGAAGGAATGGACCACTGCCTCAGTCCCAGAGTCAGTCCTGGACATCTTCCTGAAAGGCAACTGGAGCATGCAGAATCCTTCCCCATCATGCGAGTGCAGCAGTGAGAAGATCAAGAAGATGCTGCCTGTGTGCCCCCCTGGTGCAGGTGGCCTGCCACCCCCACAGGTAGGAGGGAGCTCAGTGGTACTGCAGTGAGGAATGCTCATGAGGAGCACAGTGATTAGGTGTGTTTCTTGCATGCAGCACTGTGCAAGATTTATTTCATTCAGCGCCTGTGTTTTCTGATTAACATTTATCTGTGTTTTCACTGGTGACACCAGCGCGAGCAAGACACAACTGACATCCTCCAGAACCTGACAGGCCGCAATATCTCAGACTACCTGGTGAAGACCTACGCACAGATCATTGGGAAAAGGTAGCTGCTGAACTCTCCCCCTTCCCTCCCCGACAAACACTGCTTGCTTCATGGGTGGTGATGCACAGATCAGGCAAATAAGCCTGAGCAGTCAAAACTCTTCACTCAGGTCCTCAGATAGCCCTGCTCCTCAGCTCAGATGGTGTTTCTGCTTTGTTAGTGATTCTGTGTGCTGACCCTCATAGGCAGATTATGAGGGAAGCCTAGGGATTACACTGAAGAGGAATGGTGGGAGTTGTATCAGACAGAAGAGGCTACTGCACTCTTCTCCCTGGCTGTGTGCCTGCAGCTTTGTTAGGTCTGTGTCTCCTCTGGTTCCACGTGTTACGTATTAACTCTTTTTTCTCTCTGCAGCTTAAAGAATAAAATCTGGGTGAATGAGTTCAGGTGAGTTAATGCCTTTTCCTTAGCTTGTACGTGTCCACTAAATGTTGAGCATAATATTTAGCAGGACACATCCACCCTGCTTTGCAGTTTCTGTTATAGGACTCTTATGTGCCAGATATTGGAGGAAGATGTTTAAGGATAAACTGGGTCAACCCCAGAGCACTGGACAGCATGTCTCCTTATGCAGAGAGCAGTCTTGAAAGGATTTGCATGACCAGTGTGCTAGTACTCTACTCTAGGAAGTGCTATTCTTCCAAGCAGGGGCAGCATGGAGATGTCCTTCTTTGCCTGCAGCAGAGAATAGCTGCCTTTATTAAATGGATAGCATGCTGAGCAATCGTAATATGAGTATTTTACCCCAGAAACAAAAAGTAGACTTCATGGCTAAGCAACCATGTAGGAGAATAAAAGTCATCCTTTCATGTAAGAGTGGAGACACTAGCCTTGAGTGTACTGCGGGAACAGGAAACCTGTGGAGTGGGATGAGGAGGGGCATTTTTTGGAGGTACGTGGATAGTCATGTCTTAGCATCATTTTCTGTCTATCTGAACTTTCAGATATGGTGGCTTTTCCTTGGGTGCCAGCAGTTCCCTTGTGCTTCCTCCAAGCCATGAAGTCACTGATGCCATTAAACAGGTGAAGAAAATTTTGGAGCTGGCACAGGTGAGCCGTTGTCCTCCATAGGCCCGGGATGCACTGATATTGACTCTTGTTACTTGGGAGATGACTTGGAAGTTACAAAATGAGGAGCATGTGTATGTTAGCTGTGCCCACTGACTTCTCCCCACTACCTCTGAGCTGGGATCTCCCAGGCCATTGTCTGGGAATAGCAGAAGGCTTGAAGACACATTCAGCTAAAGCTTACCCAGCCCACATTGCTGGTGTGGGTTCTGCCCAACACCAGTTGCAAGCCAGTGGAGACTGCAGACACATCAGAAGGTTTTGTGGCAGGACAGGGTAGGCTGTCTTGAGGAACAAAGAAGTGGTCACTGCCATCTTCAAAATCTCAGCTGAACCTCCCTGTGCTGAGTCTGCCCCAGCTCAGAAGAGAATTTGGGCCACTGTTTTCCTCTGAGACTGCCAGCCTGTGGGCTGCAGTGTCTCTGAAGGTTGCATGCAGCTTTGATTAATACATTTTGCTGGGGAAAAAACAGACATAAAACTGACCCTTCTTACTGGAGAAACTACAGAAAGGAAAGGGTGAAGGGAAGTCACAGTTACTCAGCCTTCTTACCACCTCCAGTTTGGGGGGTAGAGGCTGCTGAATTGGCAGAAAGCTGTCAGAGCTGTGAAAAACATTGTGTAGTCTCTGCTAGACTCCAGGGCGTGAATGAAGGTATTCTTAGAGGGGAAGTAACTGTCTCTTTGCTGTTTGCAGGGGAGTTCTGGGGATCGATTTCTCAACAGTTTATCAAGTTTCATGAAAGGCCTGGATACAAAGAACAATGTGAAGGTAAACTAACCAATCCTCATATCTCTGCCTGCTATTTGAAGGTCTGGTGACTTGAAGTCACAGCAGTCTGTCTTGGAAAACTGTGTAGACCAGAGTTCTTTGTATTTGCTGGTGGAGAAAATGTAGCATGTAGTTTTATGTGGGCTTCCTCAAAATCTGTTTCTCCTGTGGAATCTAGGCCTATATGCCAAAAGGAGTTCAGTGCTGGATCAGTGATAGCTTCCAGCAGCCTCTTCTGCTTATTGATTCAACTATGTGTTCTGCCCCTCAGCAAGCTAGCTGGAAGGATGTGGGAAAAAATAGGCCCTCAACAGAGGAAGGGATATTCTTCAGGGTTTAGGAAGCTTTTGGGTAGCTAATGTACCTGGTGCCTTTCTGATGCTGATGTGGTGTCTTGTAGGTGTGGTTTAACAACAAGGGGTGGCATGCCATTGCATCCTTCCTGAATGTGATCAACAATGCCATCCTTCGGGCCAACCTCCAGCAGGGTGAAAACCCCAGTGCTTATGGGATCACTGCCTTCAATCACCCACTCAACCTCACCAAGCAGCAGCTCTCTGAAGTAGCTCTGTAAGTTGTGACATGAATTTGGATGGGCTTGGGCTCGGGCTCATTGCTGATGGCTGGAAACAGGAAATGTGGGAGGTTTTGGACTCGCTGGCGGACAGTCAGTGTCTTTGTCATTTAGGCTCTTAACGTGGGCTTTATTTTTACTTGTCTAGACAGGTGGCAACACATGCTGCTCAGAACTTGCTCGTGCTGTTGAACAGCACTGCTATACAAACTTTTTCTGTCTTTGAGTCCCTGGAAGCTGCAATTTCTAAGAACCAGCCCTTTCCAGGAATCAGACTTTCTGCAACTCTAGGAAATTCCTCTCTGCCACCTTCAGAAAGGTGTCTTCCCATGAATATTCTCATTCTTTTATCCCCACCATTTGACTAGGAACCTAATGACTAATGACATTTGACTAGGAACTAATAGGTCCTGTTGATTTTTGCCCCCTGTCTCAAGCTGAGTGGCACACAGTAATGCACAGGGTTAACTTCACTGAGGCATTGACTAGTCCATTCCCACTATGATCACAGTCAGAACTCTTAATTTGTGTGCATATATATCCTTCAATCCATAAAACAGTGGCAAATGATGGGGCAGATACTTCTGAACTTTTAAACAACACCAAAAGAAAACAAACCCCAACAACCCAGATTATGTGGGAAACAAAGTAGTGCTGATAAGGAAAGCAGAAAGCAGTCTTATGCTGAAGTTATTAACCAGTCTCCAGGTTGTGATGCAGCACTTGAGATGCCAACAGACTATGTATGTTCCCTTTGCTGTATGGCTGGAGAAAAACTGTGCAGTTAAGAGTGTCTTGCGTGGTAATCCTTTACTCAGCATTCTGAGTATAAGGACAGAATACAAGTAGCAGAAGAAGAAATAGTTTCTGCCCTGTCCTGCATGAGCTGCTTCATTTCATCTCAAAGGAGCCGGTACCAGCATGCAAATTGCTTCCTTCCTTTTTTTATCCAGGATGACCACCTCCGTGGATGTCCTCGTGTCCATCTGTGTGATCTTTGCCATGTCCTTCGTTCCTGCCAGCTTTGTGGTTTTCCTTATTCAGGAACGTGTCAGCAAGGCTAAACACTTGCAGTTCATTAGTGGTGTGAAGCCTGTGATCTACTGGCTGGCCAACTTTGTGTGGGATATGGTAAGGACTTAGAATGGGCTAAACCATCCTCCATCCTGTTTTTCCAGGGTGTCTTGAAGTGCACAGTGCAGTTTGGGCCACCAAGAGTGGGCACCACATTATTTTAGTGAGTAACAACTGTGACTATGATTTTTGTTTCCTGTCATGGGGCAGTGGTTCATCTCACTGGGTCAAGGAATACAGCAGAAGATGGAAGGACAACCATAAGCTCTATCATTAGCATTTATTATGCCACTCTAAAATACTTGCCCAAAAAAGTTTGTTTGTGTAGCCCCGTGTTCTGCTCTGTTGAAAGCAGGTTTTCTCAACCTGTGGTGTCTGAAACTCTGGGAGTTTACTGACTACTTCTAGAGAGACCAAGAAATGTAAATTCATATGTACTGTATTATGGTTCATACATATGACACTTTTAAGAGTCTCCCATTGAAAACAGCTTTGGGAACACTGAAGAGTTTTGAAAATTACTGGATTAGGGCAGAAAAACATCTCTCCTTTTTTTGTGTCATTTGGAAAGAAATCTAAAGCCATGTTTTTCACCTTTCAGTGCAACTACATTGTTCCAGCCACACTAGTTGTCATCATCTTCATCTGCTTCCAGCAGAAGTCCTATGTATCCTCTTCCAACTTGCCTGTGCTAGCTCTCCTCCTGTTTCTCTATGGGTAAGAGATTTCTCATCAGAGGATGACTGGGATGGCTCTTGGACTTGGAAGGTTCTTACCTGATGTTGCTGCCTTTTCTCTCTCCAGGTGGTCCATCACTCCTCTCATGTACCCGGCCTCCTTTGTGTTCAAAATCCCTAGCACAGCATATGTTGTGCTGACAAGTGTGAATCTCTTCATTGGCATCAATGGGAGTGTGGCCACCTTTGTCCTGGAGCTCTTCACCAACAATGTATGTTTTTCCAGAGCCTTCTCACTGTCTTGTGCTGCGACAGTCTAGTTCCATGTTGGTTCCAAGTTGCCTTTAGCAGCCAGATCTCCAGAAAAACTAGGCCCTGGGCTGTACCCATTAGCTTCAGCAGCAGTTTAAACAGGGTTCTGGTGGAAATGGGTTAAAGCCCCCCTTTAGAAAAGCTTTAGTTAAGAGTAGTTAAGGTGGGGAAGGAGATCCTGAGATTGTGTAGTGCAACGTCAGAGCAGGATCAGCTACAGCAGTGTGTTGGGTTTGCGTTGGGTTTGTTTGTTCCGCAGTGGAGGGCCAAGATCAAACTGCTACCAGCAGGCTGCTCAGGGCCATTAGATTTTAGCATTTCCAGGGAGAGACTTCACAGTCTCTCTGGACAACCTTTTCCGTTTTTCAATCATTCTTAGGGTAAAAAACAAATAGAATTTTCTTGTGTTGAAATGAAATTTCTTGTATGTTCTTAATGAAGGGCATTTTCCATCTGCGGAGTCCATTTAATCACCTATTTAGTTGCCCTGAATTTTTGCCTCCTGTTGTAGATATGTCTCTAGCTATGTTGGGGAACTTACACACTTCTCTTCAGTTTTTCAACACCAGATGCCTCCTGGGGAAGGTACAAGTTCCTTTCATGCTTGTAGACAACACAAGATGTCTAAGCAAGCACTGCTTGAAACACAGTGGTGTGAAGTGTTCCTTGTGGGAGGAGGCTCAGCAGACACTATGGGAGTTATTTGTTGATTGTACCTCTTCCTTACGCCTGTGGGCATAAGGATGCAGCCCTTGATGATAGTTCCTTTTGTTACAAAGCCTCTTCTAGCTTAGTAAAACGGAGTACATGTTCAGAGATGAGTACCTGGCAGAACTAGAACTCAGGGTGCTATCAGTTCAATCCATGGGCTAAGCCAGCTGGAAGACAACAAAGGAAAAGCATTAGAGCTTCCAGTGTGAGATAGGAAGGAACTCCCTACAGCCACTGACATAACCAGTCTGTGCAAGTTCAACTTGCCTATGTCCTCACCCAGTAGCCTTTTTGCTTATCACTGTTTGCAGACACTGTTTTAGACTGTGAGTGCTTGGAAAAACCTTTTATTGCAGTTTGCTTGTGTTAATACCATCTTGAGCAATGCAACACTGACTGTCCAGAGGAGCCATGGCCCTAGCTCTTGGGAGAACATTTCTAATCCTTGGATATTTGTGGGGTTGCAGTGTTGGGGAAGGGAAGGAGGGGTCAGTGACAACATGAGTCACTCTTGGGAGGTGGTGGTTGCATTCTGCTCAGCTGGCTCACTGGCACTTGATTTTTTTCTAAACAGAAGCTGAAGGACATCAATGACATCCTGAAGTCTGTCTTCCTCATCTTCCCCCACTTCTGTCTGGGCCGGGGACTCATTGACATGGTGAAAAACCAGGCTATGGCTGATGCTCTAGAGAGATTTGGTAAGTGAAATTGTGTATCAGAGAGACCACAGCCTGAAAGAAACAGAGAAATCTAGAGTCTGCTCCAGACAAGCTCCTCTAACTTTCCAGGAACTGAAATTTGCAATTTGCAGCACACACCTGGTCAAACATGGCAAGTCATCATAGCCTTCCACTTTAAGTTGTTAAGAGAAACTGGTAGATAGATCCCAAGAGTTTTAAGTTAAGAGCATTAAATGAAAATGCATAAAGACAGTTCTATGGATATCATTAGGCCTAGTGTAAGGAGTGGCTGAGGTTTTGGAAAGCTGGATTTTTTTTTTTCTGGCATGGATATGCCAGGCCTGAGACATAGTTATTCTGTGCTTCACTAATCTTTTGAAATGGTGGGCTAGCTCTTTGGCAGACTAAATTCTGTAGGCCTGAGTCCCAACTTTGCTACAGTAAAAAAACATGCATGCAGCCACAGCTGGCCCCTTGTGTGGTCTAACCCTTCCCTCCTGCAACTGGCTGATTACCAGTTGTCCCAGTGCCCAGCTTGGTGAGCTCTGCTGGAAGAAATGATAACCAGCTCCTCCTGCTCTGGAAAAGTGATTGTGCTTTTAATCTCATTTTGGCAGGAGAGAATCGTTTTGTGTCCCCCCTGTCATGGGACCTAGTGGGAAGGAACCTCTTTGCCATGGCAGTAGAAGGTGTTGTGTTTTTTCTCATCACAGTGCTCATCCAGTACAGGTTCTTCATCAAACCCAGGTAGGTTGTCCTCTACTGTGCTGCTACAGGCAGGTGAAGTTTTCATTGGCATCGCCTGTGAAATGGGAGAATATTAGCTATGAAGGCCCTGCCATTTTCTGCTAAGGCTTTATCAGTGTTGATTTCTGCAGGCCTGTCTATGCCAAGCTGCCTCCTGTGAATGATGAAGATGAGGATGTAACCAGAGAGAGGCAGAGGATAATTAGTGGAGGAGGACAGAGTGACATATTGGAAATCAAGGAGCTAACTAAGGTGACAGAACTTCTGAATTTGTACTTGTTGACACAAAACTACACAGTTCGCTGTGCCGTATCTTAAGAATTTAGTGGGGTCAAAACTTGATTGATTTGGGAGTACTGAATATATACAGCTCTAATTAGAATTCTTTGACATAGTCTTTCTCATTCTTTTTTCTTGTGGTTTCAGATTTACAGAATGAAGAGAAAGCCCGCAGTTGATAGGATCTGTGTTGGAATCCCCCCTGGAGAGGTAAGTGTATTTTCTAAATGCATTGTTTTGCTTTTACTGCAGAATTTAGGAGCTGCGAGACAGCACAGCACAAGATCAAAACCAGACAAATGTTCAATTGCACAAAAGGAAAGTGAGGCAGTTTCTGGTTCTATGTGTCTCTGCCTTTGAAGAAGATACTTAACTCTCAGTGTCTGGGACCAGAAGCCAAACTGCAGTATGCAAGATTTGGCACAGATGAGCTGTGGTGACAGTGTATCAAGGGGATGCCACAGTTTGTTCATCTTCTCAGCCTAAAGGTTTATACTTAAAATAAAAGCCCAGAGGGTTTTGGTTTGTTTCTTTTGTTGTTGTTTGTTTGTTTGTTTGTTTTCTGAAAATGTACTTAAGGAGTTCCTCTAGCTATCCTGAGGGTCAAGTTTGCTTCTTCCCATGTTGTCAGTGCTGAAAATGATGTAGCCTGCATCCTGTTCTCAAATACACTGTGCTCATTTATATCCCTAGTGCTTTGGACTCCTGGGAGTAAATGGTGCTGGCAAGTCATCCACTTTTAAGATGCTAACTGGTGATACAGATGTGACAGGAGGAGAAGCTTTCCTCAAAGGAAACAGGTGAAAGACAATGCATCTTTTCTCTGCTTTCTCTCCCAGTTTTAACAGCATTTTTTCGACATCAAAATTCTTTTCCACAACTCTTGGCATCTGTTTCAGTCCTTGTTTGAATCTGATAAAGTACAGCAGTGGCCTAGGAAACTCGATTTAGTCTGGTAGTAATTTCTGTGTAACAGCTCTTCCACAGTTAAATGTCATTAAAAAAAACCAACCAACCAAAAAAAAAAAAACAGGAGGGGAAAAGGGAGAGACATAAAAAGTAACTCGATCAAGGTGGTCTTCTAGGATCCTGTATTTTAGTTAGTTCAGTTATTCCAGAAACATTCTCACTGTTTTAACATCTAAAATAGCAGCATATGCTCATGAAATCCTAACAGAGGGTTTTTTTTTTATTTTACAGTATCTTGTCCAACATCCAGGAAGTCCATCAGAACATGGGCTACTGCCCACAGTTCGATGCTGTTAATGAACTGCTGACGGGGCGAGAGCACTTGGAGTTCTTTGCGCTCCTGAGAGGTGTTCCAGAGAAAGAAGTCTGCAAGGTAAATGACACACCATGGGACCCATCCCATGTGTGATGGGACCAATTTACAAGTTCTTGCTTCCATGCACCCTCCCTGCAAGTTATGTAATGCCATGATATGAAACTGTTGAAGATACTGTATGGTGAAATCTGCCCCCTTTTTCTTCAGGACAATCCAAGAGTTGTCCTGTTTTTTCAGTGTTGCCTGGACAAACGTACTAAATGGAAGGGCAGATAATCTGGGTCCTATGTTCTCATAGTGAATACGCCTCTCTACTGAACAACTTTTTTTCTTTAAGAATTTAAGGGCTGTTGAACTGCAGTTCATGCAGAACCTCACTTGCTGTTGAGTGTTAATTCTTTAAAGTCCCCAGAATTAAACACTAAATCTTAACAAAAAAGCCTTGTGCTCAGTTTTAAAAGCTTCCCAGTTGATCGTGGTGCATGCTGTTTCAGCATTCAGACACGAGGTTACAACAACAGTCTTTAGGCAGTTGGTGACAGCTGCCAGTACCATGCAGCACCCTACTCAGCTCTGTTTCCTGCAATTAACAGTTTTCACTGTATGAAACTTGAGTCCTCTAGGTAGATGATATCTAGTGTATGTCCAAGCAGCTTGAGTCCTTCTGTGAAGGTGGAAACTGCAATCTCCCAAGATTGCTGGCAAGTTCTTCCATGTGATGCTCTCACCAGTTTCATATAGAAAGGGAGCCAGTTCTGGGTGATTTGAGTAGTAGCTGAATCTCTTCCCTAGGACACACTTTAATTTGCAGGAAAGGAATGCCTGCACCATTAGGGGTACTACGGAACAACAAACCAGATTCCATCTATCCAAAGGGCTAAGATGCACTGTGGTGTGAGTGCTGTGGGTCAGCAGTGTCCATGCCCCTGCTGTAAGCCTGCAGTAACAGGAAAGCTTGCTGAAGCTGGTGCTGCTAAGAGCACTAGACTGTTGGTTAATGTGGCTCAGATGATGTTGAATTCATGCCTAGTGGCTAATAAACTGCAGCCATTTGATTTTTCAGGCCTCCTGGGGTCAGGGTTACCTACATCCCGATCCTGAGGTGCACAGGTTGTTTCAAAACCCATATCCATGCCACATTAGATCCTCGGATGAATGGCCCTTCTGAAAGCTGCTTGTGAAGCCAAAGCTTGTAAGAAAAATCTCTTTGTGCGGATGTTGCTATGCTTGATTGAAGGTGATGATGTGCTCTCTGTCACAGGTTGGAGAGTGGGCAATTCGGAAACTGGGCCTTGTGAAATATGGAGAGAAATATGCTGGGAATTACAGTGGAGGGAACCGACGCAAACTTTCCACAGCCATTGCCCTCATTGGAGGGCCACCTGTGGTGTTCCTGGTGAGTGTGCAACCTTTGCTCATCAATATTTTCTTGAAAAACAGGTTGAAATGAAGTCTAATTAGTAATCTGGTGCATAAATTACTCTTGTTTTAGAAAATGAGTCAAAGTTGCTTATTTTCAATGTTTCCATAATCAGGAATGGACAGGTCATTTCCAAGATCATGTATTTGTCAGTAGAACACAGCAGCACAATCTGTTTTTTGTATATATTTTGCAGGATGAGCCAACAACAGGAATGGATCCCAAAGCACGTCGCTTCTTGTGGAACTGTGCTCTGAGTGTAATCAAAGAGGGGAGATCAGTGGTGCTCACATCTCACAGGTAAGTAGCAGCCCACTTGAGTCATACCTTGGCTTTTACATCTGTCAAGGCTGGATGCTAAGCTCAGCCTTTCTGCTCTGCCCCTCAGTGCTGTTTGCAGTACTAATGAAGTTATTTCTGCCTGCAGCATGGAAGAATGTGAAGCCTTGTGCACTCGAATGGCGATAATGGTCAATGGGCGATTCAGGTGTCTGGGCAGTGTCCAGCACCTAAAGAACAGGTAGGTGTTTCATTTTTGCTTACATCATAAAGTTTGCATTTTTAGGGAGATACAGTTAGGCTTAGTTCCTCATGCAGCATTTCAGTTGCTATTCTGACTATAGGAAATGCTGCTGGATTTTTAGCCCACTTAAGTATTTCAGAAGGACTTAACTCTTGTACTGACATTTTTGTTTGCAGGTTTGGAGATGGTTATACCATAGTGGTGAGAATTGCAGGGGCAAACCCAGACCTAAAGCCTGTTGAGGAGTTCTTCGGGCATGCCTTCCCTGGAAGTGTCCTAAAGGAAAAACATCGGAATATGCTGCAGTACCAACTTCCCTCTTCACCATCCTCCCTGGCCAAAATATTCAGTATTCTCTCCCAGAACAAGAAGAGACTCCACATAGAAGACTACTCCGTTTCCCAGACCACACTTGACCAAGTAAGTTTTTAGTAGCTTGGATGCCAAAAGTTTCTTTTGCAGAGGTAGGAGTACATTCACCAATTTAACTGACCTATCTTATAAGGGCATTTAAACACAGCACAGTACTGAATCCCAGGACTATTTCAGGATGTCCAGTGCTTAAAATGCTATGAATTAGTGAGATACTATGGTGGTGTGTGACATGCCCTTTTTTTCTTGTAGGTTTTTGTAAATTTTGCTAAGGACCAAAGTGATGACGACCATACTAAGGACCTGTCATTGCACAAAAACCAGACTGTGGTAGACATTGCAATCCTTAACTCCTTCCTGCAAGATGAGAAGGTAAAAGAAAGTTGTGTGTGAGCCAATTTCATCAAAGAAATGATGAGCAGAATGCAAACTTCCTTTTCCTGGGATAGGATGTTCCCAAAGAAGCTACAGGAAAAGCAACTGGACACTCTACTGATAACCATTCAATGCAATGCAATTCAATGCAATGAAAACAATTCCTTTACAGGGGCAGTGCCTCATGGAGTCGTCTTGTACTGTTCTCCAGTGAAAGACTTGAACTTAGCTCATTACAGGATAACTCTGAAGCTGTGGTAAAGCACCCACTAGATGCTGTGGGCTTTCAACCATACTGTATCTTGTCCTGTACAGTATGTTTTGATTAGGGTTGCTAAAATAATTCATTGAGGAATCATGGCCAGTGGTTATTTACCGATACTTTAGACATGCATGTTTTAGACATTAGAACATTCATGTCAGGAGTGGGAATGTGCTGGTGCTATATCCATTGCTGGCAATGAATGCACCAAAACAGTCAGTGGCAAGACAAGTCACCACCAGTGTTGTAGCCCTAAGTTGTGAGAACTTACCTGGCCAGCAGACTTTCTCTAGGCTGTTGTAGGACACTGGTGACAAAGCTGAGGCCACAAAGCAGTACTGTGCAGGTGGGATGGCAAGAGACAGGCCATCATAACCACACATCTTCATCAGCAAGTGGTGATATGCAGAACTGTGAACCCTCCAAATGCATGATTGCCCCACCAGCATCACAATCAACAACATACTCTGACTAGATGTTTGTGCAGTTAAGTACTTTCCTGCTCCTCTGAGGTACTGTTGCATCTGCATGAACATCTAGTAGAAAGAAGTGGGTGAGAAGCAAACATAGGGTTTGGACCACAGCAGCAAACTCAGTAGTTGTACAAGCTGCTAATGCCAAGAGCAAATTCTAAATCATGAGCTGTCACTCAGATTTGTAATATCTGCTCTTTAACCCCTGCTTTGCACCAGAAAGGTACCCATCATCTGGAATTACTGCTTAGCACAAGCATGTTGCTGTATCTGGCTTTGCCAGATAAAACTAGAAACAAGATGTAGATTTTTTTTAAAACAGTATTATTTATGACTTTAAATAGGTAGGTAGCATAATTAGGGATTGAAAATGCTTTCAGTTGATCTTTGTAGCCATGGTATTTCTTTACATTATGCCTGTAATGCTATGCTCTCTTTCTATCCATGTGGTGGATAGCTGCATTCATGATCTGACCATGTTCCAGATTCTAGCAATCAGCTGCTATCTACAAACAACTGCAAGTTGTTAATCTAAAATTTTCCTGTTTGGAAACTGGTATAACCTTAATGTGTAAGTTTCTGCTTCTGTTGTGCAGTGTAGTTTCAGCCATTAGGTGATCCCTAAGTGGAGAATACACACTTATTACACGTGACAAACAACTGTTTCAGTAAAAATCCCCTTGAAAAATAAGAGAGTGCAAGATAATAGTGCTACAGTTCATCAGTCAAATTTTCAAGTTTTACAAAGCCAGACTAATATTAGAGGGGGAATTATGTAGTAGGAATAACCGATTCTTGTTCACACTGTACAACGGTCATGGGAGATTACGCTTTTTTTGGGCCCCTCTGTGTTGCTTTTACACTCGAAAACTGGTTCAGTAATGTGGTTTGAACGCAAGTCCAGTTCCTGAGCTGTTCCTGTATGCCATGCCTCTGCCTTAAATACCCACACAGGTTCTGCACTAGTTTTGATGCTACTCCATGAATTGATCATGGACCATTTTCTTCTGTGAATGACCACAGCAGCCCAGCAAATACTGAAAAGGCTGGCATGAGCCTGAAGAAGATTGATTACCTATTTCCAAGTATACTTGGTAACACTGACCAACTCAACATTTGAAAAACACAGTTAAAACAAGTTCCTTGTCCCCCCTCTGTGTCCTGCCTTGGGGTAAAGAGCTTAGTACGGGCTCTGCTGAAGTGCCTTTGTCATACTTTTTTTTTTTTCTAATCTGTATAATTCATTGCTAAGGGGATTGAGAAAAGGAGTGTAAAGGGGATTGGTATACCTCACTTAAAACATGCTTTGTTATTACCTTTATGACATCATCACTCTATGGGGATGAGTTACAGGGTGATGAATACACCAGACTTCCAGGTGCAGAAACAGCAGAGCTACAGCTATGACTACTCCATAACAGGCTGCAAGTATGGTGCAGTATCATTGAAATGAGTAGCAGGTACTAGAGGCTTGCCCCTGCTGAAAGTCACTACTACAAATTGGCATGACATCACAGAAGTGAAGGGTTAAGGTTTGCACTGCACCAAACTAGTGCATGTAGAGCTAGAACGAGTTCAAGGAGGATTCAGATTTGGTCCTGAAAGGGCTGTGGTTTCCTCTTGGTAACTGCTCATTTAAATTATTCATGTATCAGGAAACAACAGTTACGTGGTAATACACTTTCCTTAGCCCACCAAAAAGATTGATTTCTGTTGCCCCATGACTGTCATGCTTATAGGGTCTACTATCTGTGACAAAATATTGCAGTAAATGTGGATATTAACCAAACTACTTCACAGCTCTGATCTGCATTCTTTGTACTGAACAGACAGCATAATGCAACACTGGCATAAAGATTTGTCATGGAATACATTCAGACAGCCACTAATTTTTACTCATTCAAGTATGTGTTGGGGAAAAATCACTCTAGAATCATACAGATTATATGAACCACTCTTGATAATGGAACTACACTGAAGTGTTAACTTATTTTAAACTTCAGTACTATTGACATGTTGCATCCCTCTTTGTAGTACATTTGTATTTCAGTAAAGGAGTTGTAATTTCCCCATGGTTAAACAACCACTTTTGTTCTTATCTTTCCCTCCTGAATTATAGTTGGTCCTTTGTTCCAAGCACTTTATGCTATCTGTAATGGGATCTATTTTTGCACTGGAATATCTGTTAACTTTGCAAAAATCTAGAGAGATTTCACAACTGAAATTTCTAAGTTAAACCCTTAAATGGACATTTTCATTAAAAGCAAAAAAAAAGTATATATATTTGTATTTGCTAATATCTGTTATGTGAAGTATTAAAAGGCACTCTAATTGCCTTGTATTAAGTAAAAAATAAAGCTGTTATAGCACCATTGGTCTTCACAAGTGTAATTTTTGCGTGTTATTTCAAGGAGCACTGCTAGAAGCTTTTGTTGTGACTGTTTTTATTTTGTCGTGAACTTTAATGCATGAGATTTCAGTAGCTCTAAAAGCTAGTATGGAGTAGATACACTACTTTCAGGTAAATGAGGAAATGCAAGATATAAAGGTAAGTGCTACATTAAACTTCTAAAGTTAGTAAATAAAAAGGTCTGTAACAAGTGATTGGTTAACTGTCATATCCAGCTGCAAAGCATAACAAATTTCTCTGGATGTTTAAATGCCAACTCAAGTACCTGCCTCTGAATTTATATTACAGACATGCAAGTTGCTGATTGTTCTTCATTCCTAAAAATACCTTACACACTTGGTTGATTTTGAACAGCAGTTTACAAATGAAAGCAGAATAACAGTCTGATTGCCCAAGGATAAACTGATACTAAAATGTTGTCTGCTACAGCCTATAGTATTGCCATCATCCAACTTCCAGTATCTAACCAATTCATGACGTTACACTCATCAGGAAAATTCATCCTGAAATAAGAAGCCAATTAAAATTTCACAGAATCACAGAATATGCTGAGTTGGGATGGACCATAAAGGATCATCAAGTCCTGTTCCTGACCCTGCACAACATCATCCCCAAGGGTCACATGGTGTGCCTGAGAGCATTGTCCAAACATTTCTTGAACTCGGTCAGGTTGGATGCTGTAATCACTTCTCTGGAGAGCTGTTCCAGTGCCTAACCACCCTCTGAGGAAAGAACCTTTTTCTAACACCTACGCTAAACCTCTCCTGCCAAAAGTTCAGGCTACCCTCTCAGGTCCTGTCACTGATCACCACAGAGATCAGTCTGCCCCTCCTCTCTCGGGAGGAAGCTGTAACTGCAATGAGGTCTCCCCTCAATATCCTCCAGGCTGAACAGACCAAGGCACCTCAGATGCTCCTCATTCGGCTTCCTCTCAGGGTCCTTCCACCTTTGTTCACCCTCTCTAATGGCTTAATATCTTTTTTACATTGTAATGATGCCTTAGGATCTTAGCTTTCATATTTTTCAAATATTTTTAATATATGAAATCCTCCAATTCTTTAGTGTATAACTCTAAACTCCATATAGAGTGTTAGGTAGTGTTTTTCCATTTTAGTCAGACAAAACAATTCCTCTCCAGGCCTGGGGATCAAGGATACCTTACTGTCTCAGGCCCTGAGAAATGTAAACAACAGTGAGTGCAGAGTAAGTGGGAGCAAACTTGGGTAAAGGACTTCATTACCTGGAGCTGTAGTTGGAAAATTAACCCCCAATCTGCAAATGGACGAAACTTTTATAAAACCATGAAAGCCTATGACCTGTTGTCTGTTTTTGGGTTTAGCCTCTGGGGCGGGCTTTGTCTGCCTGTACTTGAAGGCTCTTCAGTAGATGTAACTACTTTTTTATTCCCCTTGATTTTGTCTGACCTCTGTTTTTAGGTAGTCCCAAAAGGTATCAGTGGCAAACCTGCACACAGCACTCGAGGTGAGGCTGCCCCAGTGCAGAGCAGAGTGGGACAATCCCCTTTCTTGCCTGGCTGGTGATGCTGTGCCTGATGTACCCCAGGGCAGGGTTGGCCCTCCTGGCAGCAGGGCACTGCTGACTCAAATTCAACTTGCTCTTGACCAGGACTCTTCAGGGCCCATCCCTACTGCTTTCCAACATCTTGTTCCCCAGCCTGTTTGTATACCCAGGGATGCCCTACCCCATGTGCAGAATCTGGCACTTTCCCTTGTTGAACTTCATGTGGTAGATGATTGCCCAGCCCTCTTAATTTCCTGTGTTTTCTATTTTGCTCTAGTGTCCAGCTGGCTATTCAGGATAAAGACCACCTCTAACGTCTTGAATGTTCTTTACTTGTAATGCTGCTGTTAAGGAAAACAGTTTTAATTAAAAAAAAAAAAAAAAAAACCAACCAACCAACCCAGTGAAACAATTCTTGTATTCAAATGAAAAAGTATTTTTAACTCTCTCTCCCCATTTTTCTGCCTGTGTTTTTGTTGGAAAAAATTCTTCATTTGAAAGAACAGTTGTAAGGCAATGTTCTGAACAATACATAGTTTCATCAGCTCTTTGTACCTTAAAAAGCTGATTTATAAAATGTAAGATAGGGGTCTTTGAAGTAGTGCTTGTTCCACTCTGAGAATGCTAAACATGGCTTTGTTGGAGGCGGCAGTGTATGAGGACATGGATGTAGCAGCTGGGACCTGTTACACTCCTTTAACTACAGCAGCCACATCCCACGCACTCACCTTGGACACAAGCATAATGGCCTACAGTTCGTTTTAGTGCTTTCCATGAGATTGTAATGCACTTCAAAGAAGCAATAATCATTAGGCAAACTGCACAAAGATACTTCAGTACTCAATTGCTTATTGCAGATCCATGATTAACATGTAGAAAAGCCTCCCAAGTGCTCTGCAATTTATAGTCAATACCTATAAATTGCAGAAGAGGGTGCTCTGTACCACTGTACATAAAATAGCAGTTTGACTTCTCAGCCCACGTGCCCTCTACCCTACTGCTATTCACTCTCGCTTACTGGTTCTAAAGCAATTAGTTGTTGACCAAAAGACAAGACCTGCAAAATGAATACTGTACTTGGAGAACGGGATTTATCATTTCATAGTTTTAAAAAAGAGCTTGAGCCATAAACACTAAAAATTAATGCTTTATGCTCATTTATTTAGCTTTTAACAGTCTGACAAAAATTATTTCAAAGGATGCCAGCACGTGTAAATCAGATGAGTCTGATGACACAGTTGAACAAGAAGGGCTAATCATCTCTAGCACCCTAAACAAATATCAAAGATACCCAAGGCAAAACTTGTGTGGATAACTCACAGTTTTCGGGCAGCATTTAATGAACAAAAAGGGGAAAAGCTGAAATGAACCATTACAAGTTATTAGTTAAAAGGCTCATGGCAGAGATCATAAGGATACACTACTTAATCAGCCCCAGGGTTGCACTTAAGTGCAAGTCCAGCAACACTGGTGTTGTACATTGCTCAGAATGAATACAGTGAGAAGTATCTGATTAAAACATAATTGGGTAAGATATATCTGGGAGGCTTCCTTCTTAAACTGTATGAAATAACTAAGATGTGATAATTCTAAGAGGCATCAAAGTATGTTACAAAAATGATACCATCCCTGGCTGGAATGCTGGACAAGAGTACTTAATTTAGTTGGATACATGATCTAGGTATGCAAAAAATGATTAAGACTTTAGGGATTTAAACATATGATTGGTGAAGCATTGGTTTGTGTCATGGTATGGCTCAAGTTCTTTGTCATGGACATGAAGGAACATCACAATAAACTTCTGTTTAACAATTGGTATCAGAGTGCTGATTTACATTGCTAGCTGATCGGCATTGTGCATCCATTTTTTGTAAACTGCAGAACAGCTCAGCTCATGAGGGTATGGGGATCCAGGTCACTTGCTGACAGCACTTCCATCTTGTCTCTTCTGCCATCAGTTACTTCCTTTGGAAGAAGGTTACTTCAGCGGTGAGCATGGCAGAGGAATCAGAAGCACATTTTGCTGGGACTCCAGGAATCTGACACTATTGCGCACTAAAATTAAATGCATGTTTAATTAAGACAGTATTCCAATGAAAAGTAATACTCTTTTCAGCATGAATGCAGGTAACACAAGTGAGTTCTCTAGATTCATCATGTCTTACCAGCTGCTACAACTCTGGCATCTTCATGGGCACGGTGTCTTCCTGCTGCCCGGTGATCTGGGCTCTCATTCCACCATAAGACATGGACTGAGAAAGTACAAATTGTCAGCTGAACACTATTATGCTGCAATACAACACTCACGCTAAGTCCTAGCAATCTGCCTTCATCTGTTACATGCCTTGCAGTTATCAGAAACAATTCTCCAGGCATGCCCGGGATGGTCTTTTACTGAGCCATTGTGTAGTTTGTCTTTAAAATCAGATCTGAGAGTCTTTTAAGATTGTGGCACTAGCTTAGGCCTAAAACCCAATGCACAAAGCTGGGTTCAAGGACTGTTTACAGGGCTTTGGTGATCCACACCAACATTTTCAGCAAGCTGACCAATCCTGATCCAGGACGGGGGCTTGCCCCTCTGCCTCTGCCCCTTCCCATGCCAAAGTCTGTGTCAGAAATTGATGAGTACCTCTGTTAAGTGACCCATACTCTGTGTGGAAAACACCAATCAGGCTGGTATATCCTGTGTTGATGTGAGCATTGATTGCAGCTTGAAATGCTTCACCCCACAATGCTGGCCCACCAGGCTTCATCTGGAAAGTAACCAATTCATATACACCTAGAAAAAAAGGCAAACACCACCACAAGGAAGGAAATACAAATAAATACAACCAGATCTTGAACCATGTCTCATGGTCACAGTGTATTTGCTGTGAGACCAGTATGATATTTCCCTGTCATCTGGGGACAGCAGGAAACTGGTCCTTCCTCCCAACATGTGCAAGAACCCACTGCTTCCAGAGGCTCACATGAGCACAGGCTCAGTAACTGCAGTTAGTTCAAGCGTAAATCAAAGTACCAGGGCCCTGAAGAATAGAAGGTTTCACACAAAGCCCAACTTTGCAATTTCCAATGTTGAATGGAAACTTTGGGACATTCAGACTACTTTGCAGACATCACAATTGCTCATACTTGTTTGAGGGATTTGGATGAGTGCTTGAGCAATGTCTGGTGTCTTTTCTAAGACTGATAATGTTTTCTGGCATTGAAGTGGTTTATGCCATTACAAACCCCTTTGACCCCTGGCAGTTGGTCACAGTAAGATCTGACAGCATAACCAACACAGCAGGACTAGTTTAGCACCTCTGCTGTGCCGATCTCCCTTATTTGTAGGAATCCTACAAATACCCCAGTCCTGCTAAAAGCTATTTGTCTTCTTTCTGTTCAAGTAGTTACTTCAGATCACAATTGTTGACATAGTATTAGGAAGTCACTTGGCAGTGTCTGGTGTCACTCTCCAACAATGGATTGGAGATAAAATACAATAGTGTTTGAAGTCATCTCTCCAGGTTTTAGAGAAAACTCAAGTGCTTTCAAATTCAACAACAGCAGCATAAAATTCTGAATCCTGGGGAAATAAAGAACAAAGATTACTGTATCTATAGATGTGCTGAGGGATGCAGCAAGGTCTGTTCCCTGTCACCTCGTGCAAGATAGCCTGTCAATGTTCATAAATTGGGGAACAGTCAGTATTATTAACATCAAATTTGCTACACAGAGAATGAAAATATATAGGCAGATGACTTCCACACCTAACCTGTGATTGTTACAAAAAGGAACATAAGGAAGAACTGCAGAACTGCAGCTTGGTCAGTCTCACTTCTGCGCCTGGCAAGATCATGGAGCAAATCCTTATGTTTAACTTCCATGTATCTTTAAAAAGTAGGGAATCTTTTAAACTTTATGTGAAAGAAACAGTAACAACAAAGCAAACTGCTAAGAGGAAAATCTCTGAGAAAGAGAACTAGGAAATGCCCTCTCACTGATGGACAAAGGAAGTCGGAGATGACTGCTCTATTCACTACTATGGCATTTCCAATTTGCATGTTCGTTTAGCAAATCACAATCCTGATCATTAACAACCTTAATTGTCAGCCCTCTAGTCAATTATTGATGAATGTTAGTGTAAAATCCTTCTGAAAAACTCTGTCCCTCATCTGTGTTACATCACCTTTTCCACACAGGTGCATGTACATGCATTTGTTACATAAAGGGTCATAAAACGATGCAATACTTGGTTTAAACTTTAAGCCATTTTTTGTTAGTGTTGGTAACTTTATTCAGCAAAAGAAAAGATAAGCTCACCCCCTTCCTTTGGAGGTTTCCCAAGTTGACACCAGGGCACCAGGTAAGCAACCTCATTGTGCTGCTTCTCCATCAAGGGGAGAGCTGCAGAGATGAATTTTCCCTGCCAGTCTTTGTCGTTTGCTAGTGCATTCCGGACTGCTGTTCTGTGGGCAAAATTATCTGTAAGAAAGGGGAAAAAAAACATTAAAAAATGCGTATGATGTCACGTCAGACTCAATCAAAATGTGTAATTACAAGAAGGCAAACTACACTTATCTAATTCTGAAACCAGTATTTTTAGACATCATATTCGCTCAAAGCAGATGTGGTAAGTTTCCTATAAATTCTGCAAAACTTCCTTTAAAATCTGCTTTAGCTCTCAGATCAAAATGGATTCAAGCCAAATGAAATTTTCCTAGAAAGTTCATAGAAGAGTTAAAATAAGTTAAGCAATTTTACTGTTAAAAAAGATTTACACATGGCAACTGCAGGGACTACTGGATGTGGCAACAGTTACCAAGGATAAGATTTGGAGAAAGCAGAGTGGATATGGAAATGAAGTGGAAAAAAAAATCAGGAGAAGTAATAGCCTACTAAGGAAAAATTAAAATATAAAGTGGCATTAAAAGTGTAGAATTAATATTTCTATGTTCAGTTACATAAAAAGATATTAAATGCCCAAAAGCAAAACTTCTTCTTCATATTTTTTTCTTAATGGAAAACAAGTGCACTTAATTAAGAGTGTGAATTTCAACTGTTTAGACTGCGGTGGTATCTTAAGCAATACATTTCTGCAGACAGATCTCAATATTACAAAAGAAAAATCCAGCATATGACAATGGGGAGAACTCTGAGAAATACCAGTATCTTGGGACTAAGTGGTAAATATAGCAATTATGTAAGCAGAGGTCTGATGAATCAAGGAGGAAGGATGTTGTAAAGTTTGTTCATTTCTCAGATCATAGTGTGGTCTCAGGGTGGGGGGAGGAACCACCACCATTAGACATGCAAAACTCTGTTAGGAAACACAAGGTATAACTATTCCCTTAGTTTTGCATTTTAAAGGTTTTACATAGCTTATTTTATTTTATTTTATTTTATTTTGTTTTGTTTTGTTTTGTTTTGCTTTGTTTTGATTGAGATACTAACAATAGCCAAGACTAAAATGTCCTGAGAACCAGGAATTAAAATAAATTCAAACTAGTAAACTAATTATACAATAAAATAAATTTGAAATAAAGAAATATTAATAATAAATAAATAAATATTTGAAATAAATAAATTCAAATAAGTGAATTCAAAACATTGACAAATGAATGGCCTTCTCTTGAAGGAAAAGAAAGACATGGCTGCCCAGGTCATGAAAAATGTTGAGGTACTCAACGTCTTTTTTTGCCTTAGTCTGCACTGGCAGGTGCTCCAGCCAGACCACACAAGTCTGAGAAGGCAAAGGCAGGGACTGTGAGAATGAAGAACCAGAAACTGTAGGAAAAGTTCAGGTCTGAGACCACCCAAGGGACATAGAGGTGCACAAATCAAGGGGGCTCAATGACATACTCTCATGGGTCCAGAGGAAACTGTCAGAGGAAGAGGCTAAGCCACAGTTTGTTTTATTTGAGAAGTCACAGTAGACCATTTTTAAAAAAGAATATAAGGAAGAACTGTAGAACTACACCTCGGTGCTTGGCAGTATCAAGGCACAGATCCTTATGGAAACTATGCCAAGACTCACAGAAGACCATGAGGTGATTGATGACAGCAAACACAGCTTCACTAAGGGCAAATTGTGCCTGACTAATTTGGTGGCCTTCTGTGATGGGGTTACAGCTTTGGTGGATGAGGGTAGAATGACTGACATCAGAGGAGGTGGCAAAGATGATCCAAGTGTTCAAGCACCTCTCCTGTGAAGACAGGTTGAAAGAGTTTGGGCTATTCAGCCTGGAGAAGGCTTCAGGGAGACCTCACAGCAGCATTCCAGCGCCTAAAGGGAGCCTATAAGAGAGCTGGAGAGGCACTTTTCACAAGGACATATAGGGACAGAACAAGAGGGAATGGCTTTAAACTGACAGAGGGTAGATTTAGAATCACAGGATGGTTTGGATTGGAAGGGATCTCTAAATATCACCTAGTTTCAACCCCCTGGCCATGTGCAGGGACACCTGCCACTAAACCAGGTTGCTCAGAGCTCTATCCAGCCTGGTCTTAAATATCTTCTGGGATGGAGCAAGATTTAGACGAGATATAATGAAGAAATTCTTCACTGTGAGAATGTTGAGGCACTGGAGCACACTGCTCAGAGAGGCTGTAGATGCCTGATGCCTGGAAATGTTAAAGGCTGGGCTGGATGTGATCCTGAGCAACATGGTTGAGAGGAACCAAAAATTCTCTGAGTCTATGATTCCACAATTCATCCCTCCAAAACAAAAGGGGTGATCCTTTTGTTAGACTTTTGTTAGACTTTTGTTGAGTCTAAATAGGTACTGTGACCACACTGGACTTCAGTGAGCACTGTCTCAACTTGCAGATATACATGGACGGCAGCAGGTGTTCAAGGGGAATTACACCAGTGTGCCTTCCCATCCCTCTATAACCCAAGTATCACTTCCCTTGGGCTCCACAAAAAGCACAGACAGCACACATCTAGTTTTTCACACAATAGTAGTTTATGTGGCTCACCTGAACCTTCCATGTCAGAACCAACTCCAACAACATACAAAGTTGATCATACTGCAAAAATGATATTGCTAAAAAGGTTAAAGCTGCAACAAAAACACCCTACATGCTTGAGTAGTCAGACCTGGTGGAGTGGTTTCCAAACTCAGTAAAGGCCCATTGCAGAAGGATTTTAAGCATGAAAACTGCAGTTCATTTTTTAATGGGAGTGACTGGTACTCTGAGCTAAAATACAACAGCAATTATACATGCATATAAACACACACGGACTGCAAATGTGTGTGTATTTCCTTTTTTCCATTCATTTTGAAAGTTTCAAGACATTTGTGGAACTGACCCTAACTTAAAAAGATTTACCATGAGCCACTCTGCCACAGTTCCTCTATTACACCTGTTTTGAACAAAGACTGCTGTTCAAGAACATTTGTAACCTTCTCATCCCAACACGTCAAAGTTGTCCTGACAAGCTCTGAAATGTTCTTGTCATTACTCAGTACAGTAGCAACGTTTTGGGGGCACATCCTTACAATAAGAGCAACAAATAAAAGCCAGGTAAGCCTTTTCTCCCTTGCCTAGAGAGAGAGGGGGCACAGAGAGAGCAGAGCAGAGCAAAGGGGTGCTGACCGTACCGTACTTCCAAATGTGAAACACCTTGTTCATCGCTCCCAGCTCCGAGTACCAGAATCCCACCAGCTCCGAGTGAGCGGTGCGAAAGTGAATGTATTTGTTGATCATTTCCAAAAACTCCTTCATCTTTGCTGGCTTAATATCATATGTGCGAATTTCGTAGAAAATGCCATTATTTTGCCTGGGACCTGTAGCAAAGCATACCTGAAGGAAAATAGTAAGAAAAAATAGTAAAAATAATTCTCAAACCAGAAAGTTGTATTCTAATTTTTTTTTAATTAATGCAATACTACAGAAGGATCTGTTACTGCATATTAGGAAAGGGGTTCTTCATGATGTCCACAAGAAAAAAAATTACCTTTTGACACTTTTCTTTGGAAGTAGTTCCAATGTCCACTATTTACTGCCACTCGTTTTGGCAATGCAACAGAATGTGATGTGTCTTTTATTTGATGCACTCGACTGTTTAATAATTAGCTCATAACAAAGCAGGACTTTCCTTTTCTCAACCTCTTCCTCAGGAAGTCAGCAGCAAGACGCATTTGGCTAAACACGTTATTCAAAAGCAAGGCTGCTGAGATGCCACCAAAGAGGAAGCAACACCAACATCTTCCGGTGTTGCACTTACCCAGCCAACTCACGCTACTGCATCGTGTTTTCTACCTACAATCTTATACCAGTATTAGTAAATTAATATTACTGGCAAATGAAAGAACAAGATACCAACATTTGGGAAAGACTGATTCATTCCAACACAAGATTGCTAAAGTCTGCATTCTAGCTCTTTATTGGCTGCTTCCCAAGGACTGATCAAGAACAGTTTTGCTGTTCATATTAGATAAAATCCTTTAGGAGACCCAGACTAGGTGTACTTTTGCAACTGCCTCAATAACCTGGAATGTGCTACTCACCTCTCCAATAAAACATGAAAAATTGAGGTCAAAACACAGTTTTGGCCTTAGCCCATGTTTGCACAGAGGTAGATACAGGATGGATTTTGGACACTTCCTATTTCACAAAAATCTGCTGGCATGAGCACCCCTCAACTCAAGCCACAGAACAAGAATTGTTTCTGTTTAGAAATTATTTTAAGATCATCCTATCCACTGTGATTCCAGATGTGCCATGTCCACCACTAAACCATATCCTCAAGTAACATATCTACATGTTTTTCGAACATTTCCAGGGATGGTGACTCCACCAATTCTGCTGCGCAGCCTGTTTCAGTGCTTTACAACCCTTTCAGTCAATAACTTTTTCCTAATATGCAATCTCAACCTCCCCTGGTTTAGAAAGCTTGAGGCTACTTCCTCTAATTCTGTCACTTGTGACCTGGGAGAAGAGCCTGACACCCTCATTAGCTGCACTTCCAGGTCGTTGAATACAGAAGGTGAAAACCAAAGGCTTTGTCCTTCAATGGCCCTTTGCAGCACGACACATCTGGTACTGGCTGCCATGAGTCACAGCTCCTTGGGGCTGTTATAAACCCCTGCAGGACCCTGACTGAGGGGGGAGCCGGCAGCAGTGACCCATTCCACACTGGATTTCTGTGGGAAGTGAGAGGCCCTGAGGCTTTCTGCTGCTTAGGCCTATACTGGGACACTGCAGGACCACTTCTGTTCCAGAGAAGGGCAACGGAGCCAGTGAAGGGTCTGGAACACAAGTCTTACGAGGAGAAACTCAGGGAACGGGGGAGGTGTTTAGCCTGGAGAAAAAGAGGCTTAGGGATGACCTTATCACCATCTAAAACTAGTCGAAAGGAGGATACAGCCAGGTGGGGGTCGGCCTCTTTCTGGAGGCCGAGGACAGTGACAGGATGTCATGGTCTCAAGCTGCAGCGGGAAGGGCGCAGACTGGACATCAGGAAGAAATTCTTGACCGAAGGGGTGATGGGACATTGGAATGGGCTACCCAGGGACACGGCAGAGTCGCCGTCTCTCGAGGTGTTTAAGGAAACGCTGGACGTGACACTTGGTGCCACGACGTGGTTCACAGGGCGGTGGCGTTCGAGCACGAGTTGGACTCGCTGATTTCAGCAGTCGTTTCCAAACGGGTCCATCCCACGACCCGGGGATGGATCCCAAACACGACTCTGGGCGGGGCCTNCCGCTCCACGGGCTGGGGGTCCCGGACCGGGATGGCGAAGGGAGCGCTGTTAGCGTGTTAAGCCCGGCTGGAGATGAAGCAGGCCGCCGCTCAACTTCTTCCCGCGCCTCCTTTTCTTATCCCCTCACATCGGTGGAATGGGGAGGAGAATCGAATTAAAAGTTGTACGTTGACATAAGAAGAGTTTAATCATTGAAGCAACAAGAAGCGCAACAATGCAGTTGCTCGCTACCCACGGACTGGGCCAGACCCCCATTCCCGAAACCAGCTCATCCACTCTTCCAGGTTACCCCCCAGTTCAAACACCGGGCATGACGTGTGTGTGTGTGGGACATCCCCTTGGTCGTCTCCGGTCACCTGTCCCGGCCATGCTCCCTCCCACTTTCATTTGCCTACCGCCTCCCTGGCGGAGCATGAGATAAGGGAGGGGAAAAAAGTCCTTGACAAATACGACTTGGAAGAATACCAAACCATCAGTTTGTTATCAACAACATTCTTACTCTAAATCCAAAACACAGCCCTGCTGAGGAGAAATTAACTCTTACCTTAGGTGTAACTAGGGTCAACAGCTGAGAATTGCTCATTTAAATTACCTGGCATCGGTGCGTGAAATGTGATACCTGTACCTCTGCCCATGCACCTGAATATAATAAAAAGTATCCGAACTGCATGAGGAGACCTGGGATCTTGTTCCTCACAGGCTGTCCTGGGACAAATCACTCAATAAAATCACCCAAACCCCAGGATTAAACTTCAAACTGATCACACTGATCCTCCTTTGCAGAATCAAACTGCAAATTGTGCAGATACAATTCCTTCATCAGCAATTCTCCTCCGTAAGAAAATTGCATGGCACTCTTCTGTGGTGTTCTTCTGGGTGAAATCAGAGGTGCCAGCACCAGGAACTCTCAGCCCGTTACAGCTCTGGGCCCAACTGCATACTTCTTCCAACCACATAGTGACCAAGGGGTGAGATTTTGTGATGGCTGAGACTACGTCTTGGCAGGGTCAAATGTTGACTAAGATGAATATAAAGATAAGTTTTCTTCTTGTATCAGTGCAATCTAGAGTTTTACCTTGGGAGACAAAACAGCTCCTAGCAAAGGATGCTTTATGGAAGACTACCAAAATTTACAAGGCATCTTTTATGATTCCTCTTAATAGGGGGCAGCACATTCCTTCCCCTACATCAAATAATTGATTCCACTGCATGGAATTAAATGTGATAAGAGCAGTTATGAATTCATGCCTATGGAGCTTTCATGCTTTTTCTCACAATAAACAAATTTTTATTTTATTAAAGACAAATTCAGGAAGAAGGATTGTCTAAATTAAAATAAGATACAAAAAATTGTTCTAACATATTGGAAGAGTATTGTGGAAAGAATGAAGCACCTACATTGTGTATATGTTATATGTTATTTTGCAAGCAGTTACATTTGTTATAGATTTTTTTGCAATATGGCATGAAATAAGCCTCAGAGTTTCTACAGCAGTATCACACAATCACAGAATGACACAAAGTGTAATTATTGACACAGTTGCTGTCAGTTTAAAATTGGTTTAACATTGGTTTAAATGGAAGGTTTACTTTTACGAACAAATCATGTTTCAGCTAAAGACAAAGAATGAGATGGCAAATTCCAAAATATTTAAACTTCTCCATTGTTTATCTCATGTAAGGTTGAAGTAATGCTCTTCATAACCATATTGTAGAGGAATATTCATTCACATTTCTAAAACTAAACATTTTCTGTGTTTGCTTTCTCATCAGTAAAGTTCACACAAGCCATGATTTGAAGTGAGTAGTGATAAAAAGCAGGTTTTGTTCTCGCTAACCTGAATAGCCAAGAAGAAGCTTTGATTTTTTAATTTATTTTTGTGTAGTCAGGAAATACAAAAGTGATCATAATTTTCATACTTGAGCATAACTGTTCACAACAGTGCAGAGCTAAAATGTACAAAACTGCACTGGAAATCAGTGGAGGCCTGAAATGATCCCCTGAAACAAGTCAGCAAATTATTTTGCACAGCAAGTAAATCTGAGAAAACTGCAGTCACATAAATGACTAGCATAAAGTTTGTTGAGAAGACTGTTCTTTCAGCTCTGCGATTTTGCTTGGAATTTGGGTTGCTATACTTCCTGGTATTTTCTTATTCATATTCTTCTAGAAGTCCATGGGTATCTCTGTCTTTCTATGTGGATGTGGCAGAGACAGTAGTGAAGAGAGAGGATTGTAGCTCCAACTCCTGTCAGCCACTCGGGCTGTTTACCAATACACACAATAGGGAACAGGAGCTGTGCTTCACAGACAAGTCACAGCTGGTACTGAGCATCTGGGAATGACAGTATTGATCTTCTGGAAGAACTCATACTGATTAGTATCCTGGTTTTGATGGCACATTTTTAGTTTGGTACTGAATTAATGAATCATGTGCTATGTTCCATTTATATATTAGTGATTGACAGAGCTGCCCAAGTAGAAGAGGTTTATTAAAAAGTTTTCTTTCTATTGGAAACCACAGCTCCATGGAGACAAAATGCAAGAAGGTGATTTGTGCATGTTGTAATCCTTGCATGAAACATTTTGATCCATGCTCATTTTCCCAGGGAACAGGAAACACTTTTAATCTTATCTGAATGTGTCTTGGGAATGGGGGCATGGAGGTCTGGGTGGGGGTTATGGGGTTATATTCTATGTGAGATGGTGGTAATGAAGAAAAGGTACCAAAATGTTCAATGCTTTCAAAAGCAGCTTAAGCTTCCTTTGTGATGTTTGCTTAAACACAAAGTAACTCAGAATTTTGCAAAATGAGAAAGAACATTACCTGTTCCTTAGCTAGAGGGACGTTCCCATTTGCTTCCAGCAAATCACACCTTCCAGTTTGCCATTGGATGAGTGATAAAACAAGGACATTTCCCTTCTATTTCTCCATAAATCTATCAGATTGAATTCCTTTCTTAGAAAGGCAGTTTTTAAAAGTATAGGAGAGTATAAAGCACTGTGCATTTTCTTTCAGTAGCTGTAGGTTCTCCATTACATAGTTCTGTGCTGTTTGTAGGCTTGAGAAAGGTGTGCAACAAGCTTGTTTAGTTTGTTAGACATTGGCTTTTTGCTGTTAGGTTTTCACAGATCTCTCATACTGAGTGCTTCCCTTCCTCTCTCTCAATCTGCTGCTGTGTGAGCAAGCAACAAGTGGTTTCCTGCTATGCACACAAGGCAACATTCCTGAATGTAATGCAGCCTCTTGGTATGTTCCCAGTAGGCCAGAACATGTAAATACCCTCTGGTTTCCATTCTCTCAGCTGTTCCATATGAAAATCTGGATAACAACTTAGCAAACTTGGTATTTTCTTCCCTGTTTTTCCTAGCCAGTGTGCATTCCTCATCTCATTAAAACAATCTGTATTGTGTATAAATATTTATGGTGTAGAACTGATCAGAATGCCTGAGAGAAACAGTGTCATCTTTGTATTTAACAGGGGTAAGAGTCACCTTAGTGTTCTTTGTACCTAGGGCCTGGAGACATGGTTGAACCAGAGTCTTAAGCAGGTGCTCTACTAGGCAGTGAGCACAGAAAAAATTGGTTCCATGTTTTTGCTTTGCTGGAGAAGGCAGCAGGACAACAACACAGCACTTTGTCTCTCGAGAAGCAGATCTGTGTTGTTCCACTCCACTCCACACCCAAATCTGTGTTGAGGTTAGACACAGTCCCTGACCACACCAGCATAGAGCCCATCAGCTCTCTTGGACTGGCTGAGAGACTGTCTTCCAGAGCTGCACAGTTGGAAGAAAAAGGACAGAGCAGGTGCTTACAGCTACGTGGAAGGGAATTAGGGAACTGCTTCATACTGCTTGGGTTTTTCAGAACACTTAATTCTGATGTTTGTCATCATGACACTTTGTGTCAATGCTTATATCAAATCTCAGAGGAGATAAATTCTGCTGTATAAAATTGCTCTCTGCTCATTTTTCAAGTAGCTGTAGCACAAACTGGTAGCAAGCCACTATGTCCATTTGAATTAAGCTGAAAACATTCATAACTGTTCCCTGTTCTGTTTAAAGAAGGTCTGTTTCTTATACTCTTAATGATTCCAGGAGAAGGACATACACTGAAATCCTCCATTTGTTTTTGTACAAATGGTTTTATTCAAAACTTCTGAATCATATGTATTAAAAAAAGCTATTCCCTGTCAACAGGTCAAAAATACTACAATATTTTAAAATTGTATTAATTGTTTATGCTTGTTACTTGACCACTCTAATTGCAGTTGTTCCTTTCAGAATATCTACTCAGGCTTTGCAAATGATATTTTTAAAAGCTGAGAGTGAAATATTCCTTTTAGTAAGTCCATTTTTAGTTAATTGGGAAAAAACTGAATGCTGTGCTTGCATGTCTTCACAGATGGGGTGACATAAGGTAGCTTCTCGCACTGTAGATATTTAAAGCACGATGCAGCTGAGAACTGGGAGGCCTTTGCTACAAAGAGCACTGGAAGGATTCAACATGAGAGGCTTATATGAGGAAGACCTAATTGGGGTGACTTTTTATTTCACAGGTACTAACTAACTCAATTGACATTTTCCCTAATAAAACTATGACCTTAAATGATGCTGATAAATCACCCAGATCATCTCTCCTTAGTTAAAACTCTCTACAGGCTTCTCTTACTTGCTTCTCCTTTATCTGTATGACAAGCTTTCTTCTGGAAGCAGCGAGTGAGATTTTCTCTAGGATTTAGCCAAAATTGCACTTGTATTCTTCTTGTCTCACTGACGTACACACTGAGACATGGTATTTCTGTTTCTTTCTTCTAGTTGGTGCAAAGTATGAGCTAGGTTGTTACCCACAAAATCTGGCTCCCTAGTCATCAAAATTTTACACCAGCTGTATATTTCAGCAAACAAAGAAATCACAGTTCATTGTCTACAAGTTACACAGTTCTCTTATGAATTAGTATTATACCTTCTACTTGTTAAATTATTATCTCTCTTGTCATAATAATTAGTTCACACTAGTGCAGATTTCTTTTCTTTTGAGTCAGTAAGTTCCTTTAGTTGGTGGACTGTGAGTCAGTGGTCCCTGTCTCCCTCTGCCAGAATTACTTTTTACACAGTTGGAGCTGGTCTCAGCACAGTTGCTGTGTTTGCTTTATTAGTTTCTTCCTTATCATAGGAGTTGTGCCAAAAGTCCTTGTGGCACATAAATTCTGCTTTGTTTTTGTCCGTTATCAGCAGTACATCCTTCTCCCCGAGCTTTGTTAACCTCCCACTAGCTCTAAAATTACTGAAGCATGTTAAGCTTTAAACCTTAACAAGGCAGTTCTACCAACAGGTAATTTATCTTTCTACACCTGGAAATCATTGTGAACTAATATTTTCTTGAAGAAAATTGTGTGTAAGATGGGAGCTAAATATTGTTTTATGTCAGGCTCTAACATCTCTTGTATGAAAGCAGGCAAAGCCACATAGCATGGATCATTATTTCAGGGCCACCCCACCATTCCTTGGTCTCATGTTTTCTTTCTTCTACAGAGGACAGAAATATGAGCCAGCCAGAGACCTGGCCATATTTAACTTGGAGAAATCCTGAGTGGTTTCGGCTGAGGAACAATATTATGCCTCCCAACCTCCTAATCTTTCAGAGACCTTATGTCATATAGGTGACAAAATACCCCTTGCCTCAAATTTTTGTATAGGAAGAGAGAGTCCAGTGTCAGGCAGCTGACCAGAAAAGTCTCCTTCTTACCTTGCAGTGTCATCCCAGGCGCAGCCCATAGGTGGAGAGAAGACAGAGTCCTCTGCAGGCATAACAAGTGTGTAAACATCTCATTTCTAGGTTTTTTGTTCTTTATCTCTTTATGAGTGACCCACTGTAATACCAGTAATACTGCTCATGACACTGATCCATTCAGCCTGCAGTGAAAGTCCCAGTGCCTGTGTTAATGAAAGGAACTCCCTGATGGCTGTACTTGGCCTCCTTAGGGTTAGAGGCAGCAAGCCACGTTGCTCTTTTGTAATGAGCAAACTCCTCTGTCCTAATTTAGCTCCTGAGTTTGGGATAAAGTCCTAGAGGATTTTTTAAAAATGAAAAGCCAAAAATAGTAAGTGAGATTTCTAAGCAAGCCTTAATGACTCCAGGAGCTCACCTCTCCTAATTATTGATGCATTGCTTAGATAAATATCTCTTTCTTCTCAAAAAACAGCCTTGTCCCACTTGCCTGGAAAAGTTATTCCTTCTTCCACTCTGAGTAAGTAATATCTTTCAAGACTTCCTTTGCCTGAAGTTGCATTGAAATGAGCACTGATAATAGGAGTCTGTTTCTGCCTTGGTTCTCTTCCCTCAAGCCTTAAAAAAATTGCTTTTCTTGGTATTGCAAGATGAGAGACTCCCTGCTATACAATGTCTCTTGCTAAAATTCAGGAGGCACTACTGATCTTTCTTTAGGATAATAAGCTGCAGGTTGGTGCTAATCACACATGGCAAATTTGCAGCCGTACATGTCAGCTACCTCAGCATTTGTCCAGCATGGTGCCAGCCCTCTCTCTGTCCTTCTGATCTGGATGCTTGTGCAATGAGCAGTGCTGAAGGCTGAACTACTTCATCTGCTTGTGAGTGAGCTATGGTTAACACAGGTTAAACATGCTGAGTTGGGTACAGCTCAGTTAAATAACCCAGTGGGCTAGGAGGATGGAGACAGGGAGCAGAACAGACAAGTTCTGCTACCATGATCCTCAAAGCAGTCCCTAGAGTGGTATTAAGCAGAGGGGCTGTGAGATTAAACCTCAGCGCTCCTGCTTTCACACAGGAGTGGCAATGAGTGGATGTGCAATGTTAAGAATGTTTGCAAGTGGGCTTGACTCAACCTGGGGATTGTTAATTTGTTAATCAGTGCACACTTCCTTTTACAAAAAATACAGACTTCTTTTTGTTTGCTTACATCAACTCATGTGGGACATATTCTTTCAAAAAAGAATTAAATGAAGTTGGAATCTTTTAATATGCCCATACTGTTTCAAAAAATGCTCTGAAATGGTGTTCTCTTGTGAATGCTTCTGAAGAGAGATGTCTCTTATAATTTAATGTATTAAATCCAGAACAAATGAAATCCATCTTGTTTTAGGTTAGGAAATGTGTATGAAGCTTTGATACAGAGTTTCTCAGCTAATACAACTAAGGGAAGGTGATTTTATGGAAAGTTCCAATCTGGAGAAAAAGTGTCATCAGTAAGTGTTTTTAATGATTCCATGTAGATCTCTCCTATGAAATGAAACAAGAATAAAAACAGCCTACACTGAAAAGTATTCTGCTACTTGTAATCAGCTTGCAGGAAGGAATACACCTATTATAGAGAGAATCCCCCCAGTAGGCTTGGATGCCTTGATATTGGGAAACTCATGGGTCACAGCAACGTTAGGCAGATTGGTTTAATCATTCACTTGGAGAGCTTCAAATATCAATACTTACCCAGGAGGCTCCCAAGGGTATTCTGGAGTCCTGAACTTCCCCATGTTTTCTTGGAACCTACAGATATCCCAACAGTCTGATGTAGTCCTCTTGAAGAACTTTGATACTTTTTAAAAACACTTTTATTTTAGGGAAAACAAACAAACAAACAAAAAACCCACAACTTCTAAAAGAGGACACCTGGTCACTTGGAAGACTGTCATAACAGTGAGCTCTTCCACCAGAATTTACAACATCTACTCAATTTTCAGCTTTAAATTACTTTGGCCATCCTTTGCTCAGTAAAGCCAGTTGTTATTTCTAAACCTGTCTGTCAAGTGAAGAACCTGTGAATTGGGATTCATTTTGCCCAGGATCAGACTGGCAGCAGCAGAACCTGAGTTTGAATCTAGGTATTTCTAGCTCCGTGTCCCAAAAATTTATATTTTACAAGCCTGGAAGATTTTCTTCACACTTTGTACATTCAGTAATCTCTGCTCAGGTCTAATGAGAAGGTAGGTTGTTGCATTTTTGTTTTATCTGGCTGCTAGGCCTGTCTCAATACAAACAAGTTACACAGGCAGCAGGACTTAGAAGGAATGCTGAACAAAAGCCAGGGTTGTTTTAATTTAGAGAAGAGGTAACTTGGGGGTCATATGATCCTTGTTCATGTAATTACAGGAGTGCTTCAGGAGAGAAAGGTATAATCTGTTCTCTCTGCCGGATAAGATAAATGCAGCTGGCTGAAATTACAGGAAGGGAAATTTAGATTAGATGTTTTCCACTTGTTAAGATAGTGACACATTTGAAAAGATTACATGTGAGAAAGAAGGATATCCAGGCCCAAAAATAATAGGGATGGTTAAAATGGCATGATGCATTCACACAGCTGGTATGGGCTAGATTAGCATCTTTATCCTGTGAAATATGGTCTACAGAGTAGCAGACCATAAGATGTACATGGCCCATGCATTATGCAAGGGCAATGGGAAAACAATCTAAAGATATCCCTCAGTCTGCATCTAGCCCCCTACCTCTGCCCCCTACTCTGAGGCATTATTTGACATTTTGGGAGCAAAAAATACCATTTTGTAAAACCTTGGTCAACACTTTGAAAAAATGCTAAGTTTACCCATGTGTTACTATCCCTGCTAATCACCCTAAGACCTGCAATGCTTAATGTCTTGTAGCCGTTGCTTTCCTGACTAAAGAAAGTTGTGACATTTTTGAACTACTTGACTTTCCAGGTTTCCCCCATACATCTTGTCTAAGATAATGTCATTTCTATGAGAAAGTAACTCGCATTTATACCTAAAGATTTTTTACAGTGGTTTGATAACAGGCAGCTACTGCCAAGAGCCAGTCGTTTTTCTCTGAACTTTCTGCATTTGAGTGAGAACCTCATTACCAAGTATTTCCTTCCAAGGCACCTTTATTAGCTTCCTTGTCATGTGATTTATTGACATTTTAGAAGTTGACTGTCAGCTTCTAGAAAAATATCACTTAGATTGAACTGTGAACTTTTTGGGTAAGGAGCAATGCTAGCAAGCATTCTCCACATTTTGTTCTCTCTCATGGGGTACACAGTACTTACATTAATAGTTTTGAGTGGTCAATACTGTACCTTATTTACTGCAACATGCACTTTGTCTTTGAAACATGTCTTTGAAAGAATTCCACTGTGCTCCTTTTCAGGATGGCTTTCATCCTCCACTCCAAGCATATGAGTTTTCCCCATAATTGTCCAGTCTATGACTGCAATACCATTTGAAATACATAGTGCCATATCCATAATATGATTCCAGTCCATAAAGGGAGTTTTTGACTCGTGATTTGTCTTGTCTTAAAGAAGATCTCGGTGGCTTCAGAGCCATTAGTTGTAGGTAGAGTTGTGTAGTGTGTATACTAAAATCTGCCGATCTTCTATGGGCTCTGATCTATTAGAAAACCCATGACTGTGGTGGCTGTTAAGGCAGATTGCATCCTCTCTTCACTTCCACTACTTTCCTCTACTGATCTACAGCCACATGCTTTAGATAGATTGAAATGTTGGACTCTATGCCCAACCCCTGCCAAGTCTTATAAAGTAGTACTTGGATCCCAGAGATCTTTTGGCTTTTTTACTTTCGAATACAGTTTCCTAAAGAGTATCAAAGACTTTTGACAACCTTTTTTTGCCAGGTTACCTCAGTGCATGTAGCACAATGAATTTTTCCATATATTTTAATGTTTCATATCCAAAAGAAACCCTTGGTAAGATATTTGCAAATCCTCAGGCTGCATCAAGTGCAGCTGTATGGCTTGAGGTCCATAGCCTCAATACAAAGATTACCTTTGTGATGTACACGTTCCATTCAAAAAATGCATTCCCTGCAGGAAATGCATGGAGAATGCAGGAAATGTAAAAAGGATTCCTGTCATGCTGCCAGATGATTTGATAGTTGTGTGTCATCATAAGCCTGAAGTATTTGTTTTCTTTAGAGATCAAAGCTGTTGTTTAAGTAAGTTACTTTAGCAATAATCACATTCCAATAATGGGAAATAGAAGAATTTTCCATTGTATTCTTGACTTTTGCTAATATCCAGTGCAAAACCATTTGCTTTTCATAGGTGTGTCTAAAGAACTGCTGGGTGAGTTCTCTGGAAAAGCTGAGCCTTTATATTTTACCTACAGAAAACAGTGATTTCCTCTTGGTATCAAGGGAGACACTAATACATTTACAAATACTGACTTGCAAAGACAGGCAAAAATCTTCCATCCAATTCAGAAAATCCTCCCAAACTCAAATCCAAGATGTAAGTGGGGTTTATTAATCTAAGGTCATTGATTAAAAGGTTTTCCCCATTCAAGAACTGGGATGGAAGGACAAAACGGAGTGCCTCAGGAATATCATTCTCTTCTTTTTCCATCCAGTTCCAATAAGCCCAAGCAACTTGTGGAAATTCAGGCCCCTCTTGATATCTCATTGCACAGAGCTCACTCCTGAGGCATCTGGGCTGGCTGGCTGTTTTGTGGTCACTTCAAATGTAGTAGATTCATTCAATACAGTTCTTGACCAGCTAAAAATGTGAATGTGAATCTAAGACCTTTAGGTCCTGGATTTATAAAGTAGTGATGTATCTGTCTAATTTCATGTATGTGACTACCTGCAGTGGGACTGAACCATGTGTTTAGTAGGGACTGAGGGTGTCTGGCTGAGAGACATTTGGTTCATTGCCATGCAAAGAGCAGCCTTTTCTGATTGAGTGTAACACTCCCTTGCATCTGTGGTTTGATCAGGTCATTTGACTTCTCTACCCTGGTTGTTTCATCTGAGAAGTAAGATTGCTAGGGCTTGCATTTTTGATGAGTGGTGTAGGAGGATTAATTCATGACTGTGCAACCTGGGTTTCAGACGAGCCTACCAGTATGAAAAACTATAATTAAAATTGCTTGTCCTGCACTTGAAAATACTTGCACACAGCCTTATCCTGAGCACAGCAGACTGTTTGCCAGTGGTACTTAAGGCAGCGCAGGTTAAATATGCTCAGCAGGATTGGAATCAGATTAAAAATTTATTTTTAAGACAGCCATTGAAAATCCAAAGTTTGGGAAGAACCAAGAGAGACTACAAAGGCCGAGGCAGGCGGTGATAGCTTTCTACCAATTCCAGAAGGCTTTGAATGAAGCTTGTATCTCCCACAACTGTTTCAGATAGTTATCACTTCCTCACTATACATACTTGTTCATCTTCTGCTTCTCTCAGAAAACAGGAATCCAACAAGTTTTTCAAGCCAGCAGAGACTATTTCTGACATCAAGGAAAGGGAAGAAAACAGCATGTTGCTTCTGGACCTAGCTATCAAAATCTAGCATTGTAATTAAAAATACATAATTTAAAAAATTGTGAAGGACTGGGACATATACTTGTGGAACTGAGTAGTTTTTTTCCTAGGGCTGATTTTTGAGTTGGATTTGATCTTGAGAGAATTAGGGAGTTCTAAAGCTGTCTTGATGGAATTGTAAGAAGTCAATACATCAGTGGATGAAAAAAATCAACTTTTGGAAACAAAATAAATATCAATTTTTGGATTTGAGGAAGTTAGGAGGAGCACATCTGTTCCACCTGTAGATGCTGGATCCACATGGTTGTGGTGAGTGCTAGGGACTGATAAATGACAGGCAAGGCACCCCAACACCCTTGATTGTTCAGATAAAACCTGCTTTGGATAAAATTGAATCTCCATGCTAGAGTATTGCATTGTCCATTTCATGCCTTCTGCATTCCTGGTGAGGATTTTCTGGAAACAGGGGGAAGGAAGAGATAGCTGCTGTATAGCAGCTCCTCTGGCTTCTAGTACAGGCATCTGAGGTGCAGAGGAAGATCTATGCAATGGTGAAAACTAGCCCTGCTGGCTGTAGCACAGGACAGGTGAGAGCTGCTTTACCCGGTTGCTGATAAAAGAGTAAGGCTGAGGCAAAGAGTAGGGGAAGCAAAGGTGATAACAGAAATTATGAGGGGGGAAAAGGTAGAAAAAAAAAAGTTGAAATGCAAAATTATGCTCCTTGTCTACACCATTCTGTCTGCAAAGAGTGTGCTTGGTTAAATGTGGCATTTGGCACAACTGCAGAATGGTAGGAATGAATGAGAGTGGGGCAGTCCTACATCTTTCCTGCTTCTTCAAGAAATATGAAATGTCAGATTTGTGCCCCCATCTCATTGATGAAGTGTTGGCTCCAGGCCATGGGCAGGGTGGTAATTAAAAATTAGCAGGGGAAAGAGCAATATTAATAAGATAAAAGATTGCTGACAAGATAAGGGAGAGTGAGTGTTGGAATGTATGGCAGTAAGGCTAGGATTCCTCACCAGCAGGGCAGCAGCACTACAGAGCAGGAGTGCAGGAGGACTGAGAGCTCCAGTGTTGGGGTATGGGTTTGAGTGCTGTGGGAAGCCAGAGCTGTAAGGAGCGAGAGGTGGAGTTTGGTTGTGAGGAAATGAGGGGGTACAGGAGACAGTGGACATTTAGAGGATTCATGCTGACATTGATTTTTGGAGAGGGAAGAAACAGAGATGAAAAGTTTGAAAGGAGGTCTGGTGTCTGACTTTGGGGAAGAGCAAGAAATTGTAGACAATTTACATGAGAAGAGAGGATGCGAGTCTTCCCCAGTAGCCAGTTTTCCATCCACATATTCAGTGTGTGATGTCAGGCATAAGCTCCCTGTCTCCTGATGCAAAACTATACCTTCCTTCTTGCTCTGTCCTCCCAGGGACCTCAGGGCTGTTACTCTTCTAAGGCTTTCCATTCCTTCATATGAACTTTTCCAGGCTGATATTAGCCCAGTACGCTGTGCAGCAGCCTTGTGTGGAAGGCTGTCCCAAGAAATCAGCCACAGGAGAAGAAAACACCACACTCCCCCATGCTTGGTGATACAGCCCACTGCACAGCAGACCATGGCTGTTACCATGGTGCTGCATCACAAGAAGGCTGTCTCTGGTGTCACACTCTGGTGTCATGGCTCACACATGATACTTCTGTTTCGAGTCTTTTTCAGTTTTGGCTCCTGTCCTCTGCTGTGGGAATAAATGGTGTTTTCTTTTGTTTAGAAAATCTGTTGAGAGATCTGCCAGCTGAGGCCTCCCAGTTATGACCAAAGCCAATAATAATCTGTTCACTCTGTCCCAGTGACATGGGCTTGTCCCCATTTAACTTTCCACCTGTCATTTGTGACTGATGCATGCTTGCTGCCTGGACAGAGCTGGGGAAGGTTGTGGATGTGCCCATCCATTTCCAGCTCTCTGCTGTCACATCCATTGCAGATTTGTTTAAGCAGAGGAAGTGATCTTGTTAGTACTTCTCTTCAGAGCAATGTTGTTTGTGTTTTTGACTGGAGCATTTCAGCCAGAGGCTGCTGTATGAACATGCCAGAGTTATAGGCCATAATTATCTCATTTTGGGGAGGAGAGTGGGGTGTTATGCTTTATGTTTGCCCAGCTCTGAAGGCTGCTTGTTGCATATCAGTGCGACCCACAATTGCAGCTGCAGCAGTCCTTGCCTGACTTGGGTTTTCCAGGTGCTGATTGTCCTGTAAAAGTTGGTCTCTACCCTACCAAAAAAAAAGGGCCGTTGAATAAGTATTCTTTTTCCTTCATGTCTCACTGGCTTTATATCTGGAGTCTCAGTCCTCTGAACCCTGTGTAGCAGGATAAAGAAGACACTCATGAAAAAAGGGAAAATTGTAAAGAGACTCAACAGGAATATGCCAGGGTCTAAGGAAGCCAAAACCACAAAGCCAACATATCTTGGCTTGAAATGTATGCTTCCCTTGATGATAGCATACCATACAGTTACAGTATTTGGCATCTCCTTCTGGTCTTTGGTCAAGACCAGAAAGATTTCTGTGAGACCGGCTAAGGCTTCCATGGAAAGAATCTGTAGAATCACATGTATTGTTCAGGAGGGTAAAAGACCACCTGGACCATTTCTCTTCTGCTCAATTACAGTATCTCTATCCTGTGTGTTTGAATGCACTTTTGAACACCACTGCTGTAATTTCTGCAAAACATTCTTTTTTTCTTGTGGCTGATAGTCTAGAGGTGCTACTTTGCTAATGAATCCATCTGTTTACCAAATGCAGGCATAAAGTAGGGATGGCAGAGGGAATCAGTGAGTGCAGGGCAGATGGGGCTCTAAGTGGAAGACTCCTAAGAGTAGCCATGCTTAGGCAGAGGTATTTCACTTATTTTGAGATGGCCTTTGATAATGTGATTCAACAAATGAACGTAAGTTCAATGCTTCAGCCTGAGAAAGAAAGGTATCTCTTTCCTTACATGATTCCCTTGCTTTTCTATTAGGCACTGTATCCTCTGGGAAGAAGCTGGAGATGTGCATGCCAGACATGTGGGGCTGATGATTCTGGTGTGATGCATGCTCTGTAGTACAAGGCAGTGTGTCCTTGTTAAGCTAGGGCAGAGTTAATTTCTTCTCAGTAGCTGTTAAAAGGCTGGTTTTTGCTTCAATGTGAGAATGGTGTCAATAACACACTGATGGTTTGGTATTAGTTGTGGTTATCCTTAGTCAAAGACTATTTTTCCCTTGTCTTGTGCCCTGCCAGGGAGATGGTACACAGATGAAAGTGACCCGAACTGACCAAAGGGATGTTCCACACACAGAGTGTCATGCTTGGTACATGAAATAGGGGGAGTTAGCTGGAAGGACAGATGATATGGTTTCAGGAAGGGGAGGTCTGGCTCAGTCAGTGGGTGGTGAGCAACTACATTGTACATTACTTGTTTCTTTTTTATTATCATTGTTATTACTTACCATTATTATTTTATTTTACTTTATTTTTGCTGTTAAACTGTTCTTATCTCAACATACAGGCTTTACTTTGATTCTTCTTCCCATTCCACAGGGGTGAAGGAGGAGAGGGGAGGAGGCTGAGTGAGCAGCTGCATGGTGCCTAATTTCTATCTGGGCTTAAACCATGGCAGAGTGAAACAACTCTTCCCTCATATTCTCCCAAGGCCAGATCTATATTTGCCATTTGGATGACATTGCAAAGAAACCAAAATACAATTCTGTTCTTTATCCTTTATGTGGCAAGTTGGTGGAATGGAAAGAGTCTGGGTGATTTGATCCCTAAAAACCTCCATCTAATGATTTAACATGGCAAAGATCCAGACAAAGAAACAACACTGAGCTCCTGGGAACTGGTTGAAATTTCCTTTTCCCTGCCTCTACTGTTGGTGTTCCCCTTGCTGGAGTATCCTGAATTCCTGGACCTGGCCTCTAGCTTGCCTGTCAGGAACAGTATGGAGGGCTTTCCCCCCCATCCAGTGAGAAGGCTAGGTTGTATCCTTAGTGCTGGGGAGCATCAGGAGCAGGACTTGCTAGGGCTTGGTAGCGTGGGAACAACTGGCTATTTCTCTGTCACTTTTGGAGATGCTTGAGAAGAACACGGCCCGCATCAATCTGGCTGGAACCCTTCCTCATGGTCTTCACTCTCGAAAACATTTAGTAGGGCCCTTAGGTTGCACCATGATTTCTGCATTGGGCTGCCACTTTTGGAGGAGTTGGCAAAGAAAAGATTTAATAACCTGTCTGCTGTGGGCTCATTAGTTCCACAAACATCCAGGAGCTGTGGCTGCTTGTTGGGGAGGGGATGGCAGCCTGTTTAGAAGGTTGCACCCATTGCAGACGGGCTGATTTCAGGATCCTGCAGCCCTTTCTAAAGAGAAGGCCAAAGTGACAGATTTGCTAGACAGGGGAAGAGTAAGGGTTAAGATTAAGAGAGGACATGACCACAGAGACCCATGAAGTAACGAAGAACCTTTCAAAGCAGGGATATTCAACAGGATTTTCTGTGTTCTTCAGTTTGATTTGGGCTGATGAGATTTCTAAAGACTCACACAGAAGGGGACATACTGGTGATGTGAAGTCCCTGGTTTTGGAAATAAATATAAAATTGGAGATCCCCACACTCTTATGGACAAAATAACATATTTGAGATTTCCCATCAAATGGTCTAATCTGGCCAGTTACAGGGGTCCCTGGGCAAGGAATGTTGGTAATTTCCTTTCCTCCCAATGAACATGTCAGATGGAGAAGGGAGTGAAATGAAATCTCTGGATTGTTTCCTGGCCATAGCAAGACTCCAGAGAATTGTCCATGAGTGAAGGAGCAGGACAAGAGTCAGTTAACCCATAAAAGGAAAGTTTCCAGGAGGTCTGGTTATGAGGCCAAACAAACCTGAAAACCTGTGAGGAAAAAGCCAAGCGAAGAATGGTGATACTGTTGTGGCTTGCAGCATACACCTTCTCAGAGCGAAACTGTCTAACTAGCCAGTGTGTTCACTGGCCCATTCCATGCTGTAGCTGTCACTCTGGGCCTTACTACAATGATTTATACCTGACTCTTTTAAAGAAATCATAGGAAGTTGACTGGCTTTACACATGCACAGTTTTTCTTCTTCTCTGCACCTCACCTCCAAGTTTGTTGTCCCCCTTGTGCTGTTGCATTTTCTTTTCCACCCTTACATCAGAAAAAAATGGTTGTGATGGTGATTATATTATTCTGAGTAAAACAGAAAAAAAAAATGTTTTCCCAGCTGTGTCCAGAAAATCCAGACACACAAGGAAAATCCAGTAAATTATTAACTCGGTCTTTCCATCTGTAGATAGTGGTGTTTCTGGTTAGGCTTTTTAAATGGTATTATTTTTTTATATTACTAGCCTTCTTTTCCCTCAAGACAAAAGAGAGTCTCTTTGATTTGAAATGCAATGACCTGACAAATTTTCTGGTGAGTATCTGGATGATTACTTACTTGTGATTTTCTGCCTTTTGAATGAGGAAAGGTTATTTGAAAGTGAGCTTGCCTTGTGAGAAGAGAATAATGAGCAAGATTAAAAATTACAAAAAATTACAGGGCTTATGCATTGGTTACTCTTTGCAAACACTGATTTTAATACACTACTTTTAAAATATTTCCTTCTTACTTTTTTTCTTCATTATGGGGTGGTATAGTGAGGTAGGGTTATTTTCAGCTGTGAATTTTTGATCCAGACAATGAAGTTTGTCTTAGAAAGCGGCAGGAAGAGACTGGTACCATCTGGCTGGAATAGGCACTGATAGAGCAATGCACAGTCCATGAATCCACCTAGGTGCTGCCCTGCTGATTACAGAAAGCACCCTATGACCCCTGTGTTGTGACCAGAAGCAGGTTTGACCCATGGGTTACAGTCAGAAAAACAGGTTTGGTTTGCTGCCCTGCTCCCACCATGGTGGTCAAGTGTGAGCTTGCTTGACAAGCACACCTTGGCAGCCCTTGATATTGCCTGTCTTACCCATTTGCCTGTTAATTGACCTCTTGGTTTCTACTCAAGACTCTTTGCAAACAAGCAGTCCACCATAGCTACTTTTTTGCCCTGGGTACCAATTTTGCTACCTGGCATACCCATACTTGATATTTTCAATACTGTGACCTGGGCAATCTCTGCTGACAGCATTACTAGAGCACCCTTGGCCTTGCAATGCTCCACTTCCCCAAATACCCCCAGCAACTGCCTTTGCAGTTTGGCCTCTTCTCACACAAATCCCCCTTATCCAAGCTGTGGGATCCAGCTGTCCCTCAAGGAGCTTTCACACTTCTGTCTGCTGCACCCACCACCTTTCTGAGGCTGCCTTCCATTTCACGTGCCCTGCTCAATCTCAGCCTGCACCCCTGCAAGTGTTGGCTCCCTACTCCCCATCACTGCCCATGGCTGGGGAATTCGGAGCAGCTTAGCCGCTGCACGGGCTGGACTTGACTGTTTGCTATCTTCTGAGTTTTTTTGTTTTTTAAAATTTCTGTTTAGGTTGTGTAAAAATACATGTTGTATGCTCACAACTGAATTATTTAACAATTAAGAGTGTTCTCTAACTGTGATATCTAGCTCATAACTACTTAGTAAGCTGCAGGTTTTTTGTCAGCTTTTTGTGACTTTTTTTTTTTTAATATAACTGCCTGGAAATTTATATCAAGTGTTTGCACAAAAAATACAGATTTCCTTCATAAATGTACTAACCTCACCATATTTCTCTGCTGATTGCTCTTCCACAGAAATCTTTTAGGATTTAATAGGGGCCTTCTGCAGAAAACAATGATCAGTGGTGTCAGAAACACCAGTTTGTGCCAGTTTCAGGATTCCATCACCTGCCTTTCCAGAGACGATAACCAAGAGCTAGATGCACACATAGCAATGGCTTTCAAGACTATCCTGCCCCAGGCTGGCAAATGCTCTCCTTTCCCAGTCCTTCAGCACAGAGCATATTCTTGGCAGCCTAGATGTCTTGGTGACTCAGGCTAAATGCCTGGATCGGAGAGAAAAGGTCAATTTTTTCTCAACACAAATAGAGGGGGAAAAGCGCCAAACTAAAGTGCAGTGACTGCATCAGCCACCTAGGTGCCGAGGGCAGGGGGATGTACCTTGCAAGGGCATTACCATCCCCTCACTCCAGCCCTGCTTTTGCTCTCAGCCGCTGCCTGGCCTGCAGTTGCATGACCTCAGCCTAGAGAAGAAGCAGGCAGAGTGCATCAACTCCCCGGAGATTCAGGCGCTGGGTGGTTTCTTTTTCCGCTGCATTAAACATTTCAGATGTGGCACAGATGGGGAATCCAAAGCCTGCACCGGCTCCCGGGGCCCCCAGGGCGTCTGACAGATGGGACAAAGCCCTGGGGCAGAGAGGCGAAGCCCTTCAGCACATCACCCAGCCCCACCAGTGCAATTCAGCCACAGGCGATGGACACAGGGATCTCCTCGGGACCCGTGCCAGATCATTCAGGGGAGTGCTGCTGTGCAGGGCAGGGGACAGGTTCTGTGCTGCTCCTGCGATGGATGGTTAAAGACAGACTGTGGTACTGGGGAGCAGGCTAGACACTTAGGATTGGGGAAGTTGTAGGGAGAGAGCAGAATGCTTTCTGAAATACAGCGTACACCACTGGCACCCAGATGATAGAGGTGTGTGGTCTGCTGCTGGGTGATGTGGGTGTAAAGCAGGAGCACTACTGTTTGGGTAAACGTGGAGCTAGAAGTGGTGAGAAACAGTGAGTTCAGTCCAGGAGAAGCAGTGTGAACTCTGCATGTCACAGCCCTATCGGGAAGACCATGGGGAGGTACTGCTGGATGGAGCCCCCAGACAAGCTGGAAGAGCCCAGAGATGGTGGTGCTACCCCATCCTTATTGCCAAACGGGGAAAGCTTTAGGCCACGGTGCTTCAAACATTGTGCCTGGACATACTTTTATCCTGCTGGAAATAGATTTTTTTTCCCCATGGGGCTGAAGAAAAGCTGAGATCACACAGCACTGGCAGGGAGGGTGGCTCTGGCACCGAGCTGTGAAGCCAGTGGGGAACAAGGCAGGGCTAGGCTGTCTCCTCAGCCACAGAGGTGCTCTGTCTGGGAGTGGGACTTATGTCAGTGACTTCATGGTGATACACTTCCACCACTAGCACCGTCCAAAACCTTTCAGAAGAGCACAGCATTAGACAACAACCTTGCCTACCACCTAACTCAGAGGGGTTTTTTTCTAGCCATGCTTAGAATGAAGCAAACTTAAAGTGCGTTCAGTGACTCCTGGCCCTCAGAGATTGTTCCAGAAAGCCTGTCCTCAAGTTTGATTGGTTAAAACCAATGAAGTTTTCAGCTGCCACTGAACAAAACACAGATATACTGAACTTACAGAAAGTGACACCCCTCTTTATGCAATCTGCCAGCTACTTGTGCAGTTAACTCCTCTAACTGGGCTAATGAGATTTGGGGGTATTTTCTAAGACACAGCTTTGGACAGGGAAACCCCATTTTTTCTTAAAAGAACAAGGCTCAGAGGTCCTATTCAGAGAAATTCTAATGATGTGGTTGAGTGCTCTAAACCCTAATGATGCAAGTTCGCTTCCAGCGAACTGTGAAAAAACAGGAAAGTGGAAAAGCAGTTTCGAGTGTTCAGATGGGGTTACTCCGAAGACATCTGCGCTCTTCTGCTTTTTGAAGTCGGACTGCGAGGGAAAGCCCCAGGGCTTTTTGAAGTCTTTTCTAAAAAAAGCTTCTGCTTTTCCTTTCTTTTTTTTTCCCCCAACAACTGCGAGCCGCGCTGAGGGGATTTAAGAGCAGAGTACGGCATGTCCCAGCCCCCGCGGGCTTTGGACATGTTCCTGCCCAGCGCTGCTGCTGCGGGCACGCGGTCTAGGTTGTGCTTTTCACTCTATTGCTTTGCTAATCCTGAAATAATTCCCCTTTCCACCCCCCCGCCCTCCCCATTNNNGCGGCCGGGCTCGGCGCGGCCCGGCGGGAGGGCGGCTGCGATCCGCGGCCGGCGATGGGAGATGGAGGGAGCCGGCGGTGCGGTAAGGGGCGGCGTGTGCCCGTGCGGGTGCGGGGGTTGCGCTCAGCCGGAGGCACTTTTCCCATTTACTTTTGCATTTTTTCTTTTTCCTTTCCCTCCCCTCTTTCTTTTTCTTTCTGTTTTCTTTTTGTTGCCCTTTCTCTTTTTCTTCTGCCTTCTACCCTTATCCTTTTTCCTCTTTCCTTGTATTGTTTTCCTTTTCCCCTCTTATATATATATTTTTTTTTCCTTTTCACCGTTCCCTAAGGGGAAAAGCTCAGAGCCCTCTTCTGTGCTCGTAACTGCTAGATCCCGAGAGACACCAGCTGCAGCGGGGAAGCGGTGCTCAGGGCTGGGACCCCGAGCTTGCGGTCGTGCAGTTCATTTTGCTAGTGTCTCCAAGTAACTTGTCTGTGTAACATATCAGCACTGTTGCTGCACTGACAAGCTCTTAATCTAGCCAAATTCTTGAATTAAACAAGACTCAGCGTTTGGCTGAGTAGTAGCATTGCACTTTCAGGGAAAGAGTGAGGTTGAGATGATTTCACCGAAAGTGTAAAACTAGAAATTTTAAACTACGCAAGCATACTCCTGTGCAATTGAGGTGCTATCTTCATCCTTGCACCCAGGAGCAGGAGCTACACTTCTCGATAGGAACATAAACATACAGTTGTAAAGAGTTTGAACTTCACACAAATGCACTGAAGTTGCTCACTCCCATATGGGTGAGTATTTCTGTGCTATAAACATTAATTACCTGGCTCCCACAGGGTCCAGTTAGTGTATTTGTAAGGCAAAGCGCCTTATATGTGTATATGTTACTGAAGTGATTTGGGTGTGTAGTAGGCAGCTGGAAGTACTATTAGTTTTGTAGCTTCAGTCACACTTTTCATTCTGACTGTGCATAGGACTATTAACACAGAAAGTCAAATGTAGTATTTGTAAGGGAACTGGAGGTTGCACACCCAGTGTTTGAAGCATTGTAGTAGACTGCTGAGACTCATCCAAGCCTTTCTGGTTTAGCTAGTAGAAAGAAACCACTTTCTACTCCAAATGCTTTTTCATCAGTCATATCCTTAGTTGATGTGTTCCAGCACACGAAATGCTCTCATGTCCTAGCTCTGTTAATTTACACAGACAGAGTTGGTTTGGGGGCACGCTTTTGATGGGAGAGAGGTGAGGTTAACCATGTTGGAGACCCTGTGCAAATGGTCCCATTCAGTTAGAGCCATGGTTCATTTGGGATTGTAAGAACATCCTTTGTGGTAAGTGGGGATGTTAAAAAAAATCCAAGAAACTTACATATTGTTGTTTTCAAAACTTGAAACAAGTTTGGAAACAAAAAAACTAGGACTTCTTAATCCACACAGAAAATTCTTGCACAACTGACCTGTGTGAAAGTGGTTCTTTTGTGCTTTTTGTGCTTAAATGGATTGTTTGATTTACTATTTCAAATTTTCAATTTGATCTCTGTGCCTTCAAAGTGAGAAGGAAGAGAGCAGTGAGGATCTTAATGAACATGCTAGCAGCTTTTTGTTTTTCAGCAAATCCTTCTTTACCGTTGTCAAGGTGCATAGCTGAAAGACATGGATGTTGTTCAGAGTGTCTCCTCTCCCTGCCTCCACACCAACACAGGCCCTTCTGTTCTTGCCCATCGCACTGGGGAAGTCTGGCCATTGATTTTGCAGCTTTGATATAAGAGATGGTTTGGGGTTTGATCCCTGTGGGCTGAAGAGGCAGGCTCTCTGCAGGAGTGACATGGAGCATCTCTGCAGGCACTTGTCTCCATGCATGTGTTCTGAGACAAGTGCTGGAAGATTCAGTGTTTAGGCAGCACAAGTTGTACGCTGCACAAGGCCACCAGTGCTAAGTAAGGGTGCTTGGGCTGTGGCTGATAAACTGTCTTTGTGCATGCACAGTAGCTGATTGCTTGAAACCGTCCCTACTTCATGGAGAGACAGGCTGGCAGACTTGAGAGCTGGAGTGATTTTTCTCAGGCATGTGTTTCTTTGGAGAACCTCTATTTGCTTGCAAGGGTCTTGCAAGACAGCAAGAGGCTGGGGTACTGCTGACTGCTGATTTAAAGGTAATTTAGAGATAGCACAATGTAGTGACCTCATGAAGGGAACCCAAGAAAGGGAGGGAGGGAGTAGTGTCTGCAGAGTAAGATTTTGTGGGTGGGACCCCAGGGTACTGGGGAGCCATCTGCCAAGCTGTTCTTCAGCTGAGGCTGGACAAACCTCTGAACTGCTGCTAAAACTCAAAGATTGGGGCTGTCAGAGTATCCTGCCCCAGATCAGCTCTGCCTTGAGAGTGCTGAGAATCCCCAGGGTGCAGCAGCTGTTAGAGTTGTTTGGTGTGCGTCTTGCTGAGCTCATCCAGCAAAGGTGAGAGAATGTTCCTAGGCTCAGCAGGGACATGTGCCACCCACCATCCTTGAAGGTATATATCCTTGCAAATGGTCCCTGATGGAGAGCTGGCTTCTAGTGGAGCAGGGATTTCTCGATCTGCTTGTCTCACCCAGACCTGCTCTGTGACCTAGGTGGTTCAATGCATCCTGGTGGGTTGTAAAATTTTGTGTGGCTCCTTCGCTCTGGAAGGCTGAGAAGGAGGATGTGTGCTAGGGAACTTCTCTGAACAGTGATTGTACAGAAAAGTGGGTCCTCAGATAAACAAATTTAGGTCTTGTACAATTTGTGCCCTAAACTTCTGAATATCTTCCTAAATAGATTGATGCCCTCCAAACCCCATGATCACAGAGACTATTTCCAGACCTTATTTTCTTGTTTGTAGTGATGTGAAGTTGGGGAGTGGGGGGGGGGGGGGTGTGTTAGAAATAATTTTCTTCTGTTAGATGAAAAAGCTGTTTGAGATTGGCTCAAAGTCTCATTCATTCTAGATGTAAGTGTTCCATTCCTCGTAGAAATGGCACTGTTTGAAGTATACTTCTGCATCATGTTTTCAGATACTTTCTCTGAGTGCAGCTCCTCCTTGCTCTGAGATGTTTCTTGCTGTTTTGCCAGCTTCTGTTTGAGACCATAGACTCCTGTGATGCTAATGCATCCAAACATTTATTCACTGCATTAAAGAGATGAGCAAGGCAGGTTGTGGATGGTGTTTAAAAGCAGGGTGGGGTGAGAGCTAGCCCTCTGGGTTCCGGCTTGGTTGCTACAGGGTTGAATCAGGAGTCAGAGCAGCTCGGTTATTATCTAGCCCTTGAAGCTTGAATGGCTCCTGAATTGACTGTACTTCCTGGATGCTGTAAGTAAAAAAACCTGTTTGGGCACTGGATCAGGCTGTCGTCAGGGATCAAGCTGTCCATCAGAGTGTGGGCACTGTGTTTTTACCTCCACTGAGTACCTCAGCCACCAGTTATGGCTGTGGCAAGTATGTGGCGCTTGCTTCCTTTTTGGAATTTCAGTGTTGCAACTGCTGGGCTAAGCCAAAGGAAATTAGGCTGGAGCTGGCTTCTGAGGATGGCCTGCAAGGGCAGAAACACATTGGTCACTGCCTTGCTTGCCAAGACCATCACATCATAGCCCACATCAACTTTTTGCTGCTTGGTGAAACGACTGTCTTGCACAGGACCAGGAGTTGGACTTGATGATGGGTCCCTTCCATCTCAGCATATTTTATGATTCCATGACTGAAAAGAGGCCCTTGTCTTGAAACTGTGATGCAGTAGTTTGGGAGTTGTTTTAAGAAAACAACCTAAATTACACAGATTACATAATACAAGCCTCCCTTTTTGCAGAAGCAATGAATGGGGCTTGCTTTCTCTTCTTGGCATGAAATGGAGCAGTGGAAGAGGTGGCTTAAAATGTACTCATTATTTTTTTACAACAGTTTTCAAATGGGAAGTGTCATTTGAGTAATAACTGCATCTCCCAGGCGGAATGAATGCCAAATGTGATGGCAAGATGCACTTAGGCCTGGGATATGTCTGCATGTCAGTGCTAACAGAAGAATGCTTGCCAGGGAAGCCTTTCTCTCAAGAGGAAACAAATTCTAGTACCAGCAAGTTCTGGTTGTTGTCAGCTGTCTTGTCTGTGGACTTGCTGTGACTTAATGAGGAAGAAAGAAGAGGTACTAACTTCCTCACCAGTGGGACATGAGTTCCAGCTGGCCTATGTTGTGCTGCTTGTGGGGGATGTAACATCTTCGATGTCTTCTGCCTTCCTGCCACAGCTGAAACTGCCTGTTGGCTCCTGACTGCTTATGGGGCCATAGTTGCCCAGCCATGTTGCAGTCCTTAAGGGGCACTTTCTTAGCAAGCAAACAGCCTTACAACAAAATTTTGAGTTCCCCATTGCCTGCTCATCAGGATAAATTTATTGATGTGTTTTCTGCCTCAGTTGCGCCAGAGATAAGATGGCTCAAATTAAACTTCAGTCAAATTTTTGTTCCAAAAATCTTCTGTTAAATCTAGGTAAGGCTCGGAAAAAACTGCTGAGGTGAAACCTGTGAAATTAATTTAAATATGTGATATGAAATAATCATGTAGAATCAATAAGCTATGTCTAAGTTTGCAGGAGATACATCCCCCTTTTTGTGTACTCTGTTGCTGTGTTGTAATTCTGCAGTTTGCACTTGCTGCAGAGAAAATACAAGTTTTTTCACTTCAGCAAAGATAAATTCTTCCAGTAGAGAGTGGTCTGATGGTTGGGTGTGGGGTGTTTTTTTTCATTTGTTAGTTTGTTCTTTGTTTTTTGTGGTTTTTTTTAACCATTACTGAAATGGAAGATTTTAATCGCTTGGGGACACTATCCTAAACTATTTTTATAATATTGATTTGAAAAATGAAGATGAGCTCCACAATACCCTGTCCTTCCATCCATAAAAGCAGTGTATATTTAGCTGGACATAAAGAATGTACAGCACATGGCAAAGGATGCTGTCTGTAAATTTTCAAAGGACAGCAGGTGTTGGCTAGGGTTTTGGAAAGAATTTAGTTGCTTAAAGATACAGAACTAACTTCTGGTAGGCTCATAAGACATTTATGTATATTCACATTTTAGCTTCCATGGAGTAGAAATTCATGTGGAGCAGACCTGTAGCCTGTCCAAAGATTGTTCTGCCATCTGAGATGCCTAAAGACGATGGAAGCACACTACCTGCTGAAGAGAAGCAGTCTGTCAGTTTGCTAAATATACTAGAACAGATTGAATGAAAACAGTAAATGCAATATGTCTACTTCATGCATCACTGAATTCACTGGATAAAATATGCTGTCTTTGCACAGTTTTTCTTAAGTCATACCCCTACCCCAGTGCTTTTTGACATAATTTGGGAAAAAACTTGCACTGTGGCTTTATAAAAGTTTTGTGTGTTATTCATTTTCTCTGTGTATTATGTCTAAGAGCACTGTGGTTCAGGCAGTGAACTAAAGCATTTTTCTCAGAGGACTTGTTTTGATTCTTGTACATACCTTAGAATAAATGCATAGGTATCCAAAGGTCCATACAACGTGCATCAAAAATCACTGGCTTGGCAAATACAAAATGCTGAGTGACCTTTAATGGTAAAGTGTAATCATACAGACTTTGAATTAATATGCCGTCCACAACCATGCAGTTACAGCTCAGACAGCATCAGCCTTTGCATAATAAAAAGCATTTAATTCTGTATAACAGCCTACTGCTTCCTAACAACTTCAACCAAACAACAAAGCAAACATTTCTTTAAGGGAGAAAAACTCAAGTGCAGGTCTAAAACAAGGCAACCAGACTGGAAACAAATTTTACCTGCCTGATACTGCTGCTAAGGTATTAATTTGAGGGTTTTTTTGTCACTGTTCCCAGGTTTTTTTTCTAAGCAGCAAGTCTTCTGCTTCATTTCTGGACTTAACCTCTCTTTAGACACTGAACTTCTGTGAAGTCTGCCTTTGCGCAGGGAGAGCAGCTTTGATAGTATCGGTACCCTTTCAGTTTTGCTCTCTCCAGCCTGACTGCTTCCTGTGAGGCTGCTCATAATAAACAAATCCTGTAGTGCTGGAAGCAATGGCATAGGAAGCCTGCGGTGCCCTGGTGCCTTTCGGTGATCCCTGGGGTAAGCTGTGGAGTGTGTTGTGGTGAGCACTCAAGAGGAGCTGGCTGGATGGTGCCAAGCCTGAGACCTGTCCAGTCCATGACCATGCCGAAGCCTGGTGAGCAGGTAATGGTGACTCACTGCACTGGTTTGGATTCAAAGCTGCCTTAGCCCAGGAGCATGTATGTGGTCATAGAGGTCAGCAGATGCCCAGGAAGAGTTCAACTTAGAGATTCATAAGAACCACGTGATTTCTATATTGTTAAGGATTTGTATCCCTTGAGCTTGTTCACCCTCCTTGTCAGGTATATCAGCATTTTGGTTTCTGTGACATTGCTTTGCAAGGGGGTTGGTGGTTTTGACTACAAACTGTACAAGGAACCATGTTCTCCTTGGTGCTGTGCTGACTCCAGTACCTTCTTTTGTTGTCTTCTGGCTGTTACATAAAAAAACCAAAAAGGTGCTGAATTACTGACTGTTCTCTGCTTTTTTGAGACCCCTTATCACTGCAGGCACCTCAAGCACCTCTGGCACATCTCTCAGTTGCCTCATAGCTGAAAAGTCTATGATCCTCTCTAAAATCCTGACTTCTCTGCTGGAAAACAGCTATAAGCAGTGTTCTCACACAAGCCTGTGTGAGAACCTTCTCACCTTTCCTCCCTAGCTTCTGGCTTTCTATACATCTCTCTGCAACTCCTGATAGTTAGGAATTAGTTTAAAACCCAGGCTGAGATTTCTTCTCTTTCAAAACCTTGGCTCACAAAGTTTTAGCAGCTTCAGCTTCAGCTGAGATTAAGCCATGCAAAGCTCCTGTTCTTTTGAATTTTAATCTATTTTACTAATGCTTTAGTTCAAGAATTGCAAACGTGTATTAATGTGGAGAGGTATGAGGAAAATACAAGTATGGTGTATGAGGTGACATGGAATTAAACGCTATGACCCTTCCTGGGTCATAGTGTGAGCACCCACCCAGTGTGAGCATAGTGGTCTTAGTGTGAGCACCCACACTCGTCCTGTGATGTCGGGGCACTAGGTTTCACCAGTTAGCACGTTTATTTTAATGCCAGCTTTCTGCATTTAATCCTGTTACTTAGGAAAGTGAATCAAAAAGAAACTCAACAGGCATAGTCTTTTCAGATCAATTGGTATGACCTGTCAAAAGCAGTGAAGTTCGCTAAGCTTTTGGCCACGCAGGGATGATGTGACAGCAGAGGCAGAGCTCTCAATGCAGGATTCTGTAAAGACTTGTCCGTGACATTGCAACTTGCCGGAGAAGATTTTAAAATCTGTGGGAACCTTCTGTCCATCATTCCTGCTGAGAGCATAAGCTTAAACTGTATCTCAGGGGATTTGATAAGTTGCTCACAGGCAATTGAATTTTTTTCTGCTAGAGATGTTGTTGTAGCAATGAGAATGGAACAAGCTCAGCCTGGGATTAGAAATGGTCCAGGTGTGGCTGTGAAATTCTCCATAGTAGACTGTGATTTACAGGCATTCTTCAAGGCTTTTTTCTGCTTTCTTGCAATACTGCAGCATCTCCTCAGCAGCTCAACAAAACCTCCAAAAGGCGCTGCCAATACAGAGATTGTTGCTTGCTGTCAGGGAACTGACATCCAGTGGTTGTGTGGCTGAGGGGGACGGTAAGGAGCTCTGGGAGACAGAGATGTGCACATGTGAAAGCATGTAAAACTGAGGCTTCCTCATGGTATGGCTTAGCTGTGGAGACATGCTTGAGGAGGCTTGTAGCCCTCTGTCCCAGCTATCTGTTCTTCATGAAAGGTCCTTAGATCCCTTCCTTCTGATGTTGCCCCTTAGTAGAAGGGGTCTCTTGCTGTCCAGAGTCTTGGCTGACTCTTGCTCCCTGAAGACTCAGGTTTAAGCACCCATCCTGTTCTGCTTTTTCTCAAGCACTCTTTTCCCAGGTCTCCTGCAAGGAGTGAGTCTGTCTTAACAGCATCTGTCCTCTCAGGGAGTCTGAAAAATTCCAGACTGGAATTTGCCATTTAATTATCTGCTCTTTTGAATACTTCCTCCTTATTAAACATTTTCAAAGAAAACGTATGACCTGAAGTGTGAATGCTTCAGGAGGCATGGGTTCACACTGGTTCTTTGTGCTCAGACTGACCTATTCTTTGTCAGCAGCTGTAGACAATGTTATCCCCTTCCACTGAGAGAATGCCCAGCTCTCCTGTCAGCTCTGCTGAAAACGGTGGTGAGATAGCCAGAGTTTGATATTCTTTGGTTAAAATTCTCTGACATGTAGGTATGTGTCTTGGTTTGAGACAAGTCAGGAGGAAATGTTCACCCCAAGACAGTACGAAAAGAAAAAAAAGGCCCCAAGACAAAACCAGTTTGTCCCAAAAAAGTTCCAACCACAACCTCAGTGAAAGTCAAAAGAGTGCTTTTGGTCCTTTTCTTCAGTGGAGAAAGGAGAAGCATTTTCTTCAGCTTTTTATGACTCACTCTACCTATCTAAAACCACTGGGATTTTTGGAGGGCAGTTTGAGGGAAGCTTATGAGTTGAAATAAAATTCATCCAGAGAGAAAAACTGTTCTTCAGGAAAGGCAGCAGAAAGGCAGCACGTCTCCTGGCTCTCATCAGGAGCTAAAGACACCTCTCAGAGGTGAATTGTGGGAACAGATTCTCCTTGCAGATTCTGACCTGCTGCTGCCTTTGTGCATCCAGACAGCAGAGCAGAGGCAATGTGTGTGCTTCATGCAGGGCTGACTTATCTGTCCTTGTCAGCTCCTGCTGGACTAGCAGAAACGCTGTGGTCTTAGCATCCTGCTGCTGTTCAGTTCAGTGCTGAGGCACTGATTCAGCAGCTTCATTCCTGTGCTGGCCTGAAACCACCACAAGCTTATCCTAAAGAAACTCTTTGCTCCCTAAGCATGAAACAGAAGGCCAGCAAGATGGGACCTCTGTTGACCCATGCCAACGCCTTGTGTGAGGTTAATAGAAACTGGTCCAGTGTGTTGGCAGGAGGTCTGAGGCATGAGGACAGCCAAGTGCAAACTAATGCCTCATAAATGTTATCTAAAATTCAGTGAGAGGCAAATACAGCCTTCCTAACTCCTGACCAAGAGCTATGACCTAGAGAAGTAGGCTTGATCAAACATGTTCAAACAGGCAAAAAGCCCTGCAAGAGTGATGCACAAATGGGTAGGAACTTGCTGCCTCTCTGCCCAGAGCATCGCTGGAGTGGAAAAATAATACGTATAAGGCGTATGAGAAATGTATGTACAGCTGGGCTGATTTAAGGGTATTGGTGCTCTAAGCGTCACCCTCTTCAGCAGTGACAAAGATGAGATGCATCAAAAGTGGTGGTTAAAGCCCTCTGAGGGAAGCAGTCATGAAATGAGCTGACCTGGATGCAGATGTCTTTGCCCTTGAGCTGAGAGAGAAGGCTTAAGCAGGAGTTTTATATCCCTTTCAATCTTGCTCGTATTTAATCTTTGTTAATGCAGCTTGAAAGCACCATGAATGTTTGTCCAGGCCATTTCTGGGCTTCTGGTTTCAGGACATCTTGACTTCTGCAAGGCTTGGGTGAGTGGTAGATTGAAAGAAGGAAACGAGAGCACATGCTGTCTCTTGATTTGGACATTGGTAAAGCAATAGTCTTGAAAACTAGCTCTGACTTCTAAGCATCCCCATTCTTTCCTGCTCTTGCATTCTTTTTTAATATTTCTTGTTTGGATGAAATATGGTAAACTTACCCTTAAGCCTGGATCTGGACTTTCTTTATACATCCTTTTAGTATTCTGACAACCTAAATAGATGTTAAATACAGCTGTTCCCATACACAAGCCAGTATCTGTAATTCTCATCAGCAATGTTAAGCACTTCTGAAAATCAAGTTACCCCTTTCAGATGCAAAGACTAAGATCTTGCAGCCTCTGTTTAGGCTAACTCATAAATGATGCCCTATACACAGAAACCTCATTAATTTGACAACTTACTTGTGACTGTTACTGAATGATGCAGAGGGTGCTGTGAGCTGGAGTTTTCTTATTTGCTTTACAGTAAGGTACAGGCAAATAGAGATCCTTGGAACATGTGTTTGCTGGCAGGGATGCTCAGTGCAGCAGATGTCTGTGAAATCTCAAAGAGCAGGGCTGAGGGATGGAGAAGCTGTGTCCCAGAGGGGTATAGATCAGAAATTCCTTACTGCTCAGGAACTGGAGTGTTCTGTTCATTTTATTTTCTATTTAATTTATGTGTCACTGGGATTTGGCGTCAGCTAGTAGTTAGCCATCCCATTCCTTCACATCTATCTGAGTAGGCTGAATTTTTGTCTGGCTCTGTAAGCTACCCCTGTCTAAGCTGTTGCAGACAAAGAGCTTTCTCCTGTGTACTCTGGCTCCAACTATTCCTTTTCTAGTCCTTCCTACTTCCCTGCCAGTGAACGAATGCAGGCCTGTAAAGGTACGACAGACATGACAAGACATGGAGATTTCTTTCAAGCTTATTTTGTCATGCTTGTGATAGTCATCTTTGTGCTAGAAAGTCCTTTATCTGTTCCATCACATCTTTACTAAGGGATTGGATAGGCTTGTAGCATGTGCACCAATGTACTGGAAGCCCTAGTGCAGAGTAGTTAGCCTTGTGAAATGGTAAATAAATTAGTCCAAGACCCCTGTGTAAGATCTTAGGGCAGAGTGGTGTTGGACTAAATCTTACAGAATTGGTACAGTGCAGAAAGCAGGAGAAAAAATAGGTGTAAAAGGACAGGAGAACATGGAGCAAAACCATTCTAGGGCATGGAGCAAGATAGCTATTCATCAATATGCTCTTGGAAGAAAATGTAATTGTTAGACAGATGGCCTAGGAGGAATATATGGATTTGTGATTCCATCCATCTCTGATTAAAGAGCATGACTATGTGTTCCTGTGAATTATATGTCCCTTGTACTTCGAACTTCTGTTTGTATCTGATGCTTATCCTGAGGTATTTGATAGAAATGCATAAAAGTTATTGTTTTCCTGGGGGGTAGAATGTTCGATTTAACTTTGTTTTTTAAAGAGTGTTTTTGTAAGCTAATGCTTTCACCAATGTAAACCATGCCATGGCTTGCTATGCCACAACAATTGACTGCCTTATATGAATATAAAGTTTACCGAAGAATTTATAGAGTTAGTGATTTATTTTATCTGTCACTTCAAACAGAAGAATTACGGGCTCTGTCTTGCCCAGCAGGGAAGAAACTTAATGCTGACTCTAGATAGTTTTTGTACTTCAGTTTATTGCTGGTGTGTGCTTTATCATAGAGATTTGTTTTGTCCCTGCCTGTCTAGAAAAGTATTTTGATCTTAGTTCTGTAGCTTTTTTCTCTACTTAGAAAGTGGACCTTTACTCTGTCAAAGTGTTTTTTACAAGACAGGAGCAGTGGGAAGGTGCTAGTTGCACCAGACCTGGGTAGAATGGGTTGCTCAATCCATCTGTCCATCCACCCCTCCAGGTGTTCCCCTGCTCACTGGGCTCACCACCCTGTGTCCTCTCCCTGCCTCCTGGCCAGATAAGCAGGTTTGACTTGTGTGGTATGGTTGTAAAACCAAGTTGGGCTCTTGTCCTGACCTAAACAATGGTGGTCATGCATATGCTGCCTGACAGGGACCCTTAGACAGTACTCCTACATGTTTGCATACCTTATCCTTCTTCCCTTTTTTAATCATCCTTGTTGGTGGTCCTTGCTCCTCACTTTCTCTGCCCCACTCTTTTTTCAAAGAAACAGCCTGCCCCAATTATAGTTTTCCCATGGGTCCCAGTATTATGACATACATACTCAAATTTGCTATTTCTGGTACTATTTCCTTGATATTTTTAACCCTAATTGGTATTATTGAGATAGTTGGCCAGTGCTTCTGGCCTTTCAGAGGGTAAGCTGACTAAAGAGTAGGTAAAGAGTGGTTGGGTTCTCTAACATCTCTGTTAGATCTTTGTTCTTAATACTGAAATTCTTGGGTTCAGTGACAGAGAGGTGAGCTCTTCAGAAGTGCTCCGAGTTGGCCCATGTCTACTCTGGATGATCTTGGTGGTGACAGAGTGAAATACTTCTGAATACTTCAGAAATGCTGCCTGAAGGGATTTCATGTTCCTTCTGCTGCTTTTTTCACTAAAAGGTAGATAAGCTTTGTTTATTTTGACTCTAGGCAGAAGCACTTCTGCGGGATAATGACATATCGGCTCATGCCCAGAATGTTGCCAAGGCCAAATATGAATTTTTATTTGGCTTGGAAGAAGAGAAGCCTGCAGGAATGGGTAAGTGCTGTTTATTACTATTACAATTGTCTGCAAAAAAAAAAAATCTCTTAAGCCACTCAGGAAAGTTTTGCAGAAGCTGCTCCTTTAATGACCCCATGAAGGCTCACTCACTGTGCTATGCTGCCTTGTGAAAGAACTGGGCCATAGAAGCCTGCTGGTTTGGCCCCAAAATATGACAGTGGTTCCTTGTCTTATACCCCTGCCTTTCTTTCTGGCTCATGTGGGCCACCCTGATGTGACATCAGGGACTCGTGCTGGAGACTCATTGGTGGAGGGCGTCCCTGCGCTTCTCTGTGGTGGAGCTGTTCAGCCACAAGTTTTGCAGTTACACATGCTGAAACACAGCAATTTCTGCCTGGGGGTCCTTCCAGAAATGCACTTTGTGGTCTTTCTACAGGTAGAGGTAGGTAAGATTTTAATTTAGATACTTAAGGTGATAGTCAAACTGCTCTGCCCTCTACAGTCAGTAATTCCAGAAGTCCAGGTGCAATATCTAATGTTATGCCTAAGGATCTGTCTTGTTCCTGTTGTCTTCTCGTAAATACAGGGCATTTTCTACCTTATAAGAGCCCAAGCTTTGAAGAAAATAAATGTAGTTATTCTAGCTACTCCTCTTGCGTTGTCAAAATTATCAACAAGCTCTGCCCTCTTTGAAAAAGCATTTCCTCAGGCTGTTCTCTTTGTACCTTGATCCTTTCTAATTGCAAACTTTCTGGAATGTCACTTAATTAAAGAAGACTCCCTTCTTGCCAGAAAAGGGCATGACTTTGTTCAGAAACACACTATGTAGGCTTCTCAACTTCAGTAAGAAATTAATAATAATAATAATAATAATAATAATAATAATAATAATAATAATAATCAGAACTTGAGTTTCTTCCTGGATTTTGTAAAGTTTGGTCATCCACTTAGGAAATCCTAATTGCAAAGTGGAAAAAATATCTACATTTCCAAAAGGAGGAAAAAACCCTCGAAAAAACCCAAATCAAAAGGACCTCATTTAGGAATTAAAAAACTCTTCCAAATTGCCACAAACTGTGTATCAGTTTATTACATGAATCATGATGACCTAATTTCTTGCTTGGAAAGACACGGTGTGAGAGCACTGTCAGCAGGCATTGGTACAAATCCAGAGATTGGTATTAAATAAAGCATGCTGTGTCTAATAAATCCCAGTGAATCTATTGTTATTACCAGCCGAAACAATTATCAAATATGACAGGTATTCTGAGCTAAGTACTGAGCTCTAAAAGAAAGAGTGGTAAAGAGTAAGCCAGATATATTGACTTATGTGCTGAATTCTCTGTGTTTTTCCTGTGCTGCTTCTTGCCTTGTTTCTGGATCTCCTTGTTACCTTGTTTCTGGATCTCCTCCTCTTCCTTTATTAATAAGAAACCACCATTAGGGGCTAACAATTAGCAAAATGGGCGTGATTTCAAGGGATGCTCACAGGAGGTTTGTGAATATTTAACAGTGGTTCACATACAATGTTTATGAATTGTACTCAAAAACTAGGTGACATTGTGCCTACCCAGGCTGGCCTCATGCTGTAACAGACAAATGCATCTTCCTCCTCCTCCTCCTCCTTCTCTTCCAAGTTGTTTTACCACCATGGATAAATGAGAGTGGTTCTGCCCCTTCTAGTTTTTTCTTCAAGTGAGCAGATTTTAACTGCTTATTAACTGGAGGTGAATGAGGACAGGGTGACTGAGGGGACAGAAGTACAAACTCAAGGCTTCTGTGCACCAAATTGTGGGTTTATTTGGATTTCATACATGTCAAATATGTCATGACATATGCTTTTGAAGGAAGCAGCTATTCTTGAAAATCTTCTGTTCTTCAATGTGTTAGATGGGAAGGGAGAAAAGACCACTAAAAATCCAAATAAACATGCTACTTTCTGATGTTTCCTTTAAAATAAAGAAGACATTTAGGGGTCAAAGTATGAAATATTTCAAGCAAATGAGTGACAGGGACAGGGGCAGGGAAAATGTTGGTGTTTAAACTTGATCAAGAAAACAGCTTGTCACTGTGGGCAGTTAGGCTGAACTTTAATTTATCTAACCTAAAGCAGCTGACGCGTGCCATGGCTGGCCTCAGAAAAGGAATGTAGCATGTAAGCTGGTGAATGGCTTCATTACTACTGGCTTCTGGTTTATCCTTTCCCTTTTGGCCATAGCCATGTTACTGTAGCCCTGCTGATGCTGCTGAGGATATATGCATGTTTTGACTGAGTACTAAAACACTTGCATCAGACAAGGCAATTCACAAAGAAGGAAAAATAATTGGGGGTGACTGGGGCAAACGCTTCTGTTTACCCAGGTGGGAGACGGCAGCTTTTGGTAATAAGCTCCCGTGCTGATTTTTACCTTTCAGGTTGAAGCTGCTGGTTGTTTTCAGATGAGAGAGGGGAAAATAAAAGTTAGTTGGCTTTAGAAGAGGTGTTTTATCAACGATATTCAAATGCTAATAAAGCTGTCACATTTTCCCTCCTTTACTGTCTTCAGTCTAGTTTTATCTGGGATATTTGTGATCACTGATGCCCTTATGTGCCCTTGTCTTTAATCCATGATGCCTCTTGTCTGGATCCTCTCCTCTCTTGTCCAATGCCTATCCTACTGCCCTAGATGCATTATTCGGAACAGAAGTGGGTCCAAGCCCCCAGCACCCTCCTACTGTGGAAGAGTTCAAGACCACACATCTCCCTGCAGACCCCTCCCACTGGGAGAGTGGGGAGGCTGCACCACACTTATCCATGTGGCCCTGAAGCTGGGCCACCTTCCTTGGTGAAACCCCAGCCTTCTGCCTTCCAGCTAAAGAAAATGTTTTCTAGAAACTGAATTTAGCTAGGTTGGACAAGACCTCTTCTCAGACTCACTGACATAAAAGGCTGGTTGTTGTATGTGGAAACATACATTCCTCCTCTGGAAACTGCTGTGGAAACAGTGATCTCTATTGAGCAGACTTTTCTTCAGGCTTGGCTGTGCTACAGGCCTGATTTTTATGACTTTGCTGTTAATACATTTGAATACCAAAAAGAAAAAAAAGTCAAGGCTGCATGACTTAGTCTTAAAAGTGTTTCCTTGGGGAAAAGAGTGGGGGATACAACAAAATAATTCCTTAAATAAACACGAAGACCAAATACCCCATAATTCCTGTTATATGAGAAAAAAAATCCAGGACAGTTGTTAGGAAGAAAATAGCTTCTTAAGATTAATAAACAGTCTTTTCTTTGATACTTCTGAGAGGAGAAAGCTTTCATCCCTCCTGTGTAGCAGAGGTTTAATCTCATCCTTCACAAAAATGCCCTGTACAAATACTGCCTGTGTTGCTATGCAAATCTGGTCTTTCCCAACAGCTGCTGGAAGAAGCTTGGTTTTGAATTCCTGGTGAAACAAATAGCTTTTTGGAAAGCCTGTCACTTGCTGTTTGTGTTCAGTGAGGTGTCATGAGGCAACTGAGCTCATTTAACATCTTGCTTCTGCCAAAAGAGATGGTCCCAGACACACGCTGCCACGGATTGTCTCATGCCAGTTCTTGTGCTCATCTGTGTGCTTAGCAAGCTCAAGCCAGCAAGAACTGAGTAACAGCCCCTCCTCCCCTCCCCCCCCCCCGCCAAAATGATGCCAAAAGAACAATTCTAAGAAAAGGGCTTATTTTCTCCTGGCAATGTGTGCTGAAACACCTTTGCTAGGGGTCAAACAATGCCAGATCTGACACATGAAAGAAAATCAAACACATACTTTGACCCATGCAACATACCCATTCCTGAACTGCAATCACAGAAATGATTGCTTTTGCTTTAGAATTCCTAGAACTTGTTTCAAGAGCAAAGGAGGAACACAACAGTCGCTATTTTGTAAAAGTAAAGCCTTTTCAGGGTTCTGTGCTGCTGATTTAAACAGCTTTAAGAAAATGATCCCAGTATCTTTGTGTAAAATGAGCATCACTCACATTCTGGGTTGTTCTTAACCTTCTGCCTTGTTTGTTTGCTCTGTTACTTCAAGGCATGCATGTCCAGCTCTGCTGCATCCTCCTCGCATTGCATGGAAGTGGCACCTTTCTGATCCTCACTGCAGAAACTGCTCTTAGACCACAGGCACTCATTGTATTGTTCTCATAGCCCAGACTGCTGACTGTAATCTTGACCAGTGCTCCAACATGTTGTTTTTCATTTTGAGGCACCAACCTTTGCCATATTTTCATCTCTTGCTCTTTCCATCGCCAGGCAATGCTGAAAGTCTGGGCTCCTTGGTCTGGTATATCCCTCTGCAGCTCTGCTTTTCTTAAAAGGTGCAAAACTGTATTTTCTGAAGGTTGGAGGATTGCCTGATTTTCACATTATTTTTGCTTTATTATGGTGAAGGATTGGCACATCAGATGTCCTGCAGCTTTTACCAGGGATACACACAAGGCTGGAATACAGAAGGCTGAGGGCTGTGATACCTCTCTCCCCCTTAATTAAAATTCCATCATCCTGTTGTGCATACTTGACTTTATCAGCTTCTTGTTGTTTCTACTATCCCACTGCATTTTCTGATATACAGAAGACCTGCAGGAATTTTTAAATCATAGTGTATAATCAGTAGTTTTCTCTTAAATATCCCTGATATTTGGCATTGTTGATTGGCAGTGATGCAAAAAGAAGGTTAACCTTTTAAATTTACATCTCCAGAGGTACTGTATTAGAAGGTACTTTTCCAATTGAGTTTGTGCTATAGGAAGTGATTATCTCTTTGGCACCAGGATGTTCACTGCCATGCTGAGTGCTCCTCTTTCACTCCAATATGGAGTAAACCAGGTCATTTTGGATGGTCAGAAGAGCAGCAAGGTCTTACAGTGCTGTCAGATGAGAACTGTCCATATGGAAAAATAAATGCTGATGCAGGAGGACAGGTTCCATTGTGCCCTGCATCTTGGCTGTAGAGGTGGAGAGGTGGAGCTTTCTTGCTGTCTCCATGAAATTCTGAGTCCCTGATCCTGGGGCTGGGAGAAGCTGAGGCGTGCTCTGGAGCTGTCACGTGTGGTGTGATGGATGTCTGGGTCTCCAGTCCAGGGGAGAGGAAAACCAAAGGGGGCACAAGGCATTATGCTAAGTCCCTTGCTCCACAGGGACTCCACTTGAAAGCTGGATAGTTCAAGTTATCATAACCTACAGCTGTAGGGAGGAGATTACCACATCCTCAACTTTCTAAACAACAGAGCTGTTTGAAGGCCAAGGGTTTAGTACAGATAATCATTAAAACATGGGCTGTTTGTTTATTGTTTTTTAAAGGTGCAGAATTAAGCACTCAGAAGTTAGGAAATGCCAGAGTTAAGGCAGTAAATGTCTCCCTGTCTTTATTCTGTTGGCTGAAGCTGAGAGCCATGCTGATGTGAGCACACAAATATTTGGGGACCTTGTGATGCTGGCAGTCTGTCAGTGTCTGGCCACATTAGATGCTCTGAGCGCATGTGGCACAGGCTGAATTTGGCTGAAGCTGGCAGGACTCAGCAACACTTTCCTTGAGGCAGTCAGGCCATCCCCTTCCATCAGGCAGACAGAAAATGGGGCATCCAGATGAGTGGGCACAACAGGAGAGGCTCAGCCAGCTGACTTATCTTGTTATATGCAGGTATAGTGGGGCACAGCAGTATTTTTACCTGTCACCATGGCCTCCTCTCCTCGGCCTCAGCCCCATCATCTGGTGACATCTGTAGCACACCAACACAAATCCTCTGTTGTGCTGTAGCCTGGCATAATTTCTGAAGCTTTCTGAAGGAAATTATGCATGTTAAGTTGCTGTTTATATGCACATGGAGAAAGCATTTAAATAAAATTATGTAGGTAAATGCAATTCTGGCCTGGTATTACACTGAAAAAGTGAAACAGAGAGATACAGAGCATGTATTTTTCCTGTTCACAGTTCACTGCTTTAACAAGTACCTTCTGCCTTAGATCCCTGTGTTGTTTGTTTAACTCCATCCAGCTTCCTGAGGAAGGGAGTCTCATTCACTGTGAGAGCCTGCCGAAAAGTTTCTATGCTATATCCAACTGCAACTTCAACAACAAACACTTGGAGCCTGGGAGACGCACATGTCCCTCTGTGTTCTATTTTTGTTTTGGCTGGGTGCATAACTTGAGATCCATCTCCTGGGGTGCTTTAAGAACTGCCTAGCAAGACTAGTCTTAGCTTGGTTAATTCGTCCCAAACCCTGAAATGTAGTAAAGGGTATTCTTTTCTGCAAGTGTTCCTGGTTTCTAGATCTACAAAAATGCAGAGTTTCTGAGATCTGTGCTTAGAAGTGAGGCATTTTTAAGCCATTTTTGCTTGCTCAAAGTAACCTTTCAAGGGTTTTGAGAGGATTCTTTAAAAAGGCAGTATTTTAAATATATTACATTAATTACAAGTGAATTTAGAGAGGCTGTAAAGTCTTTGTAGATGCTGAAAGTGTCAAAGCAGCTGTGAGTCATCACTGCTTTGGAAATTTCTTCTTCAGGTGAAGGCTCTTATGGAGCTTTTAAACTAATTCTTGCTAATTACTGTGTGTATCTACACTTTAAAAAATCACCTGTTGGCTGCTTCCTTTCTATATCATAGCAAGAGAAAAGAAAATTTCAGATTCTTTTTGGATCTGTTGTTTACAGTTTTGGTTTCAGATGTCTCCAGACCTAAGTCTTAAAATCAAAACCTGAGATTCGCACAGCCATATCATTCTGGAGTGTGGGACTTTAAAGAAGAAGAGTGCATTAAATATTCTAAGACCCACTTGCACTTTTGTGCAATGTCAGAATAAGGAATCCAGATACTCATTTTGTATTCACTCCTGTTCCTGCTCATGCTAGCAGCTGTTCCACTCTGCCATTTTGCTTTCCAGGGTAATGACTCTTGGGACTGAGCTATCTCACTGACCATCTGTGGCCCATACAGCAATTTGTAGTGGATAATCCCTCGCACTAAATCCTCTCAGCACGTGCTGGATGTTAGTTTTGGACTTTGTCCTGTTTTGAGCTCACTGTAGGCCTGTGAGTGACTGCGGCAAGGTGCCATCCTTGCAACCAAGGGAAAGGTATGGGGCTCTTTGGAGGACACTTAATTCGGTGCACTTGGGTTTATGCAAGCTGTCCCAAATCCTGTTTTCCACCGGGAATTAATTAAAATATGTGAGCAAAAATATACAACCAAGTCACAGCATTGCTTGCATAAAGCTTTCCATCAGGAATAGGGTTGGAACTTGTGCAGTTGTAAAAAAAAAAATCCACACAAATTCTCAAAGAGGCATAAAGTGACCCATCTATTTTTAATGCTTTCTCAATGGTCATTGCTCTCTAAATGCAGAGGATTTACATTCTTATCCTAGTGGCTTTTCTCACTCTGTTTTCCAAACCACTGACAACTCAGCATCATCACATCACTACCTCCAGCGCTGGGACTTGCCTAGCGGAGAGATTTGTGACAGATTTACCTAGCATGGGCATGGTTCAGTCTTCTATGGCAAACGGGAGTTTCATCTAGCACAGCCTCTGGTAGCCCAGACCCTCCAGAATTTAGGGAACTACGCAAGAGCAGTGGTGAGCCGTACCTTTTTGACAATCTCCTCCAGTGTGCAGCAATCTGTGGGTGTACAATTTGCTGAGCAACACACTGCCCCTGCATACTTGCAGGAGGATTATTTTTTTCCTTGAACAAATTAGTTTAATTTCTGGGTAACCCTGAGCCACTGGCTGTCACACCACTGTCTGGCTATTCAAGCTTGGTGGCTGCAAAGAGCATGTAGCCTGTGTGTGCTCTTGGGCTCTGTGCCAAACCTCCCAGTGAGCGCAGTAGGGAGTCCCTCTGGTTGTTTCTTTTTGGGGTGAGGGGTCTCAGCCAATACAGCAAATTTTTCTGCAAGGGCTCTGCCATACCTCTATTCCTGTCTACCTTCCCTGCATGTTTGCTAAGGCACAGAGGCATTTAACCAGGATTTATTTCTAGGCAACTCTCCCCAACCTCTTCCCTCTGTTTCCCTCTCACTTTCACTCAGCTTCCCCATTTCCACCAACTTGTTTTTACATAATGCCATTGTAACTTTTGACGGGAGGAAGACCCAGCTCCACTTCTCCTTTTCAGAGCAAGCAAACTGCCCAAAAGCCTGGAGTGCCTGCAAGCTGCAGAAAATCCTGCCCCCAGTCTGGTGTGGATGTTTGCAGTCCAGTTACAAAAACCCCGTGTTTGCATTATGTTAATCCCCCAGCTTTGGCTGCACTGGCCAGGCAGGACCTATCACAGCATGGAGAATGACATCATTTGGAAAAAGGGCTGCTGCACAAGGCTGCCAGACGCTGTGCAGTCCCCTTTTACAGGGTACTGCTGCTCCATCTCAGCAGGAGCAGGCTGCTTTATCAATTGGAATAGTTTTAGTGACAGTAGAAGTTGTAACGTGATGCAGTGCAGGAGGAGATAGGTGTAACCCTCCTCTTTGGCAGGCTGCAGTAGTGATATAATACTGTAAATCCTGTGATTTGTTCATTAAGTTCTGTCACCTAGAGATTTGTTTCATCTTAATGCATACATTGTTTTTTACTTGCCCTAATTTGCCTTTTACAAATAGTGGCACAAAATACCAGGAAAGCGTAACTGATATGATGCTGCATGCAAGCTCACCCATGTGCTGCTTGTGATTGGTGCAAGGAGCTGCAGAGACATGAAATGCAGGATGACTGGGCTGCTTAGTGAATGCTTCCAGCTCACTAATGCTGAAATGCCATAAAGCATCCTGCATTCTGAAGCCAGCACATGACTTTCAGCATCGCCATTCTGTCCGATTCTTCCCTTACAGACGCAGTTACAAAAACGGCAGCTAAGCACAGACGTATCCCTGGCATACCGTCAGGCAGCCTTGCTGGAGGAAATTTTTTTTCCCCCCTGCAAGCTGCCAAGGTGGACTCCTTAGCTCCTGCGATAGACTGAATGAGACTGCAGTTCCCCCATCAGTTTCATAATACTCAGAAAGCATCCATTTACATCATTGTGTGCAGTGCAGGGCAGCAGCTGCCAGGAAATTTGAAACTATTTTGATTCCAGTTGACTAGAACAGCAGCAATTGAATTAGCTGGTATCGCTATAGATAAACTGATGATCTGTGCATTTTATTTCTTTGACCAATGGGTAACTGCTGGAGCTACAGTAACCTCTGTGAGTAAGGAGACTGTTCAAGCAAATATATCTAATTTCTCGAGCTATATTATATATATATATATATACTGTATAGAGAGAGACACTCACACCATTCTTTTTTAAAATGTACCTGTAAACAAAATGTCTGTCTATGCTTTTAACTTGTGTTTTGCTTCCTAGAATTTCCTTTTATTATGCTGTAGACAAGTTTGCTTGACATGGAATGATTATTTACCTATGAAATATCATATCTATGCCTGATTTAAGTCATTAATTCTTTCAACGTCTAGTCATCAGAAAGGCTGCCAAATGCTGTTAGTTAATATCTACCCAGTCTCAGTTTTCTAGTCAGTCACCCCCTTTCTATTTTAGCTTTTTCCCTATCCATTTCTTTCTTTTTATTTCTTCCTTTTTTTTTCATTTGTTGAAAGAAGCCACCTTCAATGCAAAGTAGAAATTTGTGTTACCTGAAAGTGTGTGTCCTTTCTTTGTTTGTTTGGTGATGGTTTTTTTTTTCCCTGCGCATCTTCAGTGCAGTCCTTAAATTTTGTTGTTGTCTTTCTAGCCTTGTTTGTAATGCAGTCATATTGGGGGATGGGGTTGGACAGGATATGCCAGTAGCTGCAGCAAGACATGATATTGTGGTGGTGGATGGGAATAAGGGAGGAGTTTCCCTTAAAGAGCTCAAGCTCCCCTAAGCTCTTGCACCTGAAATAGCTCTCTGAGGAAAGGGAAAGGCTTTGCTATTCTGGCAGAGAAGGGCAGATTGGTCGTGGTTTATCTCACAAAATAGAGACTTTGGCAGTCATGTGCATGGTGGTACCTAACATAATGGCAACAAAACACTGCTTTGATGTCCAATCAGACAGAAAATTAGGCAATATTCCTGTATGAAGGCAAGAATCCCACCGACTTATACTACAACAGTGGCAGCAGCAGCAGTCCGTCCAGAGGAGGGCTGCTGACATGTCACTTCAGAAAAGGCCTTACATTTCCACTGTGATAGTGCTGCTCTCTTGCCCAGATGGAACACAACTTGCAGGGATGGCAGAGGGGAGTACATGTAAGCACTCTCCCTCTCCTTGAACATCTCTTTCTGCCCGCATGTGCGAATATGTGCTCTTTCTGTGTACCTCTTCTGGAGCCTGATGGACTTGCCAGAGTTTGAAGTTCAGGAGAAGTAAATCAGAAACTTGCTCAGGATTTCTTTCCACTGTCAGCAGTGGCTGTTGGTGGCAGATGGGGACATGCAGCAGAGCATTTAGCATTCACCACGAGAAATAAGGCCCCCTCTGTTTCCCTCGTGTTGGTTCAGAAGCTAAGATAGCAATTAGCAGAGACGAGCCTGGCCCCTTGGCAGGATCTGTGTGTGGTGCCTTGTTAGGGCTTGGCCTTGCAGCACATTGGCTGCCTCCCAGCCCCACAGGAGGCTGGGGCTGACGCTCCGGGCTTCCTTCCAACAAGGCAGGATGTGTGGGTTGGAGTAAGGCACGGGGGGTCCCAGCTCTTGGGGCACTATGTATTGCCTTTCTTCAGGCAGTGCAGCCAGAGAGTGCAGCCCAGGTGACCTGGCCAAGTGTTGTCCCACAGTGCTGAGGGCACACACTGAGCATTGCTTTCGGTGGATGTGTCCCAGAAGGGTTTACGTTGCCATCCCTAACAATCCTCTCCTAAGGAATCCCCCCTCTAGGCCATGCTGAGAGAGCAACAAGCACTAAAGTTTCTGCATTAGAGAAGACCAGGGTTGTGGGATGAGGAAACAGCTTGAGGTTGCTTGCTTGGGTTTGTTCTGGTGCAGGTGTAGGACCAAACACAGAGCATCACTATCATATGTGAGTCTCTCCTGGTGGGACTGTCCCACAGGGGCAACCTAGTAGCTGTGCCATGCAAAGTATGGGCTTGAGACGCATGCAAGCACTGTGTGGCTAAGTTGTGTGCAAAGGGGATGGTTTGTCTGCTGCTTCAGACACTTGGGAAAAGCAATGTGGGTGCACCCACACCTGTGTGTTGGAAACCTTGCCGCAAAGGTGAGCTGGTGATGCAGTTGTGGACGGGGCATCCTTGCTCATTACAGCTCCGTGGGACCTTGCAGCAGAAAAAAGGTCCCTGCTTTGTTTAGTCACTGTCCTGGACAGCAGCTAAGTCGTCTGGATGAAGTTTAATTTTTATTATATAGTGATTAAGTCAATAACATGGAGGCATTTGGAGAACCCACTGGCAAAGATTCTGAGGCTTGGCAGATTCCAAGACTGTCACTTTGATCCTGCACCGTGCCCAGTGTGTGGTATTTACCCTGTGGCTAGATATACTGAAATATACTGTCAGGTGTAAGCTTCTGCTTACCTTAACAAGCCATTGGCACATATGTAGCCATATTAATGAGGCTCTGAACTTGTGTTAGAATATCCTCTCTTTTCACCTTGAACTCGGCCTATCATTAACCACAGCTACATGGCTTCCTCCTCAGAAACAGAACGTGACCATCATGCTCGGAGGAGAGGTGGGGATCAATTTGCAATGCAGCACCTAGAAATGCTCCTTGGGACGAAACCATTCAAATGCAAGTTGGTGTCTGGTTTCAGAGCTGTCACTCCTGGGGCTTTTCAGAGTAGATGTTCAGGCCTGACACCTGTAGTTTGATTTAAATCACTTTTATACTCTTGCCAGTTTATTTTTTTTTTCTAAAGGAATGGGACAAATGCAGCTGTTGATGGTTGGCTTTTTTGTGGTTGTTTTGAGGTTTTTCCCCCAAAAGCTCAGTTCCTCCTTGGGCTGTGATATAAGGTGGCCAATTATTTATGTGATCCCTGAGGTCCCTCCAGACAGATGATTCTCTGTTACTTCAGAACAATGGGAGCCACTGGGTGCTTGGCGCTTGGAAAATGGGACTACCCATTTTTTGCTTCTGCTTTGTTTACATCAGTTGGAAAAGCAGCACAAGGAAGGGAGGGGTAGCTAGTTTTTTTTGCAGCAGTGTACTTGCTGCAGTAGAAAATGTGAATTGGTTCCATCACTTATGCATCCATCACTGCAACATGACCTTCAGCTACCTGAGTTGTTAAAGGAAGAGGGTAGTGCTGGCAGAAAGTAGAATTGCTCATTAATTGCTTTGTAATTTAGCTAATTAGTTTTGTCAAGGCTGTAGAACATAAGGGGTGTGGCTGATTAACTTCCCAGTGTTTCACCTTTACAAGTGCAAATTATGTGAAAACGTAAAACCATCATGTGTGGTGTCTTTTTTTAAGTAAAACCATCATGTGTGGTGGTGCATGCTGTGGATGGCTGTCAGACATCTGAATCTCTGCTTTCTTAGGCCTGTGCGCCTGGCCTGTGGCCTCAGACTGTGCAAGTGCCACTGGGACCTTTTCTGAAGTGCAGCAGACATTTCTGGCATTCCTTCCTCTGTAGTGCTCATTCCCAAAGTAAGGCTGCCCAAAAACTCCTGTATGAAAAGACTAAATCTGGATAACTGCAGAGTGAGAGTGTGCAGAAGTGAGTTAAACTGAGCAGTATTTTCCCTGCAGTGGAGAGCCTTGTTACTCTGTTAGGAGTGGGCTGGCGAGGAAGATCGGGCTTTTTGCTTGGTGGCATGTGGTAGATAAAAATCCAGGGTCTCTTTCTTTTTTCTTTGCAGGTAGTGGCCGTGGAAGCAGCATTTTGCCTCCTCATACCATCATCAATGAATTTCCAGAGTACGGCACTGTAGAGTCCAGCAGACAAGTGCCAACGCCACCATCGACGTGCCAGGACGGGCCTGTAACACGCAGTCCAGAGAGACGGGGCAGCCACCACCACGTCAGGCCTGTTCCTCAGTGTGCAGCTCCTGCAGATAATTTGGGGCCTGATGCAGGGGCAGTGCAGCTTCACACTTCAGAAGGAGGTTTGCAGCCTGCAGGTAATCTGACAGAGATTATGAAAATCTCTCGACGGATGGAAGCAACAAAGGTGCGAGAAAGCGCAAATACTTCTCTCGATTCAGAGACGCAAATGGAAAAAAAGGGTGTTACTGGCAGCCAAAATGTGCAGGCAGCCAGAGAACCAGTTCCAGCAGGCCAAGAAAAACTCTCAGACATGCTTCTTCCATCTGAACGAACTGCTGAGGAAAAAAAGCATTTGATCGTAGAGAAAGATCTGGCTTCAATATGGGCTGGAGAAAAGCAGTCCGAATCCTCACAAGCCATAAGTAATAAAGCAGAGGAGGTCCACGCAGCTCAGGAACCAAGCTGTCACAAACCATCTGTGACAAACCTGGAAGCAGTCAGCAGTGTGGAAAGGGGCACACATTTTGAGGAGTTTTCAGAGTACAGTCAAGGCAAAATGCAAGCAGGTCCCGAGAGAAGGCTTGCTAAAGAGACAGCTGTGAGTAAACATGTAGAATTTCAAGGTGTGGAGATCTTATGGCTGCAAAAAGCTGAGGAGCAGAGAAGAAAAAAGCACTCACTGCTGGACTCTGTGTCTGTGGAGAGGAAGGCATTCCCCAAAACATCCAGCCATCCTGTGTCACCAATGGTCTCCCCAGGTTTGCTTTCCTTGCCAGACAGTGCGTGGAGTGAGGTGTGTGAAGTCCCAAGGCTGGGACCTGCTGCCTCTGGAGCCACTCCTCTAGCACTGCTCGATGAAAGCGGGAAGAATGAAGTTTCTGTGAAGGACAGGAAGAACTGTGGTGAGGAGGAAATGGCTGTGCTTGCAAAAGGGCAGGGCAGGTGAGCTCATGCTAAGAGGGGAACAGGGGTCAGGCAGGGGTTCTCTTGTCTAGGCATGTGCCTACCTGTTTAGGAGCTAATGAGAAGCAGCAAATATTTGTCTGCTACCTGTGGTGTGGTGTTTACAGTAGTGGTTCATAGCTGGTGGTTGGCTAATGCCTGAAGTTGATACTGAACCCACACCACACCATCCTACTGAAGTTTGCTGTCCATCTCAGATTTTGAAACATAAATATCATAAATCTTGCTGTTTGCACAGTGATGTCCGTGTAATGAAGCATCTGTAGCAGGTGTAGTTGGGATCTGAAGATGTCATAATGTAATTAAATATAATACATTAAATGTAATTAAATACCGTTAGCATGCAGGCCTGGCCATACAGATTTTCTGGTTTCATTCAGAGTTTGTGCAGAACAGTGTTAGAACCTGTTGGATAGGTTGGATAATAAAGATATTTTATCCAGGGCCATATAAATCATAGGAGATAAATGCTACAATATGTGCTTTCTATATTATCTATCTATCTATCTATCTATCTATCTATCTATCTATCCATCATCTATCTATCTACCTGATTATATAATTTTAGCAGTAGATATTGCAAGAATGGCAATATGCATTTGCATCCTGATTTCCTTTGCATTCCGGTTTGCTTGCTTTTCTTTCCTGATGCACATTACTGACAAAACAAAGGGTTCCACTGATGTGATCTGAGCAAACCATGCCCGCTTTGACCTGGAGAGGTGTTTGCTGCTGAGACAAGAAGATCCCTACACGGGAGGCTCTCCTGCCTCTACACCTCTGGATCTGTGGTCTTTTGCTTTGGCTAGTGCATGGGATTACTTGGGCTGGCTACCCTAACCTCTGGCATGTTGAGGAGCTCCACAGTGTTTGGTGCAGTACAGAAGAAAACTCTTCAGGGGGCATGGTATACCTTTCCTTGTATCAGCAACCAGGCTGTCTTCTCCCTCCAAATCTCCCAAAGCTCCCTACTTTTAATTGCATGTGCTTCCCTTTGTATTTTAAAGTGATTTCCTTCAGTTTTTTGCTGAAGGCCCAGTCCTAAGACGGCAGAGATAGCAAATTATCCTTTAGTGGCAGAGGCTCCATTTGGATACACATCTCCAACATGTGCAGCCTCTGGCATGGCACTGGTGCTTGGATAGATCTTACACATTGTGCTTTTCTCCTTTGTACATAAGTAGCCGATGTTATCTGTTAGACAATATTAGGCTGTCTCCCAGCCCTCTTCTTTTACCCAGAAAAATGTTTCTTTTTATGTCCCTGGAGAGGGAGATGATGCCAGTGATAAAAAGAGGTAGCAAGGAGATACCAGCATTTTACCTGCAGTGCATAAAGCTGCATTGACCTTTCTGCTCAAAAAGGTGGAAGGTAAGAAGGGCTGCCCGAAGTCTAAACCTTGCCCCCAAGCTGATATGTGCTGTTTCTGGTTAATTTTCAGGATAGAGGAGGAGGTGGAAGCAGCCACAGGAGGATATGAAGATTTCCTTGGGCAGAGGCACTCCGATGTCTCCACCGATCTGTACAGCTCGCAGTTTGAAAACATCCTAGACAATGCATCTTTGTACTACAGCGCGGAATCGCTGGAGACATTGTACTCGGAGCCCGATAGCTACTTCAGCTTTGAGATGCCACTCACTCCCATGATCCAGCAGCGCATGAAGGAGGGTGGACAGTTTTTAGAGAGGACATCAGCCTTGGGGCAGACAGATGTCCCTGACAGGGAGGTGAAGGGATGTGGTGAAGACATCACCAATGGCTTAAGGGATGCAAATGAAACATTCTTCAAAGGAGATGTCACAGAAGTCCCTCGTCTGGAAAGGTAAAAATAGTGGGTGAGCTTTCTGTGTGCCTGCTGATTTTCCCCCAGTCTCTGTCTTCTTCAGTGTACTGTCACAGAGTGTTGTTTTGCCTCTTTTAACACCTCAAATTTTCTACGGAGAATAATTCCCAGGGTGACTGCAGGAGAGGAATGAGCCATCCAAACCTGCCATTCATAAGAAGAGTACAAATTTACATTATGAAAGTTTATTAGGCAATGCTGATACATTGATAAAAGTCTGTCTGGTATTATCACATCTCTGGGACCTGTCTCTGGAGGAGTTAGTTATTGGTTACAAATGAACCTCGTTCAGCTCCAGTTCCTGCTGGATTTGTTGGCAGCAACTTTAAGAGCAGTAACACTTTGTGTACACAAATGAGTTGTCCAAATGCAGTTTGTGACCCGGATGTTTAAGATGTGTCTTGGGCATGGTGTTTCCTCTCTTGAGGCCAGTGGGAGTTTAGAACATTACTTCTGCTAGGATGAGATTTTGCTCCCACCACATTCACAGGTTAGCTGCTTCTTTTGTTTGTGCACTTACTTACTGAAAGAGGAGCAAGCATTGCAAAAATGTTAATAATTTCTGTTTAGGTAAAAGAGGAGGTGAGAAAACCTATTAACAGGGAAAGTGATGTGAGAAGCAAAAACTAGTCTGAGTGGTCAGAAAATACAATTGTACAATTGTAGAAAAACACTCTACATGCAAACATTTCTGCTAGTGTACTGTCACAGAGAGTGGGGACGATGAAAGGCAGCCACAGACAAAGTGGGAGGTTGAGTTAAGAGTGGTGAGGGTGCAACTCACCTGCAAAGTGGTGAAGGATATTGTGAGTCACAAAGATGCCTCTGGTCTTCGTACTCCAGGGACAGGATGTTATATGAGAGTTCTAGAACTATTCCCTTAGATGGGACTAGTCTAGTTAAAGTTTTCCTGGGAGTAAGGGTGGGAGATCTTTTATTGGTTTTATTTCTTTTGTGCTAAAATGAAAGAAATCCTTTGAGCAGAAGTAGTTTGCTAACTTTATGGATTAAGGTACAGTTTGCCCTTAAAACAACAGGCCAGAAGGACCTTTGAGTTCAAAATATTTTTCCCTCAATCATACAGTAAAAAAGTATTTAAATCTTGTGCATGCATGGTGCCTGCCAATAGGCAGTAAGTGACTGCTAATCTGCAATAACCGTATGGAGACAGAAACTGAGGTCAGTCCTGAGACTTGCAGCTCCTTACTTATAGCAAAACTAAAGACTGACGTAAAACTGGACAGGGGAGAACAAGCAGCACATTCAGATCCTGTTTCTATTACCCCCTAGTTGCAGCATCTAGTACCTAAAAGATACTGTCAAGTAAGGCCCACACAGGCTTATCAAGACAAAAATTATCACAAAGACAAGGTGTGCTTAGATGAATCGCATCAGGTACTTGCTTAATGTGGATTCCACTTGGAATTAATTTTAGTTTAGATTTGCAGCCATACTGATAAACCAGCAGTAGATGTTTAAATACTTTTTTTCTCACTTAATCAAAAAAAAAAAAAAAGAAAAAAAGTGTTCTGGGTTTTTCAGGGACAAGCCTTAAGGGCTCACCTAAGGTAGGTGCCAGTAGAGAATGTCACCACAGCAGGATGGCTAGCTACAAGTATGCCATACAGAGTTATCCTCCCAGCGATAACCTGTAGCCAACACCACCCAACACACTGCCTCCTCCAGTATTCCATTATCATGTTGTATTGCACCAGGCGTGTATGTTGTGTGGTGACTGGCAGGCGACCGGCAGGTCGTGCGTACTACTTTGTTGGAGCCGGGGGGGAATCACGGTGTTAAGGGCGCATGGGTGAGAAGCAGTGTGTGCGTGCTGGGGGCGGTGGGGGCTGTATGGTAGAGGAGTCAAGGCAGTGTGTCGTGGTGATGCCCAGGTGAACCAGACATAGCCTCCTGAACCTTGGCGGCGCAGGGATGCGCGGTTGTGTTGCCTGAAGCAATCAAGACTTAGGTTTACCTAAGTCTCCCTGTGCGATGCGTGCGTGGCACCTCTGTGCCTGCTGCTGAAGCTCTCTTTTCCTACCGTGCCATGAGCCTGGGATTGTGCTTGGGGCTGCAGTTCCTCCCGCGTAGTCCCTGCCTGGCGCTGCAGAGCAGCGGGGCACCCTCCGCAGTGGTCCGGCCCTCCCGGAGGAGGAGGGTGGCGGCAGACAAGCCCTCCGCCTTGCCCGGCCCGGGCTCCGCGCTCCCGCCGCCCCCGCCTGGAGGAGAGCGGCGGGAGAAGCCCCTCCCAGGGGGGTGGGGGTTGCTTTGGGGCTCGGCATGTGGATACTGGCAAGTGCAGAGGGAAGCGGGGGGGTTTCGGGTGCGGGGGATTTGGGAGCAGAGCAGGGCAGTGTGGCCGTGCAGGATGGCAAGGAGCATGAGAGCCCCCCTCCCCTTTTCCCGGAAACAGTACTGCCAACCCGAGAGAGCAAAAAACGAAACCAAAATCTCAGCAGTGCCTTGTGCCGTGGTATTTCGGTGACATAAAACGTGACTGGGGAGGGAGCATGCTTCTAAGTACTAGCACCAGTTATTGGGGGAGCAGTGTGAAACACGAGCAGTTCTTCCTGACCCAGAGCATGGGGAGACGGCCGACTTGAGAGCAGAGAGCTGGTGGTGTTACACCTGGAAATTGAAAGCCATGTTCCAGTTGGGAAAAGAGGAGCCGGGGATCCCCGTGGCTATGCCCTACTGATGGCAGGCAGCTAAGCACCATAGCCCCTTTTGCACCTGTCTGGAGGGATCCAGAGTATAGGATCTGGATCTCACAGGGAGTGAGGTTTTGATGCATAAAGATGGGGAAACCTGGCCTCGTAATGAATAAGCGGGAGGGTAACATCCTTCTCCGCTCTTAGGAAATTGCTGGGTTTGGGAGGGGTCAGCTCTGGTATGTGAGGGCCGGTCACATGCCTTCAGAACTGAAAAAAAAGAGGAAAAAAACTATTAGAGGCTTGCAGGCTGCAAGTTCATATGAGCTCCTGGGTGTCTGAAGATTTCATCCCTGTTGTCCTCCCTGTCAGCTGCTGGCCGTGGTTAAACGCAGTAAGTCCTGGTGAGAGCTGTATGATGGACCTGCCTGCTTTGACAGCCACCTGCTGTGCTTCCTTAGGGTAGGGGGATGTCAGCTGCCCCTGGGTCTTCCTGCAGAGCAGGTAGGCTTTCTTTTACAAGTGGTCCTTTTTTGGCATAGCTTAGTTGCCCTTTGTGCCTGGCCAGTGGAGGAGGGATGGCTGGGGGACAAGGGTGTGCAGCTTGCTTTCCTTTGGGACTCTTCGTGTCTTTGGGGTGGAGTTTATTTTCTTTCAGTTCTCTGAGATAAGTTCAGTTGGGCATGGTGTTCTTAATGCCAAAGCTGCGGGTTTGATTCCTGTGTGGGCCATTCACTTAACAGTTGGAGTCGATGATCCTTTTGTATCCCTTCCAACTCGGAATATTCTTTCATTCTGTAGCGATTATCACTCTGAGGTGAAAAAAGTATTTCTGCAGCTGAAGTAGCCTTAAGTTTCCACAGGAGGGAGTGAGAGAACAGGAGGAGGAGGGGTAGTGTGTGAGAGTTCAGAGCTGAGCGACAGCCTTGCTTGTGTGTCAGGGCACCAGTGGGATCCTCACGAAATAGGCTGAGCCGCAGGTTGTGCCAGTGTGATGAAACTTTGTAGTAAGGACGTTGCATTTGGGCCGTGTTTGGTTACCTTGTCTTTTATTAACCTTGCAGAGGCATGCAGTCCCCACTGTCACTGTCACACCCACGCCCCAGGTGCGGTGCTGCACTCCTCCCATGCCAGTAGACTGTGTTAAGGCGAGCAAGGCTCAGTCTTCCTGTCTGGGAGTTTAGTCTTACTTGCAGAGGCATTAAGGAAAACTCTTAGCAAGCTGCTACCCAGATACTGAACTTGAGTTTGCGTTGCCTGGACTAGGTGTAATCACTTGTGAATTGATTCAAATTGGTGGTCCAAGTCAGAGCGGGGTGAAGGGGGTGTGTTTCCAAAGCAGTAAGATTTAGTTGAGGAGAAAAGAAGTTATCTTTTCTATGCATACCACAGAAAAAGCCTCTGTGTGACTAAATGTGAAGTGTGAAATTATCTCTATCATGATCTTTAGACTTCCAGACATTAAAGACTGGACTTCTTTTAGTCTTTTCTTTTACTGCATACTTTACAGCAGGCTTTCCATTCTCTCCCCGCTTGTAGGCTAGAGTCAGAATAAGAAATTTTCAAAATCCTACAAAACAATAACAAAAAACTTAGGGCATTTCTTTTTCTGCCAAAAGTGCCTTTTCCTGTTGTCTTGGGAAGTATTGTCTCTGTTTGGAGGACATTGCCCAAGATTTTTATAAATCCAGAGAGAAAATAAAAAAAATCTGTATTGCAACTCCTAATCCTCAAAAATGCTAACTATTTGCCACCTGCCATCATCTTCAAATAACTGGTGCTGGTGCTCAGCAAATTCTGCAAGTCCTGTTTTTTTTTTTGTTTTTTTTTTTTTTCTCCTGGAGATGCAAACACAAATTTAGTTGCGTATGTATTCAAGAAGGGAAGAAAACAAACTCCCTAAAGCAATCTGGTGATTCTCAGAATAAATTCACAAGAATGTAGCTTGAAATTCCCATGGGTACCAGGTTACTTTTAATTGTTGGGGCTTCTTGTGGTAGTGGTGGATATCCCATGGTGGATATTTTTCTTCTGTGTATAGGTCATTTCCATCAGTTTCTTAATTGGCACTCTGCTTATTCCTCCTTTAGGACAATAATTTTTTTTGACAAATAAATCCAGTTTTGATTCCCCTCTCTGGGTTGATTCTCTAGGTCTCTTCCCAATTTATCAGTACCCGGATGCCAGTTATAATTCTGGTTTTCAGTTTGCACATTGGTATTTTTGTCCAAAGAAGCTTGTATTTGATTTTTCAATGTAGTTACAAGACTCAGTACTTAGAAATCTAATATGTAACTTTTATACATTCATTTTATTAGTCTGTCTGACAGAGGTCTGGTAGGACTTTTTTTGCACTTCGAAGATTCACTTAAAAGCCCCACTGAATTTTTTCATTTAGTATCAAATCTTCTGAGATCCCTATTTTTCTGAGTGGATGTTTTTTCACCTTTAGATATGCCTCAGCTCATGGCAGACTGGGACCTAGGAGATGTAGGTCAGTCAGAACATGGTACTTCATATTTGCTGCCAACCATATGCCCAGGATAAGTAAGGTTATTCAGACGGATAGCATTGGTTATTGTCCTAGAAAAGCAAATGCATTAAATACATCTGCAGCTGATGAGCAAGCAAACAAGTGCTGGAGCCCATTTACTGGCATATAGGCTAATACATCTGTCAGTTGTTGAGCCACTGCTAACCACAATATACTGACATGGGTGTATGTTTAATCCAGGTAAAAAGGAATTGGCACAATTCACAGGAGTACATTTTTGACACCCCTGGCACTTTGACAGCTGAGGATTTGCCTTGTTATTACACAGCCTAGTAACTTCTAAAATGTTAGGCTACACTGTTCACCTTGGTATTCCCTCCAGGAAGGTGTCATCACTTTATCAAGGCTGTGCCGATACGCCGTTCAGAGTTTGCCTTTGCTCTGGCTAATGAGGTGCTTGGAACACCAGTTTAGTGAGAGTTTGTAAAGCTGCTTCTAGTTCCTAAATAAACTGTTGTTTTAGGGAAAAAAAGGGCTGCTGACTTTTCGCCTCTTCAGTTCCCAGCCTCCTCTGAAAATAAAACAAACAAAACAGAAGTTCAGGAGCTCACAGAGACAGAGAAGAAAAATAAAAAGTGGAGCAGCTGAACAGTTTGCTACACAAAGCGCCTCAGTATAGAGCTGTCAGCAGCTCAGCTTTTAAGCTGGCATCTGTTGGCATGTCTCCATTAAAGTCAAAGCCATTTAGGTCAGGAAGGCTTGATTCACCAAAACCAAGGCGTCTCTGCCAACTCTGAGCTGGTCCCAAAGTGCAGCCTGCCGTCTCATCCATTAGCCACGACTGGCTGCTAGTCAAGCCCCTCTCCATGTTATTGCTCGTTAAGTCTCTTCTTCCTCTGTGTGGGTGCTGGGATAGAGAGAGACAGAGCCTGGCAGCTGGCAGGATGGCGTAGAGAGGCATGCATGTCTTCGGATGTGATGCTGGAGCAGCAGTGGAGAAGAACAGGGGACAGAGCATGCAGACTCCTTGCTGGCACAGCTGGGTGAGCTGTAGGTTGGTTAGTAGTTGTTTTTTCTTTATTGTTTTTTCTTTATTCACTATTCTTTTTGAGGACAGGTGGTTCATTTTGCTGCATGGTTTCGATGTAAAGCTCCTGTGTGATGCTAGTGCCAGTGCTCAAGTGCTTCATCTGCACATTTGCAGGGAAGCCTGAACTGAAAGGTGTAAACACATGTATTTTTGTGCATCTGTTTTGCTCCCTGCTGGGAAGGACCAGCTAGACCAGCTGCCTGGTTAATACGCTCTTTCTGAGCCAGTCTCCCAACAGTTAAACCAAGTCCAAGAGCGGTGGGGAAGTACTCTGTTGTCTTCCCAGTTTTGGTCCTATCCTGGAGGACCCCGCAGGAGCCTTATAGGGAAGGAGGGTCATGTGAGTGCTGAGAATAGGAATGGTGGCTCTTGACACCTGGAGCAGGTGGGCTCTGAGGGGAGAGCCTGAAGATTCTTGAAACATGTGGAGTCTGAGTGTTTCCTGAGCAAGGTCATAGGTGTGCAGTGCTTTTGTTGGATCTGTTTTTTATTTTCATTTGGGCAGGTGGATCAGATCCTGGGTATGGGACAATCCTAATGCTTTTAAGAGACCAGTCTATGTGCATGTCAGAAATATCCATTCTAGGGAGGAGCCTTTGGATACCCCCAGTTTGTGAGAACCAGGTTTTCACTTTCTAGGCATGGTGACTTTAATGTGATGAGTGTCCCTTTGGAAGCACTAACCCGTGCCATAGCAATGTATGAAGTTTGAGGTCAAAATGGAATCAAATCTGAAATATTTTTAACAAGACATTTGTACTTGAGGTGGCGGTGGGCCAGCATGTCTGTAAAATAAAGTACACACTTTCTCTTGGAAGGGCTGCAATCCCATCCCTGCATGTGGCAGGACTTCTTGTTCTAATGCTGTGATCCTGTAATGACAATTGCATTTGCTGCATACAAGCCTACAAAAAGGGTGTTTTCTGAATGCTTGGGCTGCTAGCTCCCTTTTTAACAATCAGTAGGAATAATTGTAATGAAAGAAAAAGACAAATTATTACGGGAAAGAAAAGGTTATTTTTGAACAGCAGTATGCATTTCATATTTTTTGATCGGAAATTGACTTTGCATATGTATTTCATTGATAAACAATAGGGGATTACAGGGATTGTTGCTTTTAACTTTGCTCCTTTCCATGTGATGTGACAAGGCTGAGGTGCTTTTTAACAGATAGTGGTTACTCTGGCTTGTAGACACCATCCTTGCTTTGTATGTCCTGGCTGATGCTGTGCTTCTGAGACACCCACTGAATTGAGTTGCAGCAAAGTGCAGCTGTGTCAGTGCTCAAAGAGGAATCTACTTCAAAGCATGTCTTTGAAGAGAATCCATACGTAGGACTTCAAAGCTGGTTAAACCATTTGGAGTAAAATAGCACACTGAGTCATCTGCTAGGAAAGGGCATTATTTTTATTTTTTATTATTTTTCTCCCCTTCCTGCAGTTGTATCGTGGAAGAGCCCTGGAGCTGAAGGTAACTGGCAAGGTAAATCATTGCTTGAAGCGCTTTTGTGCTCTGTCTCTTGGCCTGAAGAAGCTGGTTTGGAGCTGCAGCAAAGCTGCAGCGCAGCCGTTCCCAGCCCTTTTGTGTGGTCAGGTCAACTGTAGCAGGAACTGAGTCATCACATCCCACTGCTGCCGGGATTTCTTCACTTTCTTCTGTGGGGCTGCTCCTTTCAGAGCTGGGCTGTTCAAGCACAACTTTTCAGGTCCTTTTAAACAAAATTCAGACTGTGCCACTGCTTATGTCTGGTCTGCTCTGAAATGTGAAAGGATATCATTCACTGATTCTCTGAAGGGTTGCCCTTGTTTCCACCAGGCAGGACATAGAGGGTGGAGTGGAGGAGTAGGGGCAGGCACCTGACAGTTTCAGCTTTGTCCCTGCCACGCTTCTGATGGGCTGTTGAACTAATATTAGAGCATGCTTTTCATGAACAGAGTTGGTGGTTATGGAGAGAACTCTGTCCTGTTTCAGAAGCAGGAGGAGAAGGCTTGCAGTGAAAGCATTTAAAACAACAGGGCTAGCACTGTCCTGCAGTGGGTGGTTGTCAGCTTCAGTGTGGCTCTCCAGTGGACGCCTTACCCCTGCTGAAAACAACGTTGGTTTTGGCCCTAGCTGGGCCATGCCAGAATGTCTCTCCACCCTTCCTTACTTTTAATCATTGCTGCGTTTTGCTCTGATGGGTTTTGCTGGCAAGTGCCTGACACAGCTTGCCTTGGACTAAAGCTGATGTTAAAGGCATGCTCATTTATTTGAAAGAAAAAGTCAGTTTTCCTCCTGTTCCCTCCTCCTCTCTTTCCAAAAAGTCTGTGAAGGTTCTAGCCCTCTCTTAATCCCAACTCCCCTGCAATTGGTGCAACCAGTGCACTCCCCCCAGATGTGTATGCCAGATGAGTTAGTTTTCCTTGGGGAAGGAACATATGCATCCAGGGGAGTCCATGTGCCACAGAGTGTATGCTATGCACCGGTCTGGTAAAAGCAAAAGGCAGTGACAAGCTGGGATCACTGAAGTGGCTGCGATGAGGACAGCACTTAGGCTGCGTCATCACACCCTGCTACTCAGTATCAACTCTGAACATCACTTCTTTGTTAGCAGCTAGGCCAATTGCTCCATGCTTTTACTCCACAAAGGAAAATGCTAATATGCATTTCTTCCTTGGAACTGATCAGAGTTTTATCTCCATGGATTTGCTGCAAAATGAAGAGCATACCAAGGCATCATAAACTCAACATTCAGGATGAGGTTTCCTCTTGCAGTCTAGTTGGCTGGGAGGTTGGTAGGAGGTGCCTGTACTGCTACCATTATGTTACCGGCCCTTGCTGTGTTTTTTCTAGAAATTGCAGCTGTTCTTCAATCAAACATTGCTGTGTAGAGTTTCAGTTTTGGTGGTACCTGGAATGGAGGACAGGGTCAGTAAGTGAATCTAGACTATTCTCAAACAGATCAATTGTGCTAAGTGCTGAGCATGGCAAGATTGAGATAGCTTGGCATTGGGAGCTAAATCACTGTAGAACTGGTCTTTAATGGAGTAAGTGAAGAAAACAGTATAAAATCCCTAGCAGTTATGGTGTAATATGGGAAAGCTGGAAAGCCTGGCAGAGCTTACAGTATACAGCTTACTGTATACTTTGTACTGTTGTTTTATCTGTGAGCTTGGAAAGGTGTCTGCTGCTGTTACAAAGTATTGCATTTACCATAGCAGCTGCTTATAGAATTCCTGTAATTTCTGCTGGATATGGTGCTTACAGCCTCTGTGCATTCCATGTGGGTCTGGGGATGCTTTGACAAAAGAAAGGATGCATCAGGAGTGCATTGCTGGGGACAGAAATAACAAGATGTATAGACCTGGTTTCTGGCCACGGCTTATGTGCTATGAGACTAGAGAGGTGTGGAGTTTTTTTGTAGCTTCTGTTTTCTGTGTTTTCTGATAGCAGATTAATGTAAGTGTCTCTGGATAAAAATCGGCAGCCATTGCTGAACAGGCAATTACTAGTAATATCATTACAATCCCTTTTGGCTTTGAATCTAGGATTAGGGGGAATATAATCTATTATATTTTTTAGCCTACATTTTTCGATGGAGGTTTCTCATTTTTATTTGATAAAGACTAAAGCTGCATGAGAAATCCACGTCCAGCCTTGCTCTGTATCACAAAGGTCTTTCTTGGCACTGTGTTGATGGTAATGCTGCTGTTGATTCTTTATGTGTAGAAACTGTAGACTGCAGAAGAGAGACCTATTTTCAGCCTTGTTGCTCTTAAGTCTTGATCAGAATTCATTATAAGCATTTTGCAGAGGGAGGTGAGTATTACTGAGTTCAGCAGATTAGTAAACTGAGGCACAGAGGGAAAATGATGCACCTGCAAAGTGTTGAAAGTAAGAAGAGATGTTAGCCTTTTCCCTGAGTAACACCACTTGGACCCTGCTGAAAAGTCCTTCCCTGGAGGCAGCTTGCATAGTAGCCATGCACACACAGGTCATCTGCATTTCTTAAGTCCTTAGTGCTAAGAGCACTGAGTCTTCAAGCCACCTAAAGCCACTTGAGAACTGAAGTCACACTTTACTGCTAAGAATCTGCCATTTCCCCCCAACAAGAGGCTTATGTTACAGACAACCTGTACTGATTTGACAGCCTTTTTGTACTTTTGTATGAAGTACAAAAAGTACTCACTTAGTACTTACTTTTTGTACAAAAAGTTCTTACTTAGCCCTGCTTTGTAATAAGTAATAAGCTAATCAACTGTCAGAATTAACTACTGGAATAGCAGAAGGAAGCATCCCTTATTCTTTGATGTGTGTATGGACACCCTCAGTCAGGATGAATCTTTAAATTGGAGAAGTTGGAAGATAGGGTTTCTTATGCAGCCCTATTGACTAGTTTTGGCAAGCAGGGGAAAGAGCACAGCCTCCCTATTGCTGGGTGTTCCTCCTTCACATCCCAGCCATGGCTCCGAGAGGCAAAGCAGAAGCTGGGAGCTGCTGTACTTTTGATTTCACTAAGTGGCAGATGCTGGCACTTCCTTTCTTTCTAAACTTGTGGTGATTTGTGGTAACATTGACTTTCGTAGTGCATTGGTTCCTAGCAGGGTACAGATGTTTCTTGTCAGCTTTGGCCATCTTTCAGGGCTATAAATACTACCTTTAATAAAGAGCAGTGGTGAAAGAAGACTGTGATTTATAGTGAGGTGAGGCTCTGTGAGTTGGCATGGCTTTTGAAGCAGCATTTGTACATAAAAGACTCTGTAGATCATATTAGCTCACCTGGGCTTGCCTTGTTCTTGTCAGTTGTTAGAGATGGGAATTTGGAACGAGTCGTGCAGGATTTGAATGGACAAGGTGTTGCTCAGGGTTTGTGTCAGGGTACTCGGTCATTTGCTTTCTTCACAAGTTTGATATAGGCCAAATTTAGAGAATTTCAGACATTGGCTAGTGATTTTGGATAGGGTTGAGGAGGCATTTTCCACAACAATGATGTCAGGAGGGGCTTTTTTTTCTTTTCTAGGATAACTGATGGCCAGTAATATTAGTGTTGTTGGAATTGTATTTACAGTATTAATTTCCTACGAGGCATTGAGACTGATTGCCTTTTGTTATAGCACCATTTTATTTACACTCATATAAATGCAAACCAATGCAAATCCCCAGTTCTTGCATTAACAGGTTAGATTTTCATTTTCCACAAATACTTGATAAAGAAGTTGTACCTACAGGGTGGATGTGTGATATTTCTGGTGCTTCAGCAGCACTGAAAGAATGGAAACAGAGGTAGAATTGGCAAATCTCCATTCTGTACACGTTCTCTTAAACCATGGATGAGAAGAGAGGTAGGAAGCAGATGATGATTTGTGGCATGCAGAATACCAAATATTTTAAGCTCACATTATGTGAAAACCTCATCTTTGAGGAGTCAATAAGTGGCTAGCAGACATTTGAGTAAATGGCTAGACAGTTGTTACTGGAGCGCAGCAATTAGTTGTTTTTGAACCATGGCTTATCAAGTCTGAAATTTACAGTAGTGTGTGAAGCTGTGGTATGTTGTTTAAAGTGCTGTGTGTTCAAAGTCATCTTTAACTCATTCTACTCATATCTGCCCTGTGCATGACCCTTGCTGGTCATTCATTAGTCCTGTGTAAATGGGGTTTTAGTAGAAAGAATTCCAATGTAGTATAAAAATACAGAAATAAAAATGGAAATGCTGTCAAGTACACATACACACATGTGCAGAGCTGAGATTTTGCAAAAATCTTCCTGCTGGTGTCAGAGAAAAGCTCTTCTTGAGCTGAAAGCTTGCCTTTGTGCAGGGGTGTTTATGTTTTTGGTGTGGTGGGCTCTTACCTCTTTCATGGGAGAAGCAAAGCAGGCACACAGCTCAGCCAGAGATTTCCTATTGTACTAGGAATCTGTAAGTGCATGGTTTATATGAAGTGGCCTGGGGTTGCCATGCTGAACATCTTGACTTTGAGCAGCTTCTGAGTGAAATAATTGCCACCATGAGGGAGCAGGAGGAAAGCAAGGAGTTCTCCAGGCTGGCACGGGTGGTGTGTGTTTCATAATCCAGACTGGGTTCCTTGCTCCGAGTCCTGCTTTTTCTGGCAGTGCCTTCCCATAGGATGTCCACTGCTCATGGGTGACACAGAAGCCACTGACAGTTCTAGTGATATTATTTTAGATTTAAGGAATTGTGTTGTTTCCAGGGTAACTGAGGGAGAATGAGGAAGGGACTTGTTCTGAGTCAGCTTGGAGTAACTGATCAACCTAGCTTAATTACTGCATCTCTCCTGAAAATAGTTAATCTGCTACTTTTAAAGAGGCCTCGTCAAGCCAAGCAAGCAGTTGTGTTAAAGAATACTAGTGCAAAAAGCACTCAGGTGCAGTTGTAGGCTAGTAATAGCAAAGAGCTGTCTCTTTGAAGTGAGCCAAGGTTGAGAATACTGAGCACCGTCAGAGGGGAAGTCCATGTTTGGCTGTCTGTTAAACTGCCTTGACTTCCGCTGACTGCTAAGTCAGTGTCCCTGTTCTACACTGCTCCTTCAATTAAGTGGATTTTGTTACTTTGTGTCATCTTCCCTCAGTACATTTAATTACCTTCTATTCCAAGAGGAAGCTCTAATATTCTTATTTTTCTTCTTTCCGTATTCTTTTAATCTCACAGCAATGTTGAACTACAAAATGTGGTGTTAGACTCCAGTGCAGCCATGGGGAGCAATGAACTTCAGGAGAAAGATGCCACTGGAGCCCCTGGCCGTGATCTCAGCAATGGCAGCAGCAGCAATTTGGAAGCAGCCAGGCGCCTGGCTAAGCGCCTCTACCATCTGGACAGATTCAAACGCTCTGATGTGGCAAAACATTTGGGTAAAAAGTATGTGCTGATATGAGGCCTTTGGCCACATTCTTATTGATGGTTCTGGAGGGGTTCACTTTTGAATGATATCCTTTACTTATTTCTTCTGCTTTTCTTTAGCAATGAATTCAGCAAGCTTGTGGCCGAAGAATATCTTAAGTTTTTTGACTTCACAGGCATGACGCTGGACTCTTCACTCAGGTAGAGTTCTGTTTGTGGACTTCATGTTCTAATTATAATAACAGTTCTGTTTGCAGTGTTGTCCTGATTTACATGGTAGTTCTTTTTGGATGTAAGAAGATGAAGAGAGGACTGTGATGTATTTTGGGGACAGAGCTTTCCTCTCCTGTTTGACTTGGTGTGCTGCCGTGCTCTAGTGCTACTGGTGACCATGTGGAGAAGGAGGTATTTGGGTGGACCTGCTTAGGAATGGTCTTTGATGCAGAGAAGCTGGAGAAAAGTGTCCAGTCACTTGCAAAACAGGGGACTTGCAGTCTTCCAAGTGCCAGTGAGGAATTACGTGGTGCTCACAGTCACTCAGACTTTCTGGCTGATGTCTTTTGGAGCTTACCCTGCTTTGCTGCAGTGCACTAAGAACAGAGTTTTGTGTGGCTCAGCAGCTCCCCCCTCTCTGTGTCTCCCTGAGGAATCCAGAAATGTGGAAAAAGCTGTTGTGATTTTGGTAACTGTTGGCATAGGTGTTTGAAGACCCACCCCTTCCTTTTTTTTTCCTTTTTACACTGGAATCAGACCTCAACAATGTTTATTTTCAGTGCTTTTGTTCTCAGAAGTCAAAACACCAAGTTTGTGTAGCAGTGGCCTGTTAGTCCAGTTGCTGGTGTTCTGATGTTTAAGGCGATTTAAATGAGTTTAACTCACTTAACTGAGGTTCCTTAAATGGGATATTTTTTCAAACGGAAATATAGGGAATCTAGCCCCTTTGCAAATGCATTTCTGGGGGTGTGATGCCATGAGACCACAGCAAATCCAAGGCACCCACAAAGTCCTGCCTGCAGAAGGGGTGGAAAAAGAAACATGTCTGCACAAGCATGAACCACCTGGTCCTGAGGCAGGGGGAGTGGAGCCAAGCTGGAGCACCCACTCAGCATGGGGTGGGAGCTGCTGGGCAGTGGGAGGTCTGTTGCTCATTCCAGGTTTTAGCACCCTGAAGCATGATGCTAAATATACACTTCTTTTAAATTATGAAATCTGAGACATAATTGCTTTGTGGCACATATTTATGAGGTCTCTGCTCCCTGTAGATCTCCTGTTAATATTAATAGTTATGACCTTCTCTAAAACATGCCCAGGCTCATGTAGGACTGATGACATCTAGCTTGCCATTTACTCCTAAAAACTGATATTTCTGGGCAGGTCCCTTGACCTTTCTTTGCTGTGTAGCAAAACCAGCCTTCAGGAGGATTTGGATTGTCTTCTCCCCTTTCTCAAAATCTCCTGCTGTGTTGCCTTGCATGATCATGTTGTTAATACATTTCAAGTATTCTTGGACCTCATCCTTTTCCTCACCTCCTTTTCCAGTTCAGTCTGGATTAGTCCAGGACAAATAACGGAGTTCTGTTTCCACCCCTGGGGAAGTCAGTTCCAGGTGTATGTCACACGCCTCCAGGTAAAAAAGCTGAGGCCTGCACCCTGCTGCTAAAGGAATGGAGAAAAACATGTTAGCAATGTTGATGCTGGCACCAGTTTGTTGCTTTGGAGTCCAGCTCGTACTGCAGGCCAAGCATGCTGGGCACAGTGGCACTCAGTGGTGGTGTGACTCCATTCAGGCCTGGGCTTACACCCTGACCCTACAGCACTGTCAAAGGCTGGAGGAGCCTTGCTGACCACTCCCTGGCTCTCCAGTTCATGGATCATCTCATGGGTGGGGGTCACAGAGCCCCAGGTGGTGCAGTGTGGTTGTGGTGCACTGATGTGGTAGCGATTGTTCTGTTACCTGTTGTTCTTTGACCCTCAGCAGTCCCCAAACAGAGGGGTCCTCTGAGAGACCAAGCAAGGTCCTCAGCTGTCTCATTTCCTCTGTCTCCACAGCAGCTATCCCAAAAATGCTAACAATGCCTGTTTGGGTCCTTGAAATACCCTCTTTTGAGGCAATCTAAGCTAAGGCTGCATGGGGCCTCTGGGCCAGTCACTGTGGGATGTTTTTCATTTCCAGTCATGCTCTCTCCACCTTCCTGTTCAGTCAGCTGTTGGGATCCCCTTGGCACTCCAGAAAGAGATGGATTCTGTCCCCCCATGTCCTGATGTCATCAGGGTACATCAGGACTGTGTGAACTAAAGCCTTAACACTTCTATGTGTCTGATGTGCCAGGGCTCTGGATCCACATTGTCCAATAGATCTGATTGTCCCTCTCTTCTACCTGACTGGGACCTCTGTAGAAGAGTAATAGTACATGTTGCTCGCTTCTTGTAAATATGAGCTGGAGGTCCCTTCAAGAGAATCAGAAGTAACATCAGCCCTTATATTAAAAATTAACTCTGTCCTGGCCAGAACCAGGACAGGAGCACAAACTAGAAAGGACAGAGAAATCATGTGAAGATTCACTTGTATCTACTTGTGAATTGGATTATTTGCAATACATTATGTGTGAAATTAAGTTATTACCAGGCAGATCACACTCTGTGTGGGTGTGAGATTGTTGCAAGTACAGTCTGTCTCTGACCTTGCATCAGACAGAAAAAATTAAAGTTTGTGCATTGAGACTAGATAGATGTGAATGTTCCAGCAATATATTCTGTTTCTCTCAGATCTGGTGTTAGTTTCAGTCTCATGAGATGTTTAAAAATTGTCTATTAGGCAGTCATTCTGTATGTCTTCTTCAGATCTACAAGTTTTGTATTTTCAATATTTTCTTAGAAGCATCCTGATAAATGAATGCAGGTCATCTTTGGCTGTGAGATGCATTTTTCTGGTGGAAAGAACAGAAATGTGGTTAAGAGGAGGGGTAGCCAGGTAGGAAAACAAAGTGAAAGATGTGTGTCCTCCCCTCCTATCTGCACAGGCTTGGTGGCTGTATCCAGTGAGTGTGCCCAGGTGTGCACCAGCCCTGCACCTTGGGCTCTCATGAGCAAGAACCTCAGGAGGGCCAAGTTATTCCTCCTGCTGCTGAAGCTCAGCGGGAGATCTTGCTGCTCTTCTGCCCTTTTGCTCAGATATTTTCTACAGGTCAGCTAGTCACACTGCTCCCTGACTGACGTGGTCCTGGCCACTCTGATAAGTGACTACACATTTGTTGTTACCTGTGAGTGCTGTGCTCTTGCTTGACTTCACCATCTGAATAGCTTGTCTAATTTGGAGAGCAGTACTAATGAGGTAGAGTTAAAAGGTGCAGGGGTGGTGGACAATTAGAATAGAATAGGGGACATCTTGGATGTCTTATCATGCATAAAAAACATACGTTCCAATTCCTTGCCCAAAGAAAAAAATATTAAAAGTAAGAACAGCTCTTTCGAATGGTGGAATTACTTATTATTTTGTATATTCTGTGGCTGAGACTGGTGGTAATTTAAATCTTCCCTCATTTACTATAATGTTTGAGTTAACTGCTAATGGAGTGATAGTCCAATTTCCTAGAAAGGCTCCTTGGAACTGAATGTGTGCTGACGTACTTCTTGCTGTGATGTGCGCTTTGTTCTTTGCACTGTGTGAAGCAAAAAGAGATTTATTACCTTAATTTCCCTTTTTTCCACACCTCTTTTAGGAGTTTCTTTAAAGCCTTTTCACTTATTGGAGAAACTCAGGAACGAGAGAGAGTTTTAATCCACTTCTCCAGCAGATACTACCAGTGCAACCCAAATGCCATTTCTTCTCAAGGTAACTTTGTTTCTGATACTGAAGTCTTTGCTCGTTGCTGTCTTCCTTCATTCTCACCTTCAGCAGCACATACAACGTATGTCTGGAAAATGAAGCTATGTAGTCACTGTACCACAGTTTAGAGACTGTCTCTGGTAAGCATTGAAACCCTCAGCAGGAAAGGTGTTCAGGCCTCCTCAATATAAATCCTCAGTTGTGGCACCTCCAGATTTGTCCTCAGTTGTAGTTTCTTGTCTCGCTGACTTCGGTTTGTGGGTACTGATATTTCCAGCTGCACTCATATGGGCAAGAATAGGTTCTATGTCAGTAGAAGAGAGGATATTTGCTTTCCGTGCTTCATTCAGCTCTTGTGTCTGTCTGCATGCACTGGCATCAGGCATGCCAGTTCTTGCCAGTTGTGGGGGTGAATTTTGGGTGCTGTATCCAGACCCTGGAGTGGTTTCATCTTTACTAGCTAACATCAGTCAGAGTGCTTCTCCTTGCCAGTGTTTTCAGTCAGTTTGGAAATAGATGATGGAAACAAACAAGAACATAGATCAAACCTGAGAAAACTGGGATTGCAGAAGAGGACAAACTGTCTGTTGGCATAACTGCTGTGTTCAGCCAGACATGCTGGCCCTGTGATTGCTGCACACGCCGATCACACACTGAAGGAGGAGGTTGAAAAAGAAGGCAGTCATGGCTTTAGCTGTACCTTTAGTTTCAAGTGAAAGTGAGAAAGAGCTGCTACACTTGAAGGTGACACTGTGCCTCCTTACCCCTTGCTTTGCGCCCTGTCCCTTTTGCAGTGAGATGATGTTTGGGCCCTTCATACCTCTTCAGCTTTACTGGCTCTTATGCAGGGGAAGGAAAGAGTTGGTAGGAACACAGGATCTGCTCCTATGCTGTCTCTGACCTCTGCCTATTGTCTTTCTTATTTGAAGACACTGTAGGCAGTCAGGTAGAACAAGTGCGTCATGTCCAGAGTGACTTTAATGTGGGGGACTCTAGTCCAGGGTGCAAGAGCGAAATTGTGACTTTGGACCCTGAGTAAGCATTTAAATCTTGCACAATTAACCCAGGATCATAGTACTGTGTGCAGTTTGGACACCACAATATAAGAAAGATACAAAACTATCAGAAAGTATCCTGGAAAAGGATATGGAGAAGGGTCTAGAGGGGAAGCCAAATGAGGAGCACTGAGATCACACAGTTTTCAGAGCCTAGGGGAGACTGAGGGGAGACTTGTTGCAGTCTACAGCTTCCTCACAAGGAGTGGATGACATGCAGGCACTGATCTCTTCTCTCTGCTGACCAGTGACAGGAGCTGAGGGAACAGCTTAAAGTTGTGTCAGTGGAAGTTTAGGCTTAGTTCTTTCCTCAGAGGGTGGTTGGGCACTGGAACAGGCTCCCCAGGGAAGTGGTCACAGCACCAGCCTGACAGAGTTCAAGAAGTGTTTGGACAATACTCTAAAGCACACGGTGTGATTCTTAGGGATATCCTGTGCAGAGACAGGAGTTGAACTCCATGATCCTTGTAGGGTGCCTTCTAAACTTGCTTGGAAAGTTTATTCAAAAAGGGCTTAAATTACTACTACTTTTTCCTAAGGTGGTGGGCACAAAGAAGAACTTGACAAAAGTTCCTGGAAGATTCACAGCCAGACTTTCCTAGCAAACCTTAGAAGTTCAGGAATTTGGCAGAATTTAAAACAAATGTTCAATCAAAATAAAGGGTTTCACAGCGCATTGTCTTAGCAAACTTTACTCATCCAACCTTAATTACACATATTTCAGAAAATGGAAATTAGGAGTAGAAAAGAAGAAAAGGAGACAAAAAGAAAGCATGAAAAACAAGATTTAACTACTGCCCTGGATCCTAGTGTAGTTTCAGCTTCCATAAAATCCAGGGACACAATCACATGTCCTGGGGTCTGCTCTGGCTTCCTGTGGCAGGCAACCCTAAGGGAGGTTTCCAGTCATCTGGCCACCCCAGGGCTTGACTGGGGCTCCAGGGCAGGATGTGGGGCATTGCTTTCAATGTGCGGGTGATTGGTGGCAGTTCTGAACTAGAGGCACCAGAGAGTGGGGTGTGACACGGTATCCAGACCATCCCATTTTCTGTAGAGCTACTCCCCCTACACACACATTTCAGTTGTTTTGAGCCAGTAATGATTTTCTTCAGTCTCTCAGTCTTCCAACTCTTTTCTCTGGTTCTATGAATCTGACTTATTGCTGAGGCCCTTGGCCACAGGACCAGCTTAGAAACTTCTGGAGTGCTCTCTACTCAACATGGAGCTAAGGCAGCATAATAATTGACTGTGCTTCTCCAAAATTAGGTCTAATTGAGCTCTGAATGAGGACTGAGCCAGAGGGGGAGAAAAACAGGATATCCTGCTGCACCCACCCTTTACACAAGAACAAATGTATTTCACTTTTCCCTTTCTGCACTGAAGTAAATGAAGAAGAAGGTGTTGATTCAGACTATAATATTGGTATTAGCAAGCTAAGAATGATAGCATGATTTCCTGTCTTCCTTGCCTCATCCATGGGTGCTGCAAGACAGTTTTGACAATTACTAAAAGATGAAAGAAAGACTGTTCTGGTTTGGCAGCTGTGTGATGACCTCATTGTTCATTTATTTAATTATGTGTATTTCTTGATAAAACAGATTCTTATAAAGGGAACAGACTCAATTAGTCTACAAGTCTCAGTTTCAGCTTCTTAAAGTCCAGATGTGTTTTTGCATGTGACTCTGGTTATTTCTCTTTCTGCAGATGGAGTTCACTGTCTCACATGTGCCATGATGCTGCTGAACACAGACCTGCATGGCCACGTGAGTATGCACAGCTTTGTGTAGACTGCTCCTATCCACACCATGCTGGGATGGAGTCGTCCCTGTGCTGGTGGCCTTCTTCTAAAGCCCCTGCAGACAGCAAACAGTGAGAAGGCTGGACTCCCAGGCTGTTGTCCTGGACAGGTCTTCCCAGCATGCCTTGATCAGTCATGTGTAAGCTGGCATTGTGCCTGGTGTTGCCATAATGTCTGAGCATACTCCCTGTCCTCAGGCCCATCTTTGTGGTGTGCTTAATCATCCTTCCTGCAGCAGACCGTGACCGGGAAGCTGTGCTTGGGATGGCTTCCCCTTTACAGTATGTACAAACATGTGGAAAGGCAGAATAAAGATGGGACATGAAGTAGTTTTGGTCACAAAAGGAAAGTGATGTTTGCAGGCATTCAGTTGTAGGGGGCAGATCTGGTGGAAGCAGACAAATGATGGGTGTACGCAGGGCCAAGAGAATGGAGGAGGGAGGTAGGCATGCTGGGTGGGAGCCCTGCGTTCCTTTCCTGCACAACCCTCCCCACTGCCTGCCTGGGTGAAATAGTATGCTGGTTTGAGTCCTCTTAGCCGCTGCAGGGTGCCAGAATACCCTTAAGATGGATATTTCAGCACTCATGGTGCAATACATCTGCTATGCAAGGTATTCCCATGCCAAGGGACGGGAGGCTTCCTTTGCCCTGGAGCTAGCATGGAGTGTTTAAAAATGCTGGGAGCATGACATGATAGTGTGCAAAATCAGTGACTTCAGCCAAGTGGCTCTGAGGCTTCTCTCTGTCCCTCCACTGCACTTGCAAGGGCTCTTGCAAGAGGGTGTCCCTTGGGAACTTTCACATACTAAAGGTGTTGCATTGGGCAGCAGGACATGGAGGCACCCTAGGTCTGTCTTAACATGCTGCTTAGCCCCTGTGGGGGTGCCAGTAATTAAACCAAGACTTGAGTGTTCACAAGGAGTTTTGAGACCCACCTTCCATGTAATTGAATGCCTTTGTCTGAAGGTGGAAGCAGGAGAGGGTCTTTTTTACTCTCACCATTCCCTACTGAAGGGTGTGTCAGTTGAGTCTGAGTAGGGGTAGAGAAACGTGACCCAGTTTCTCTTAGCACACATGGCTTCTCTTGAGCACATCTGAGTCTTTCTGCACAGGTATCCTACTCCCCAGAGTGGTGAGCAGCCTGGGGATCCTGCTTTACAGCCTGCCTGGCCTCACAGTCTGGGGTTAATGGTTACACATCAGCCTGACAGCAATTCTCATTGCTCCCTGCGATACTTTTGTGGGCCCTACTGTCTTCAGTAGGTACTGGAATAAATATAATAAAAGATGCCTATGACCCATTATTGCTGCTGCTAACTGGTTGTTGCAGTGTATAACTTCAGAGGCTTATCTCACTGGCAGTTGACAATGTGTTGTTGTGTATGTGCAGCTGTAGTATTTGCCAGACTTCTGCTTGTATTATGTCCATGGGTGTGTCATCATGTTCCCTCCAACCCCTCTGATTGCCTCTAATTTTGGTCTTCCTCTTACTGCTTTGCATTTTTCCACATAGGTGGTAAGTTTGGTGGTTTTGACTTGGAATGCAGCCTGTATAGATACACCTAATTGCCTGTTTCCTAACAAAGATAATGCTTTGCCCCATCCTTACCAGGATTCTGCTAGAGGAGGAAGCAAATGAGTCACAGGGCTTGTCTATATACTGAGTTCTATTTGTTACTGACCTACTGATCATAAGCACAGACACTTCTATTTCACAATCAGCTCAACTGCTTGTAGGGCTATAGTGCAGCTGCTCTGCCTTCAGTTCATACTTCTTTAACTCTTGTAGACAAATTCCTACTTATCCCCTTTATTCTCCCTGTCTTGCTGCTCTTCTATTTGTAACTAAACAGTTTTTGCTAGGTGTGTCTTGGAAATGCATGCTTCTCTGCACAGAGGTCATCACCCACATTGGTGCTAGAGAGTTTTGATGTATCTCTAGACCACCAGACACATTTTCTGGAACATCTGTGACACTGTGTGGAGATGTTAGCTTTGATCCTGCAGCAAAACAATCCTTTGTCTGCAGTGCCACATTGCTGTTGGCTTTGATTAGCATGGGGAGGCTGCAGACTGCTGCATGGAGGAAACAAATAGAAGAAGGCTGAAGTTGCAGGGAGAAAGGAAAACACTTGTAAGTCTACTAGACCAGCTCCAGCCTGCACCTGAAGACTGAAATTATGAGCTGTGTTCTATAAGCTTTGCCACCTTAGAGCCTCAGTTACAGCCTGAATGTGTTGTCAGGAGCTGCCCTGTTGTGGGAAGCCATGAAGTGTTCCAGAGTTACTGCTTGTCTTCTTTCTCTGGGTTTGTGCTGGCCGCAGGCTATAGGATCTTCCTTACTGGCTAGGTAAGGCTGATGGCCAAGATTTGGTGGTTTTCCTAATCATGCATTATGGAAGGGAAATAGAGGATATGCACTTTAAGCTGTCATGTAACTCTTAACATTGAATGACCTGTATTACCAACTGGTGCCCTTCCTTGGGCTCTAGTCCTGTGTTAATTTGGGATCCTGCTCCTAGCTGAGGACAAAGCTCACACAGAGCTCTTTTGCTGTATTTCTACAGACAAAACATGCCCTGACAGTGGAAAAGTCGTCACTTCCATCTTCCGACTGACAGTGGTGCTATCCTCAAAGATACCGTGACCATCACAGAGCCCTATTTTCTCCTCTGTCTGTACCACATTTCACTGCTCGTCTCAGGCTGCTTTCCTTTCCTCAGATGCCTTCGGTGTCATTTTTCATCAATGCAGTGTTGTAATTGTTGGCCACTCACAAGGCTCCCCACATGCTAAGTAGGGGCCTTCTAGCTCCTGGGGGACCTAGTACAGACACTTTCTCCGCAGGGTGATGGAGATGGGGATTCAAGAGTAGTTTAAGACAGCCTCAAAACTCTGGATGTAGTTTGGCTCCTACACAAACATGTAGGAACAGCCAAACTATTCCTTGCCATTTGTGACTTATTTGGGCAACTCTCAGTCCTAGACTTAGCAGGAAGAGAGAAAAGAGAGCGAGCGTAAGGAAATGTCAAAGCAGCCTCAGGCTGTGGATCAGAAAAGGTAATGGCCATGCCTGAGCATCGCACTCCAACTCAGGGCAGTTGCCAGGGAAAGGGAGCATTGGAAATTGTAAGAGAAGGGTCTAGAAAAGGCCTCAGTGATGTGTATCCTCATGCCTCACAGCAGATTTAAGTAGAGCTTTTTCATCAAAGACTGGTAGAGCTTCTAGAGACATGGGGATATCAGGCACTATGCAAATACCAGAGATCTTCTCCATTGTCCTCTTCATTGCCCCCAGTATTAAGCTGGGGTTTTTTGCAGGGGTGTATGTGGGCCTTTTGGTGCAAAAGTGTTTTCCTTTTTCTAGCTATATGCATACAAGGATGCACATTTATGAGTAATCTCATAAATTAGTCTTTTCTTAGAGCTGTCTGCCTGGGGCTTAAAGGAGAGCAGGAAGATGCATTTAATCTGATGTTGCTCATTCCTGTCATTTTGGAAAGCAGCAGGAATATGATGTTGTGTTTCTCTGACACTTCTTTCAGAACATTGGGAAAAAGATGACCTGCCAAGAGTTCGTTGCTAACCTTCAGGGGATGAACGACGGCAAAGACTTCCCGAGAGGGCTCTTGAAGGTAAGGAATTAACTGCAGAATGTGGGTTTCATTTTCACTGAAAGATGGTTCAAAACAGAACACCTCTCTTGCATTTTCTGAATCTTAATTACCAAACATGACAAGAGATTGGCACATTTCTCTGCCCTGAATATACAAAACAGATATAATGTTTATTCCATTGTTTTCCCTCTTGCCTTCACTTTATAGTGAGGGCGACTCTGCAGCACAGAGGGGCGAAGCTGAGCTGCAGCAGGTCTCGCCCCAGAGCTGCGTGTCTTATAAACTCATGTGGTCACGCCAACCCAGAGGCCTGTCTTCTGATTACAGCAGACAGAAGCAGCCAGTTGGGTCTGAATGCAAATACATAAAGGCTAAGCCTGATCTCTGTGTACAGTCTGGAAGGCGTGTGTGTTTTTTCATCAAAGGTGCTTTGGGGTATTCACATTAGAGCTGGAGATGTAATTTCAGATTATAATGTGCTGTCTGGCACAGGGTGCATTGCTTCAGCTTTTGTTCATTAAGTTTGTGCCAGGAGTTAAATCTGACAAATGGGGGAAGAAGCTGATCAGGACAAACCTTGTTTTATTGTCAGTAATAATGAGAATGTTTTGCTTCTTTTTTGTCTGATTGCTAGCATGAAACAGCACTTTGTTTAAATGAAGACAGGTGCACGTACACTGGATTTCATTATTTATTTATTTTTTGTAATTGAAATAAAAATAAGATGTTGTCGCATCTGAGAGCTGACCCAATGCCTGTTGAAGCAAACCAAATTAGTTCCCATCTCTTCTGAGAGATTTGTGTCAGGACTATTGTGAAATACAGATGTACCTGCATAGTTGAAAACAGCAGAGTTTGTCTTCTAATATTGGTAATTTCTTCATTTTCTTCAGGGAGCTTTTTGTTGGGCCCTCCTGCATCAGTTCTTACTAAGCAACTGGGAATATAAACTCAACCCCCCCTTTATTTTAGATTTAATGTCTTTAATTTTTGAGTCTGTATAGCTGTCAGCAGCCACACTTAAATTATTTCTTTCCCCCAAGGAATCTAATTTCTCAGTTTTCCGCAGAGGGATGTGTTGAGATTAATTTGCAGGCTAATTACAGCCCTTACTGAATAAATAGATCTCCAGATTGTGTTTAAATAACCTGAGTGTACTGACAAGAGACTTCCACTGGTGCTCACCTGCTGTTTGTTTTCCTGCTGACAGAATTATGCAGCTGGAGCTGTATCTTGGTGTTTAGTGCTCACCTGCTAATGCTAGGGATGTCTTGACTCTTCACCCAAAGCAAATACCAGGGCTTTTGGACCTTGACAGATAAAAGAAGTTTGGTATTGGTGTCCCACTTTGCCTAAGGCTTTCTGTCCTTTTCTGTGTATTGACTTGATGTCTTGGGGACAGAGGTGGTGCACAGCTTTGATTTTGCATGTGACGTGTCTGAAGATTTGATGAACTGACCCTTGTTTTTTAATTTATCAGTGGAGGGGAGTGAATACGAGTAATTTTGCTACTGTGTTCACAGCAGCCATGCTGCCACTAAATAGGTGATTAGACAGACTTAGTGGAAATTAATTTTTGCTTTAGTCTCAATAAATTAAATTCACAGCACCCTGCTTCAGCAGAGCACCAAAGTGCATGTGGCTTGCTGCTGCATTAGCTGTGTAGCCACTGAGCATGGATGAGGTTTTGAGCCTTCTCCCTGCATCCTTGCTCAGCTGCCTGGGAGAGGAAGAGTGGTTTCCACAGGGTGGCAGTGTGTCCCTGTGGGAGCGAGGTCCTGAGCACCTACTGGTGACTAATGCAGACCTGTGGTGAAACGAGTGGGCTTTTCTACCTGAGCCCCAGAGCAAAGCTGAGCAGTGCTGGAGGGGAAGGAAGGCCAGGGAGAACTGAGTGTTCATCCAGGGCTTGTGAAGCTCTGTGCAGCATTTATTGTGGATCCAGTTCCCAGAGTCAGGAGTGCAAATGTGAATGCTTGGACTATCCAGGACAGCTGGCTGACAGGCATCAATCAAACATTGCCTTCAGTCAAACCCTTCACCGTGAGTGTAGAGCATGGCCCTGCCTGTTTTGTTTGGATAGGGAAGTATCCAGCTCAAGGGCCAGACATCAGCACATAAGGATGGACACACTTTCATGTGATCAGCCTCAGAAAACTTGGGACATTAGATCAAGTTACTCCTTTTTTTTTCACCTCTGTTGGGGAGCCATCTCTGTTTTTTCCAGCAGTGAGAACACTTCTGGTACAAAGCACAAGGCCTTCGTGACCTGATTCTCTGTGTGTCACTAGTTGTGTTTTGAGAACAGATACTTCACTCTGGTTTGAAAGTAGAAATGGGAAATGCTAATGAGATCTTGCTCACCTTGAGTCTTGCTGTCTGTTCATTTAACATGGGAAAAGGTTTTGCTTTTGTACACCTACCTGCACAAAGATTCATTGCCTTTCCTTTTTCCTCACTCCTTTAGTCAGATCTGAGGTTGCTTTTAAAGTTGGGACCCACAAAGACAAATGAGCTAAACTGTGATTAAAAGTGCACTTCTCCCCATGGGGTCTGCTTGTAGTATTCATCTACTCATCACATATAAATATGTAGAAGGGAAGGCTATGGCTAGGATCTCCCTCCTTGGAAAGAAAACAAAATCAGTCTGATATTTTGGCAGTGTCAAGAATCTCCGAATTACAGTGCTAGAGTGGTTTCTTTCTCTCATATTCACACCAGCTTTAATCTGCTGTAGTGATACTATCTTCACAATGATACACTAGGCAGTTGCACTGTGTGACTCTAGCCTTCTTCAAAGCTGGGCTTCATAAGATTTCTGGAATGAGGAGGAGATTGGCTTGGAAACAGCCTAATTTTGGCCATACATTCTTGTTTCAATTCCTGAGGGCAGTGTGGTCCCCACAAATAAAGTGCTGGTATGGTGCTGGCCACAATATTTTCCTCTTGTCATCTTGAGACAGCGTGTGTGGGATTCCACTCCAGGAAGGTGGCAGTAACAAGGCCTTTCATAGGTAAGGAGAGAAAATGTCTTCTGTGGTCCGGAGAGGGACTGCAAGAAGGCATCACTGAGGAAATGGATCCCTGCTTTTGTTAGGCAGTGTTCTGGGAGAGTTACTGTGTTGTTAGGCTGTGTGTGCAGTACCACCTCTCCTGCATAGGTAAATGTCTTCTGCATTTACAGTGTCCAAGACACCTCATTCATGGAATCACCCAACCTGTGACATTGGCTGACTGGCAGTGGTGCTGCCCCATGCCATCAACACTGGATGTGGGGAAGTCATACCTGGCTGTGTGTCTTTTGGCAGGATGTGGGGAAGTCATACCTGGCAGTGTATCTTTGGCAGGAGGTAGCTCTTCACTGACCTGTTATATCATCTGGGAACCTCCATTATGCTGAGGTACCTGGGATGCTCTACAGGGACTTGGATAGACCCATCCTTCAGGGGCTCCTGATGGAGATAAGATGCCATTCCTACATAAAAGATCTGCTTTTTCTCAAAGGCAATTTTTCAGGTAGGTGTTATCTCTTGCAGAAGCACTGTAATGAAGTGACCAAATTAACTTGGAGTTGCTGGTGGTGAACTATTGTGAAGAACCAGTCCTCCTTAATTTCCTAAATGATCTGAATTCTTGATCAGGATTCCTGGGATATGCAATTTCCTATAGAAGCTGCAAAGTAGGGTTTATCTCATGTTGCTGTCAATTCCCTGCACTTCAATTAAGGATATTTTTTTGCCTCTGTCTTTCTGCCTCCTCTCTCCCTCTTTTTTAAGTTCCCTTTGAAAGCCCTCAAAAGCAAACACTCAATTTAAAAAGAATTATTGGCATCTTTGTTCATCCATTCCAATAATTTCAGGTATTTAGTGGAGGCAATGAACATCAGGTGGCTAAATTCTCCCTGCACAGCCTCAGCCCCCCTTTATGGAGAGGAACTCAGACTAACTGGACTGCTGTGTGCACCCTAAGTGCTCTTATCAGAGTCTCTCTCTTCATCCTTTTCATGGTGTTTTGGCAAGAAATTCCCACCTTCGAGGGAAACCTGATGAAGTTGGGGAGATGAAAGCATGTGACAGCATGCCGGGTGGCCCCAGGAGGGCTGCATTGACTGCTGTAATACCCTGCAGCAGTGGGCAGAGGAGGGAGAGGACCAAGTGTCTTTGCTCCACTGAATAAGGCAGAGCTCTGCTTCCTTGTTTCTCTCCCAAAATAAAGGTTTTTTTCTCTTAAAAATAATTCTGTTGGAAATAGTATTTTTGGGCCATTTTTTTATCTGTATGAAATAGGAGATCTGTTATGGAAGGCCCCTTTCAGCTGCTAGGAGACGACAAAGTCTAATCTGGAAGCATAAAAGTCAGGGAATGCAGGATGAAATCATTAATCCTTGTCTTAAGCAATTGTTTGTGAAAGCATACTTTCCTTTTACTCTCAGAGGAGTCACAGATCCATAGTGACTGTAGGGAACACTGGCTTGTCTTCACTCTTCTCCGTCCTTGCTGAGAACCTTCCTGTCATGATAACCTTTCTTTCCTTCAACTTGGGTTTTTTTTGATGTTGTCATTTGTCCTGTTCAAGAGCAATAACTATTTAAAGCATGCCTTTGCAGAACTGAGAAGTGCACCAGGTTATGATGGTGTGTATATTGCTTTGTATCCCTTGAATTACAGAGATTCTTGACATCTTCCTGCCCTGTTGAAATGCAAATATATTTTCTTTTTGCATTTCAGGAACTTACCTCAGTGCTTATAAAAAGAAAAATTCTATAATATATATATTTTTTCTCAAGTCAAATAAACCCAGATACTGAGTTGAGGTAAGCCTCATAATAGCAAAAGCCTAATACTAACTGTCTCTCTGAGCAAGGAAAGCAGAACTTTAAACAAGGCTTAAAACATAAAATTGTTAAAGGTATTCTAAGAATTAGGATTGCTTTGCATAGTCTAGAGGTGGTGCGAGGGATTGCTTATCTTACTAGGAAGCAGGCTGGATTTCAGGATGGACCTGTTCTGCTTTGATAATGTGCCTGTCTCTAAATTATTTTTGTTCCTTCAACCTTTTACCTCCTTAATTTCCAATTGTTATTCAAAAGATCTCACCTAGCCTACCGGGGTTTTGTGTCAGTAAGGAGTGAAACCCGAGCAGAGTCAGCTAAGAATTTCCATTGCTATTGGCTGCAATTACATGGCTGAATACCAGCCTCATAATGAACATTTGGGAGGTTAATTTTCATCTGTGGAGACAAGCTATCTGTAGTGTCTTGTCCAGGTTGATCAGACAAGGGAATTATTTGATGTTTGGCTTCTCCAGCCTGTTAGATAGCCAAGGCTATCACTTATCTCCTACTGTAACTGAAATACATCCCAAGGATGAATGTCAGCTCTCAAGTATGGAGGATACAGACTGGTAATCTTTGGGAATTATCACTCTGCCACTTTAAAAGAGGAATTTTGGGCTCTTTTCAGACTGGGAATTCTCTAATACAATGTCACACATACATTTTGGTCCTTATGACATATTACTCCCACCTCCATGTAGGTAGAAAACAAATTCTGAAAAACATTCTTTGATCTTCCACCCACTGATTTGCTTGAAATTTAAGTTCTGTGCTGCATCTCAAGGGAAGGAGGAGTAGGAATATAATTTATACCATATTTAACAAGAAGAAGAAGAAGAAGCAGAAGAAGAAGAAGAAGAGGAAGAAGAAGAAGAGAGAACATTCCTCCACCAGCTTTAGGATTATTGCTGTGTAAATCTTTGGTATTCCTTCCTTCTGTATGTTGCTACACTTTTCAAATAGCTATGGACTATTCTCTCTCTGACCCAGTTACACTGTTTTCTTTTAAACAAGAGTATTAGGCTGGTCCTTAAATTCAGATTTTTTTTCTCCTTTCCTGTGATGTTAAATGGAATATTTAGTTTCCTTTTGAGGTCATGCTTTCTTGGATGATTAAATATTCACAAGATCCTTGTACAAATATGGGGCAAATCCAAGGCACCAGTTTCCTGTCCTGTTGACACATGGGTTCTGGAAGGTGTCAAGAGAGGTAGGAAGGATTTCACCTGCTTTTTGGGTCAAGGTAGCTGGACATGACTCCACAGGTAGACGAAATTGTGGCGAAAACGGATATGAAAGGCTATGGCTATATTTCCCCCTTCCACAGTGCAATGCCTACAGCCACAGGTGACACCCACTTGAAACTTGTGATGATCTTAGACCTCAGTTTCCTTGCTCACCCCTCTCTTCTCCACTTCTCCCTATTGTGCTCCTCCCTTTCTTTTTGGCCCCTTCCTTTTGCCCTCTTTCTTCTTCTGCCACTTCTTCTATCCGCACTTCCTTGTCCTCCCCTTTTCCTGTTTTCCTTTTGTTGATTCATTGTGTTTGCCATTTGAGTCAGAGCGAAGCCTTGGAGGGTGCTTGTTTCTTCTTTTTCTTTCTTTCTTTTTTTAAATGCAGATCTCTAGGGTGAGGGGTTTACTTCAGTGGTGTTGACTCTAAACATGTGCACTGCAGGGACAATGGCAGAGACTGTTTGCACCTGATCTGAGATAGTTTGTTTTACATAATTTCTTTAATCACTTTCCTCTGGGTTTCTGTCACACCTATGCAGAATTTTAGGGTTTTGATGTTTTTGTAGATTTGTTCAAAGTGCTGCTGTTTTCTGTAGCTACATTTCTCAGCTTTAACTTATGGTGGTCTATGATAGTCTGCCTGCTATATGGCTCACTTAATTTCTGCGAGCTCTGTTGACAGCAGATGATAATTCCTAAAAGGAGGAATTCAAGAAGAGGAACTTTTCCTCTTGGACACTACAGTGCTTTGCCAGGAAGTACAATAGCTAATCTATGAAACAGCTGTTTTCAGATCTGCTGCAAGGAACATGAAGATGGCTGAAGGCATCTCTTTACTTGCAATGCTAATCGGGATTCCAGGGTGCATGATTTCTTTGCATCCCTGTTATTATTCAATGGCTTGTTTTCATTAAACCTGTGATCTGTCAATCTCAGCAGGGCACTTCCCTTAGGACTGGTTTCCTTCGGCACAAGATGCAGTGTGGATCCCAGAGATACCAGAATTCATTTGATCTTCCTCTAGTCATTGTGGTTTTGTCATTCTGCTCACTTATAGGTGTTTATTGATGTGAAAAGTCAGTTGTAAAGACTTGTGCTGTGACTGTGAGCTGCTGGTTGTGAATGCTCTTTTAGCCTGCTTCTCATGTAACCTAAACCAGAGATAGTCCAGTTGCCCTCATGCAGTCATCCATCGTTCTCCCACCATTCCAGCTGTTACCCTGCTAGGATTCCTGTTGAATGTGCATGTAGAAAAAATTAAGTGGCTGCTCTAGTATTTCTGCTGTTCAAAGCAGACATTTAATTTTAATCTTGATTGTCAGCTCCCCCTAGTCAGCAGACCTCAGAAATTGTTATCTTAATATTACAGGAGTTTTACTGTTGATCAGTTTTAAGCTGTAGTTCTGTAGCTGTTGTGTAAGAGTAGCTTATCTGTCAGAATTAACTTTCCCCTTCCTTCCTATTTTGGGGAGAAGGAATAAAAATGAAAGAAAGAAAGATGAAGGATGAAGGAAAAATTTAATATTGTTTATTTAACAAACAGCATTTAATGGCAGCATTAAATAGTTTTGCCTTTCTGTGCTACACAAATATATTACTGGCTTTTGAGGGTATATTTGAAGTAATTGATATGCATGAGTTTATGTATTTTGTCAGCTTGTGTTTGTATTTGTCATCGACATCAGGCTTAAATGACACTAATATGACTTAGTTGGAGGACACTGGAGTTCTTTAGATACAGTAATGGGGTCCTTAGGTTTGTACCCCAAAAGCCAATATTGAATTTTACTTCAAATTCTGCAGTTTTTCTTCTTGTGTTGTTGATTTGCTGAATGACGTTAGGAAGACCAGGCAAGGACTGAGTACGTTTTGCCTCCCAGGGAAACTTGACTGGTGGGAGGAACAGATGGGAAGAGCTTATTTCAGGGTAAGTTGGAACAGCTGCCCGTTTCCTTTATGGGTGATGGGGTCTGACATAGTGCCTTGTGACAAGAGAAAAGCTTTTGTATGGTTTTAAAAGGATGAGATGGAAGGAATACTAGAGACTGGTTTTCTGCTTTTGCATCTGTTTTGACCCAAAGTTTAAAATTTTCCTGCTGGTTTATGATTTTTTCCTTAAAGGAACTGGTAGGGGAGGTCTCTATATAGGGTAGCAGTCCTTTTGGTCACCCCAGTGGTGTCACTGACTAAACAAATATTTACATTCAGCCCTTTTCCTACCACCTCTTTGCTGACCTCTGTAGCTTTTGTGATCCCTGGATGTGGTCAGCTCTGGTTCTTCTGATACTGCACAGCTATTTCAGCCACTCTTTAAAAGCATCTCCTCTATCCCTCTATGTTAATGAAACACTTTTCCCTCAGAAATTCCTGTTGCTCAGTTACAGATATAAATCAATCCTGTGTGCATACTAATTTCTAAAATGGTGGGTCTCCTCTAATGTCAAAGCATCATTTTTCCCCAGAATAACAGTCAGTGTGTACACAGAATACTGGCTATGTCAGGAGTACAAGATTTTATTGTCACTTGCAGATGAAAATCAGGGACATTGATGAAAGCTAAACTGAATCCTCAATCTGAAGATATTTAAGGCTTCAAATGCATGATCTAAGGAGGCTCTCTTTGGGAGAGTGTGAGCTGAGAAGTGTTTTCTATACTCAATTGAAAAAAAGAAGAAAGAACCTTCTGTCATCCCTGAAGTTTCAGACTGCTGCAGAAACAGACTTGTTCCATTCTGAAGTAAGGTTTCTGTCCTACCTGAGGATCTGCTAACTTCAGCTCAGAGAATGCTAGATGAACTGCTGCAACTAGGCAGCAGTGATGGTGCTGTGGGCAACAGAAGAGAAATATTGCTTTGATTCAGTCTAGCTTGTGTTTAATAACAAAATTGCTTTGTATAATTGACACTGACCTAGGTCTATGTGTGATATTTAGGGAGTATAATTATTTCAGATGTGTTGAGGGTGCTTGGGGAGTTTGGCTTATAAATCTGAGAGCAAGAATAATCTGCTAGGCAGGGGGCTGCTAAGATAGAGAGTGATTTGTGGCCATTTACGTAGCACCTGTCAGGACCTGCTGCTTAGCTCATCTGGAGCGGTTTGACTGCAGTGCAAATTTCCTCTAAGAAGAGATTTTCTTTGAAAAGCTTTCCCACAAGCAGTGGATGATTTCACATGGGTTAAGTAGCATAAAACCTTTTTTCGAAGTGGCAGAAGTAACTCAGAGCATGATTATTGCCAGAGAAAAAGGTTCCTTTCAGTTATCCTCTAGCAATGACAGGTTTGTGTGAAAAAAGGGCACATTTGGGATTTGATCCTAATTTGTGAGGTAGGAATGGGCTTGCTAGATCTGACTATTGTGGAAATGAAAATGTGTTTTTCTTGTTGGCCAGAAGGGAAGATATCTGTGCCTCAAGCAGGATGGAGGCAGAATCTGTGAGGAATCAGAAGTTTCCCATTCCAGGGACAGTTTCTGTATTAATATTTGGGTAAGCTGTTCCCTGTTCCACTGACCATTGTCCTTCAACATGGTCCTCACCTATTACAGTCCATAGGGAGGATATGCACCTTGTAGCATCCTTGGGGGCAAAATGAGCAAAGGGTTGATGCTGTCAGAAAGGCTGCTGCATGCTGGGGAGACAGCAGCATCTTTTATGAGCAAAAATGCACCTAGGACCATTATGTCACTGTCTAGCCATTTGCCCTGTAAGGGTGTAAATTCCTGATTGCAAGAGGCTGGGAAAATGTAGCCAGTTGAAAAGTCCACTCAGTTCATACGCATCTTACTTACCCCTGGGTGCTGTAGGGTGCATGACATGGGGTACACAAACTCTCACTTTGCATTCACATGGCTTGGCAGACATGTAATGGGACTCAGGTGTGAATGGAGACTGAAGCCTCATCACCCAGCTCTTGGCTGCCTGATGGGTCTCAGCATGGGACATTCACCTCAGCATGCCAGGTGGCACCGCCTCACTGCTGTCTGCGTGCACAGAGTTGCTCCCTGTGTGTCTTGGTGTGAGTAGAATGATAGCCCTCATACCCTCCCACAGCCCAACACCACTGCTGCTGTCCTTGCCCTGCCTGGTGATAGGGTATGGGGCAGCTTGCTGAACCTGGTGTTAGCCTTGCTGCAGTCTTCCAGCTCCTCATTCACCCAAACACCCGAACTGTTTGCTTTTTCTCAGTTTTGGGACCATGTCCCCATTGTCCACTTTCGCCTTGCTGCTCACACAAGCTGCTCCACCTGTCCAGCGTGTGTCGGCAGCTGTCAGGATCCTGTGCTGAGCCGAGTAGAGCACAGCAATCTCTCTCTCTCACACAGTGGAGCACGTTGCCATGGCAATGCACAGTCTGCTGCACTCTGGGTCTCCAGGAGCCAGAAATGATGGTGCTTTTGCAACATTGAGGTAAACATCTCTCTTTTCCCGTATTTAGCACATCCACCCCTCAGTAAGAGTACTAGCTCCTTTTGGCGTCAGTCTCCCCTTGCCCACTGCATGAAGGCAGATGGCTCCAGGCACAGAGAGCATGCTCAGCCTCTGGAGCCAGACTCCTGTGGGTTGGAGTGGTGCCTCTGGCAATGGTAGTGGCCCTCCCATCCCTGGGCTGCATGGGTTTGCCACTCGGGAGCTGCATCACTTGTGGGATCAGCCACTGGAACATGCTGTTTGCTTGTGTCGGGGTATGGCTGCAGTGTGGGGAGATGAGTCCTAGCTGCTTGTTCACAACTCTGCTGCTGGTTTGCACTGATCACTTTGGGAAAGACATCTCTTTTCTCCTAAGCCCATTTTACAGTGTGAAAGTGGTCCTACTCTCTTTTCCACCTTGGCAAGGCACCCCAAGAACTCTGGCTAATAAGCACAAACACTTGGAGTTGGGGAAATTTGCTGATTTGTCACTGTGGGGCTTGCCAGTACTTTGTTATGGTGCTGTGGGTTTTCACTTATTTCTCCAGTGCTTTGAGAATCCATCAGTATTTCTCACATCCAGAAGCCTGTAGCTGGCAGGTGATTGAAGACTCTTTTTACAGTGTTCTTTGTTATTGCAGGCAGTAATGAGCATGGCAGGCTGTTGCAGGCAGGGGAGTGTGGCCGCATGAACTGAAAATGAATATCTTGCTTGATCTGCTGGCATTTGTTCCAGCATCTTTCTCTCCACCTCTCTCTCTCGCTGTTGGTGTGTGTATGAAGGGGGAGTTGATGCTGTGGAGGGGAGCGGAGCAGAGCAGGGGAGGAGTTTCTGTCAGCCTCTTCTTTTTCTTTTTCTTTTTTTTTTTTTCTCCCATCCAGTGACGTGAGCAATGCCTGGAACAATCAGGCTGGCTCCAAACACTGTGCCTGAAGATGCTGGAGAAAACAGCCTAGTGTGCTTTAAGCAAACACTGATTGCTTGAGCCTGGGCTCTCCAGTCATAACCTTTTTCCAGTTCCTCTGCGGGGGATTGGGAAGTTTCATTAGCTTTCTTCTTTCCTGTCTAATACTCTCACTTCTGGAAATGATTGGAGTTAACAGTGTTCAGAGCACCAGCAAAGTCCGGGTGAGAGCCACAGGTTCGGTGAAATACTCCCGAGAAGAATCTCTCTGGCGGCAGTCCCATCGGTCAAAATCTATGAAAATCTCCAACTCCTCTGAGTTTTCTACTAAAGAAAGCAAGGTAAACTACTAAGTATTAATAGCATTTTGCTTGGTTAGGCATGGGGTTGGTGTTGTGAAAAGGTTATGCTTTGCAGGAGTTCAGAGCTCTGGGTGATCTGCAGTGATCACAGAATTGCTGTGAGGTCATGAAAAAAATCTCTGCATTTGAGGAGAGGACTAAAGGTGAAAGAGCTCTGGTGTTATAAGGATCAGCTTTAGTTGAAAGCTCTCTCACTGAGCTTGGTGCAGTAGTAAACAGGGAAAACTTGCTAGTGACAGTGCTAGTTGGAGCTCTACTCTTGGGAAATGTGCCAGAGTTGGCAGGTGATGTCCTTGGGAATATCTATTTGATGGGAATTGTTTTCTGTAGAAAAAGAATTTTTATTCCTTATCTACAGCTCTGTGGTTTAGTAAATGTGGGTGCGAGGTAAAAATATTGTCTCACTTGCATGCATGATTAAATATTGCTGTCAAGTATATATTAGGAAGGCATTGTTTGTGCATTTATAGCAATACATTAGTGTATTGTAATGGTTGGTAGCACAGGCTATTCCCAGCTGCTACAGTGACTGTGTGCAGCATCTCCTCACCCAGCCTAGCCCAGTTATTCTGTTCCTAAGCAAACAACCTCCACTCCATGCAGCATCTCTCTTTTTTTTTTCCTCATCCCTCTCTCCCACACAATAACTGAGAGGCACCCTGGAACTCCTGGCAGGTGCTCTAAGAGCTGTCTCCCTCTCAAAGGTGCTCCATGTCTCCAAAGGCTGGATGAACTTTATGCAGTGACCAAAATGTGTCTCTGATTTCATTCCTATGGCTGGTTGAATCTGACCTTGGGATTAAAAGATACAACTACTTGCAAAGGTGTGCTGAATCAATATTTCAAAGCATCAGCCAAGCATTTGACTTTGTTGTGGGTTCATGTACATGCAAAGCAGTCACTTGCATGGGTCTTCCTTAGTGTCCTTTCCCTAAATCTCCTGTCTGTTCTGTGAGAAACCTCCTCTGCTGCGGTGAAAGACCCCAGTGCTGCACAGTAGTTCCTAGCAGATCACTCTGTTAGCTTACAGGTTGTATAGCATTTTAGAGCCTGAGCTGTGTAACTTAAATCACAGGGTACTGCAGCCAGAAATAAATGTAAGTATTTTTTTCAGTTCAACGTAATGAGTCTCTGTTTTCAGGACCTTACAAACCATATCTAAGAAATAGTGTATTTCTGAGTTGGGGCAGAGAAATAGCATGGCCATCATTTTCAGGCTGTTGCTGATGCAGTATGTGCTTCTCCAACAAATACCAAACTAAAGGCTGCATGTTGCAGGTGCTCTAGGACCCTGCTCTAGTGAACACTTTCACCCTAAGCATGGGAATAATTGCACAGTATTTGGTGGGAGGATTTATGTGTGAAAACTCTCCTGCGTATGGTAAAAACTCAAGTCTTTTGACATTGGATGAATTAGTTAATCTCTATATCTTCCCTTTCCCAGGCTTTGTCCACTGTGTATGCATCATGTAGCATCCTCAGGGCTGAGACTTTCTCCCAGGAATGGTGTCTGACACAATTAGTTAACTACTGCAGTAATGAAAGCTTGGTGTTCATTCCTCTGTGGAATTCACATTTCTCCCTTCTAAGTGCTGTAGGTTGTTGTTTGAGAGATATCTACTGCTTTTCCTGCCTATCTCAATAAGCTGGGAAGAACACTGCAGCTTTGTTTCAGTTTGTTGTGCTGTTTCTTTATTTCAAACAAAGGTTTTTGTATCTGTAGGGCATCTAAGATGTAAAAGCTGTGTTATGGAGATCTGAATCCAGATCCCTGCATTCTCTTCAGTGGTGCCTGCCTGGTTGATAAGCAGCTCTGCAAGTGATTGGTCTTGTGATTTTGGACAGTCCTGTTCTTTCCATCTCTCTGTTCCCTCTTCTGATCTTTGTCTGCCCATTTATTTTACTAAGTCGTCACTGATTTAGAGAACTGATTTAAAATTGAGCTAGGACTCTTTGATACTGTAGTGTTGGTGGAAGAACCTGGAGGTTGTTTATCTGTAGTGTGGCAAAGGAGCTCTTTTTATCAGTGTAACTGTGCATATATGTTCGTGCATCACATCTCAGGAAATGTCTTCAGTTCTAGGCTGGGTTTTTCTGGACTCTGATGCCATATAGATCTCCTCAGTATTAAGTAAGGTTTGGTTTGTAAACTTGTCCTCTTCACATTTTTGTGGGTGTGTCTCCCTCTTTGTGTCTGGGCTGCCTTGTATTTTATCTGCTCCCCATATAAAGTGATTGCAATGCTCAAGACCTGTTTCTGTGATTGATTCAGCTGACTTTGGACAGGAGATAGATTTAAACCATTTGTGTCTCAGAAACATACTCCTCTTTTCATTTTGTGACTCAGCCTATTTTGGTAAGCTAGAGAGTATTATGTATCCTCATGCTTTAGTTAGTATGATCAAAGCAGCAACATGGTGCCTGCAGATGAGGTCTGCCTGCTGTCAGTGTCAGAGAAGCTAGGTAGCCCAAGTACCTTTCATCTCCTTGACACACGTCAGGTAGTGCCTCTTTGTGGACAGGCTTCACTAGGGGGATGCATCCTGAGTGTGTATTATAGGCAGGTACCGCAGCTTTAGACCAGCAGGAGAACCTGTGAAAAGGATACTGTGAATTCTGTACCATTGTTCTCTGGAGGGCAGGCTCAAGTCCAGACTGCATGCAAGGTGAGTCAAAGGATCTTAGGATCATCCGTGTGACCCAGCATGCTCAGTAGTCTCTTTTTCTGACAGACTTCTTTTCTGCAACCAAGGACTGAATTGCCAAGTGCTTGCACCTGTCCTGCCTGCAAATGCACAGGGCCAATAAAACAGTTTGAAATAGGCTGTGTAGAAATAGGCTGTGTGGATGCTCCACTATAAAGAAGTACTTCTCTAGCCTTTTCTCTATTTTTCTATTTTATAATTCAGTATGCTGCTACTGATGAAAGACTTCAGCAAGTACAGAAAAAAATCTATTTTAGCAAGCCATGTGTATCAGTAGAGGATGCATTTCTTTTGTGGCATTAATTTCTTGGCTCTCAGGAGCCACAGCTAGCCATCCTTTTCTGTTTTATGATGATATATCTGGCACAATCCTTCTTTCCTTTTTTTTCTTTCTCCCCCTCCCCCTCCAGATTTTTAACAGAGGAGTTTCTCTTTGAAACGTTCTCCTCCAGTTGGTGACGCACTTGAAATTCCCTGGATGAAATGATCTCCTTTCCTTCCCCCTAAAACATTCCTATCAACCCTATCTCCTCCTACACCAAAACAACATTCATCGGTTCCATATGCTGCTGAACAGCTCTGTGCTGTTTTATGAATAATGTATGCTGGCTTGTTAGAAGAACGTTTGTTTTACAAACCAGTGGAATTTAAAATTGAGAGCAGTATCAGCAGACATGAGATGCCATGCACTAATGCACAGGCTTCTTGGGGTACTATTCTGGCATCCTTGCTGCATCCCCATCAGAATGGGGGAGAATGTATGAGAAATCGAGGGCGTGTGGGCTTTGAATCTGGCAACGAGCTACAGGCACTCAGTGATCAGAATCCTTATCCTCCCATTGCCAGGTGTTACGGATCCGTGCCTGAGGACAGGAGAAAATGTCAAGATCTGGATTTTAAGGGAGGGTGGCAAATAGCAGGTGGTGGAGTATAGATCTGTATTCTGAGTGAGGGCCAGCCTTCAACCTAAACAGCAAGCTAGAAATACTATATAGCAACATGTTGCTCCCCATCCAACCTGGCAGAAGGCAATGGTACCGAGCTACATCCTGGTCCAAAGGATGAGCACGTTAACACCTATTAGGACTCCATGCGGACACCTGTGAAGTCTAGTATCTGTTGCCTCTGTAACCTGTTTTATTTTTGTAGGGTTCTTCTACTTCAGTTGTTTTTCCTCCCTCCACTGAAGCACATATGGCAGGAGCCAGAGCTGATGCTGATGGCTGCTCAGCTCCAAAGGGCAAAGCCAATGGACAGATACTGACTGGGGGGGTTGCTGTGACTGCAGAGACTGAGCATGTCTTTGCCCAGACATGTATCTGGGGCTTCCTTGCTGCTTGGAGTCCACCACGCCATAATCAGCTGGAGGTGAAGAAATGTATCTAGGCAGGGCTGCCTCTAGCATTGGTAGCAGAGAAGTGTGCCAAGGGCCTAGGTCAGAGCACATGTGCATCCCTGTCCTGGGGGCATCAAAAGCCACCAAAGCTATCCTTTGCAATGATCAGATGATCATTCCTCCAACATAACTCCAAAAATCAGTGAAGAACTGGGTGCAAGCAGAGACCATGGGAGACCAGAACTGGAAAAGACAGTCTGGGTTGTCTGGGCCGTCTCTATAAACTTAGTTTTGGTTTTGCCTATTTACTGCCTCACAGCAGGTGTTTCTGGATCCTCTTCTATGTGTGGAGCAGATGTAAAAAATGTGTGGTGTATTCCTTTCACTCTTGGCAGGCTTTTCACATGGGCTAGTGCAAACAACAAGTCAGTAGCTTGCTTCAGGACCCAGCCCTGTGTTGCTCTTGTGGGGAGGTAGAGTACAATTCTTTGGGATCTCTTCAAGCATCTTGCACCCTGCTGGCTGGGCAATGGAGGCCCTGTGCCTACTTCTAACTTAGATGATTTATTACTCTCAGTATCTGGGCAAATTGATGCGTCTTTGTCCCTGCATACACACCTGTTTGTGCCTTCCTTTTGTGCACTGCTTCTGTATGCAGAGGCTGACTCACAGCATCACTGGCAGCCAGCAGGTGACAAGAGCAGCCTGTTTAAGTGGGTCCAGCAGTTCGTGCATGTGACAAGATTTTGAGGAAGGTGAGAGTGGTGAATGACATTTTTTCCCTTGGTAGCTTTGTAAAATAAACGGGAGTTTCAGAAGCATTCTCCCCATAGTTTGGCTTTTCTTTCCAATTGGAATAAAGGTACCAGCTATTGAGAGCTTGTGAAAATCTGGGCATTTTGTGGACCTGCTTGCTTACTGAAGGGGAAATGGGAATGGAATTCAACTGTTTTTTAGAGTTACAGCCTTCCACTTCAAAAGCAAAATGTTTCTTGCCTAGTTTATGAACAAATATAAACAAATCTCACAAACACATAACAAATCTCACTCTTTTTTTTACTGCAGTCTTCTAGGGGTCAAATTGGAGCTGTGGGAAACAGCATTGGAGTTAAAACAAGGAATGTGACTTGCTGCTAGGATTTTGCCTACTGTTCTGTTTTATGCAGCAGTCAATTTCTTTTATTCTGCCTTCAAAATTGTACATGTTTCTCCAAGGAGCTTCTCCCCACACAGCCATGCGGTGCTTGAAGTGTGGTGGACTTAGTGATCAACACTTATCAGAAAGGGGAAGGCTATAAATCTGTAAGGAGTAGGTCTTTGTGTTCTGAGTAATAAAAGTCAAAACACTGAAGTCAGACACTGGTGAATAGTTGGCGGTCTGGATACTGTGTAGAGTAGCCTTGGGTGACAAATGAGATAGAAAGTCCTTCCACTTTCTGACTGGTATCTGTCCAGCTTGGAAGATGACACCCATGCAATATTCATTCTGTCATTCACTGCTGTGGTTCAAATTCCTGTTTTCTGGCTTACATAGCAAATTTGCCTAACACTTCCCAGGCTAGCAGGTAGGAAGTGGTGGTTGTAGTCAATCTGTAAGACTGCTTTAAATTAGAGCTTTTCTCTTTGTTTTTTGTGTTTTTTTTTCTTATTTATTTCCCAGAGAGAAAACACGAGTTAATAAAACCTGTCCTTGCAGCTAGCTAAGTAGAATGAGAGTGATGACCATGCCATAATCTCTGATGAGATTTGTTGCAATTTAGTGAAGCGTTTAAGTGCTTGTCTCCAAGTTTGTTTGATTTAGTCATACTCTGGAGAAATGTCTATTGAAAAGAGCTGCTGTCTGAATCAGGGCCTTGGGATCCATCCCAGCTGTAAGAAAGTGGTTAGGTGCTGTGTTGTACATGCCTGCTTCTGGTTGCAAAACATGGCATGAGGAAATTTTGCTTCTCTGGAACATGAGAGTCCAGGTGGACATCAGGAAAATGTTAAAGTATAAATTGTTTTGGATAAGTGACATAAAGCAGCTCTGAAAGGCTGGTGAGTCCAGCAGCAAGTGCACAGCCTTGCAGCAGTCTGTGTCAGAGAGGTAGGTTAGGGGACAGGCATGAGAACTCGTGTTTGTGTCCCTGGAATCTGCTTGCTGAAGTCTCAGTGACCATGCCTGGTAGACACACAGAACATGCCCTGTATACAGCTGCCCAGGCTGTGCATACTCTTGACCATTTTCTTTCTGTTTCATAAATATCAGAAACTTTTTGACAGGCTCTGTTTGATGGTCTGTGGGGGACACTGTGTCCTCGGTCAGGTGTGTGCTGTATGACTGGGTTGGTGTCTGTTACTCCCTAAAGAAGGAAGACAATGTCTGCCTCATTAGTAAAGGTTGGGACAAACATAGCTCTCTTTTCACAAGGCAAAAGCCTGGGGCATTTGTTATCCCTGCACCAATCTGGACTGCTGCTTTTGTGTGTTCTGCTCTTTGGCTGCAGTGATCCCTAGAGATGTGCTTAGCAGTGAAAATCTCATAAAAACCTGCACAGGGCAGATGTTAATTTTCAGAGGTTTTGACCCAATCTTGTAGGCATTTGGGCCAGAGAGCAACAAATGTGTTTCCACAAGCCAGGTTTTTGCTGTTTCTAAAACTCATTCAGGTAGATGACGAAAAAAGTGCTACTTTTGAAAAACTGGGGAGGCAACTGGAGGAAGTATGCAGCCTCTTCACTTTGTATTTGGAAGTCATTTTCTGGCTTAAAATGTAAGAGAAAATTTTAGTTGTAGCAGGAAGAAAAGAACAAGTCAAAGAATAAGACAGAGGCTTAGGGCAAATCATGTAAGAAGTGCCCAGTGACTGCAGGAACCAGTACCAATCAGAACTGATTTGGGTACAAAAATGGAGTTGTGTCTAATTCTGATTCTAATTCTGCTGAACTGGCAGGAGAAATAGTAACTCTTTCTTTTGCTTTCTTTCTGCAGAGTGGTCTTAAAATCTCTTGATAGCTTTCATCTGAAAATTAAGCAAGTGTCTACAAACTGCCAGAAATGCCATCCGTTCACCTTTGGCTGTTTGCCTTTGGTTCAGAGCTCCTTATACAACTTCAGAGAAGATGGGTTGTATAGAAATAGTGAAAACTCCAGACTTGGAAATACTTCATAATATTTCTCTGAATGGCACAGTGAAGCTCAGTTAGTGGTGCAAACCCCTCTTTGCTATCTCAGTAGGATGAGGCATGATAACTCCTGGTGTTCATATCTGTTGTATGGCTCTGAGAAACCTACTTTCTTGGAATACTGTGACCAAGAGTTGCTGCCTGTGTAGCATCAGCATGAGGTGAATTATACCACCAAAATGTTTGACCTGCTTCTGTATGGTTCAGTTAAGCCAGATTTCCACGGAGCTGAATATTAAGGATGTTCAAATAAAACTTCCAGATTCAGAAAGGAGCCAGTGGATGACAGGATTAAGAGTGGGATATGCTCATGATATTGCTCATGTGAATTTATCTGTGGCATATGCACAGGACTAATTTCAATTCCTCAGTTTTGAAATTATTTTTGGTTTGGGTCAGCATTAAAGCTGTCTAAATGTTACTGTTTCTGTTGAGCATTATGTCACAGCTATTATAGTATGTGATTTTCAGGCTTGTTCATACTTGATGTGCTACTTTTTGCTAATCATGTGCATCAACAGTTCTTCTACACGTTAACATATTTTGAGGCTGTGTAGGAGTTATGTGCCAGAGGGAGTAAATGTAGCTATGTATATAAGGTGAATTACAAATGCAGATGATATGTGTGAGAATCAGGGACATTCCATACCAAAATACTTCACTTAAGTGACCTGTTTGAAGAACTCCATTAGCTTGTAGTAATACCAGGGGTTTAACTGTTGTATACATCAGCTCCTGGAAGGCTGAAATAAGACTCATTTCAACTGATCTATGCACTTTCTTAAAAAAAAAAAATCCATCCCAGCTGTCTGATACTCACCCAGTTTTAAGTCAGGTTTCAGACCCTTTTCTTTGCAGGCTTGGATCAAAACCGGAACTATTACCTTTGGTGTCAAATCTATTGGGCACCTTTTCTGTGAGTTGAAAGAGAAACAGTGTTACTGGACAACAGTCCAAGATAGTGATCTTCAAGAACAAAAGTTGCTTAGCATTCATTTTCTGTTTTGCACTTAGAAACTGAATATGTTTGTGTTTAGATGTGTGACTGGAAAAGAATTCAGGTGTCTGTGAGGCTCAGGGACTTGGGATACTATTCTGGCAAATTTTCACAGATTAGCCCATATAGTGAAATCCTAAAGTCCCCAATAAAGTCATTGACAAAAAGGTGTCATTGAGTGTCAGGAACAGGACTGAACCTTGAATTTCAAGACAATAGTCTAGTGGCTTTTGGAAACTGTAAGTAAAGTTCCAGTTCATGACCACCTGAGGAGCTAGAATGTACCTAAGTCTATTAGAACCAGTGAGAAGTATCCCAGAGTCCTGAGCCCAGTGGCCTTGAATAATGGAGTGACCATGTTAGTGGACAAGGGAAGGGCTACACATGTCATTTATCTGGATTTCTTTCTGTAAAGCCTTTGACAGAGTTACTCACAACATGCCTGTCTCTAAATTGCCGAGAGATGTTTTTTTTATGCATGGACTGTTAGATGGATAAGAAAGTGGTTGGATGCTCACATCCAGAAGGTAGCGTTCAATGGCTGAATGTCCTGATAGACATCAGTAACAAGTGATGTCCCTGAGGTTCATATGGGGATCAGTGCTATTTAATGTCTTCATTAATGACATGGATGAAGGGATCAGATGCACCCTCAGCAAATCTGCACATTACACCCAGCTGAAGGATGAGATGGCATCCAGAGCGACCTGGACAAGATAGAAAAATGAGTGCATAGAAATACTGTAAGAAGTTTTACAAGACCAAGTGCAAGGTGCTGCCCCTGAGTCAGAGCAGCCTTGTATTAGCACAGGCTGGGGATGAACAGATCAAAACCAGCCTGCCTAGAAAGACTTGGGGGTGCTGGTGAATGAGAGGCTGGCCATGGGCCATGGGCACTCCCAGCCCAGAAAGCCAAATGTGTCCTGGACTGCATCCAAAGCAGCGTGGGCAGCAGGGGAGGGAGGGGATTCTGCCCCTCTGCTTTGCTCTGGTGAGACATCACCTGGAACCCTGCATCCAGCCCTGGGGTCACAGCACAGGAAGGACCTGGAAGTGCTGGAGTGAGTCCAGAACAGGGCCAATAAGGTGATTAGGTGGATGGACCACATTTCTTGTGAAGGCCGGCTGACAGAATTGGGATTGTTCAGCCTGGAGGAGAGAAGGCGTACAAGTGACCTAATTGCAACCTTCCAGTCTCTGAAGGCAGCCTGCAAGTAGTTTTTACAAGTGCATATAAGGAAAGGACAAGGGGCAATGGCTTCAAACTGAAATAAAATAAATTTAGACTATATGTCAGGAAGAAATTCTTTACTGTGAGCATGGTAAGGCACTGGAACAGGTTGCCAGAGAAGCTGTAGATGCGTGTCCCTGGAAGTGTTCAAGGCCAGGTTGGATGGGGCTCTGAGCAACCTGGCCTAGTGAAAGGTGTTTCTGCTCATTGCAGGAGTGTTGAAACTAGATGGTCTTAAGGTCTCTTCCATGGCTGTCCCATAATTCTGTGTTCTTAAAAAGGCACACACCACAAACCCCAAAAAACTTACCTGAGAAAATTACTGTAATCTCAAAACCTGCATTCGGTATTTCTTAGGTGAAATTTCTGCTGAAGATTTTCACATTGCCGTTAGCAGATACGGAACTTTCTTCATCAGAGACCGCTTGCTTGCTGATAGTAGCTGGGTATCTTTCCTCAGCATGTTAATGTGTGTGTGTAGGAGAGGTCAAACAATAATTCCATTTCATTTCTCTCCCTTTACAGGCCCTCTACAATTCAATCAAGAATGAGAAGTTGGAGTGGGCAGTGTAAGTATACTTCTACTGTAGAAATTAGAGGTTTAACAGTAGTACCTGTGTACTAATTTGTTTATACGTCCTAAGTCACTGTCTGTGTGGGCTCCTGTAGAAGATAATGAGTTTGTAGATAATGTAGATAATGAGTTTGCTTTTTTGCTAATGAATGACCTGGCAATATAGCCGCATCTGTTTCTCCATCAAGAGGAGTTGTTAATGATAGGAGCCAACTGCATTTGTAAGAAAAGAGGACATTTCATTTAGTAGGAAACTTCAGCCTGAAAAGAGAGAAATTAAATCCTCTGTTGTTCTATGACTGCATAAATAAAATAGAAGTTGACGTCTCCCTTTATCTTTCTGTTCATTGTGTCAGAACTGCTGAATAGAAACACACTTCTTGGATTGAGTTTCCTGCTGTTGGTTTATTGTCTTGTTTTGTCTCCCGATTAACTATGGATAACTTGACAACAACCTAATGTGAAAGATGATAAATTGGACAAACTCTGATATCACTCCCTCCTATCCTTAGTTGCTTTTGACAGACTAACACTTAACTATGTAAGTGCTGCAGACAAGAAAAAGCTTCGGTTTCTGATTGTGTTAAACTGACATTTCTCTGTGCTTAGGTTTCATGTGGTCTAGTTATGCCAAGAAGGGGTAGAAGTGTCTCCTTTTGATTTTGCCACTTGCAGAGCAGTGGATTTTGGTATAAAATGGGAAAACTATGTCTTTTATATATTTTAGCTATACAAAGGTATTTCCCTGCATGTATTTACATACCTGAAACCTCACCTTCTCGGGAACAATGTATGTCTGGAATGCAGGCTCCTGCACTTCCTCTGCTAGAAGTTCTAGCAACTGCCATAGGTCTTGCAGACCCAGTGGCTTCTGATCTTCACTGCTTTAAGTTCATGATCTGCAAATTTCTTGTCAGGGTGTGCAGCCTCACAAGGGCAGCTGGTTCCAAGTGCAATGCTGTCCCAGTTCAGGAATGTGTTAGGTGATGTCAGAGTAGTAAAGAATTTGTGCTATTAATGGGAGTCAGGAAGAAGTGTCATCTCTGATGGGCATTAAAAGTCATGGTGGGAGACATTTTCACAGACTGTGTCGTGGACCCGGAACATGCTGTGTGAATCTTACATGTCACACCAAAGCTGTTTGCCAGACACTGTCACAGGTACTTTAGAACCAGCAGAATCCATTGTATGACTTTCTCAATGTCAGAATTTTCCTCCAGCTCTTGCCAAGAGAATGTACCGTGTCTAATACACTTGGGCAGCCTCCAGGTGGGAACTGGCTCATGACTGGCTCAGCTCCTGTGAACCTCAGTCAAGGTGATTTATGAGATCTTGGTCCTGTATAGGTGGTAACTGCTTTAGCATTTACATAGTCTAGTCCATGTCCTTTCGGAGAAAATTCCAAACAAGCTGAAAGAGAGATAATTCAGACTCTTTCTTAGATAAGGCTTTGGATGGATATAAAGCTACCTGCTTCCAGGAGAATATTCAGAAGTGGCAGCTGTCTGTTCCAATCTAACATGTAACTAGGACTGATGCTACAATAATTTCCATTATGAGAAACAAAGCTCATTCTGAGCATAGTCCATACCTTTAGAGCTGAGAGTACTGGCTGGAAGAGGGAGTGTGAAGATGTTTTTCTTCATTTTTGTACAGATGTGTGGTTGGTATAAAGTAATAACCTCAAGAAGCCCTGGGGCTGCCTGAGCTTGAAGGAGGAGGCAGCTAAGTCTTGCTCTGCTGTTGTGATCTGCAGAGAAAGCTGAATGGGAAGAAGACATAGTCAGTTTTGTTCTGATGGGGCCAAAGAAATCCTCCCTTCCAAAGATTATTCCTTTGCTTCCTTGATGCACTTGGCAGGGTAAGAAGTGGGAGGTAAGGCAAAGGTATACATAAAGGCAATGGACTGCAAACCCCAGTATAAGCTCGCCTGCAATGCTGGAATTTTGAAGGAATGCCTTTCCTCCAGACAGAAATCCTTTGAGGATCTAAAACACTCATGAGCTAAGCAGAGGTTTAAGAGCTGCTCTGAAAGTACATTATTTAGCAGATTAATGGCTATCAGTAAGTCCATAGGTAGGAAAGGGTAATGGTGAAACATAAGATGGGGAAAGACTGCTATCCAATCCTTATCTCTACTTGTGAGCTAGGTGTGTTACCATCTTAAGCAGTTTGCAGTACATTTCCAGTAGAATTATAGTCTGATCCAAAGCCCACGCAAAGAAAAGGCTACCATTGACTTCAATTTTGTAATCACGAGAAGTGACACCTTAATCAGCAGATGTTCTCCAGAGACTTTCAGTAGGAGTGTTCATTTATCCCTTTTGAACAGGAAAGGATGAGTACAGCTCTGAAGAGAGAATTGCATTACAGCTCTTCTTCTGCAGTAGTGCCTGGTTCAAGTTCTCCACAAAGTTAAAAGTGAATCACATACCATAATCTGAGAAAAAAATACAGAGATATGACCTGGAATTTACACTGAACTGGTGAATGTGAGATCCTGAAAGCACACTTCTGCTCCACACTGCAAGCCCCAAAGGTGTGAACTGTTCTTCATGTCTGTTGTGGATGGGCTTAAATTTGAAACAAGGGAAATATGAAATCAACCTTTAAAAAAGTTTTCTATCAATTTAAACCAAGGCACAGGTTTGCCTGGATAAACTAAAGAAATGCTGGCATTGGAGGTTTTTGTGAACCACTTGTTCTGTCTAGGATGGGTTAGGAAGAAAAGATCCAGCTGTAGAGGCAGAGATAGATTGCTTGGCCTCCTAACATCCCTTCATTGTCTATAATACTGTTATCCAAGGTTTTTAGGTATTACTCATTCTTTGGCTTTCACTCTGATCATTATTGACTTCAGGCCGAAAAACAAAAATCCATTTGATTACAAAGCTGCCAGAACTGGATATGTTTTATTTGCATGGTGTCTACATGGAAGTATCATGGCAATCATTATTATTTTCCTTTGTAATACTGTGTCTGTGTACTGTTGAAGTTAATAGGAATAAAAAAATCATTATCTTAAAATAGGTGATGTAGAATTAATATACGACCTCCCAAAGCACTGCTTACAAAATTGCTAAAGCCAAATTGCTACATTTGAGCCAGTTGTGTCCCTAAAGCCTCCTCTCTCCTGTGTAGTTTCCAGGAGAATCACTTGGTTTTTAACGAGCCAATTATACACTTCTCTGTCCAGAGATGTTGACAGGGAATGTTATATTCTTTTTCTTGTTTGTTTTTCTGGACTACACTGAAAAATTACCGCCTTTCAGCCAAAACAAAACAGGTCATTCAGATTGTGATGGTGGGAAAGAGATGCTGCCAAATCAAACTGTGATTCTGAAATCAGGGTAGTTATAAGATGTCCGTACTGAAGCTCACCTTTTTCTAGGTCAAGCTGAGAAATCTCTCCCTCTTATAATTGACTTCTGTCTCCCAAGTTCTAGGATGTTTCCTGTTTGCAACCTTCTTGTTTGGTTTTAGGGCAAGGTCAGGTGGTACTCAACCTGGTTCTCTTTTTCGCTCCTTCCACTGGGAAAGATGCCAAAACTTATCTCAAGTCAGTTTCCTAATACAGATACTGTTAGTTCCATGGATGCATGTTACAAACCTGATGTTTTTTTCAACTTCAGTATTTAAATAGATGAACTCAACCTTCTGCTGTGTCATATAAGTTTGCTATTTGAACAAACGCAGAGATGAAGCAGGGTTCTAGAAATGAAGGGCTTGACCACATTGGCCCAGATTAGTGATATCAAAACTTTGTGAGGCAGAGTCTCAAATCAGACTATAGAGTGTACAGAAATAATTTTGTTACTGAGTGAACTGGATGGTGCTTTTCTCCCAGAAGACAGAAATGGGTCTTCCTTGTATAGGGTCTTCTTGGGAGAGGAAATGCTTTTCTTCAGCAAAATGACAACATCTAGATTGTTATGTTTTTCACATCTGTGTGTTTCAGACTAAGGGGCAAACTCTTTCTAGTTGTCAGTTATCATGTATTTGGGAAGGAAAACTGTTACTGCAAGTTATGGCACAAGCAGATCCTAGCTTTGGTGTGCTGGTTCTCATGGGCAGTCAAGAGGGCTAGTTACTGCTCTCTCTGCAGGTCCTTTTCCAAAGAGACAGGCTTATGGAGGTGAAACTGATGCTCCTTGTTTTGGGAAGCCTTGCAAACATCATGTGCCATAAGCAGAGTCTTAGAGAAACTCTACGGGTGGTAACCTTTTCCTGTCACCAGTACCCTTTAGAGCAGAGACGCTGTGCATCCCATTTCCTATGCATGGAAAGTGGGACTTAAATTAAGTTTTGCAGCTATCAACCCTTTTCAGTCATTCATCAGGGGTCACCAGAGGAATTGCTTCCCGTCCCAGAGCAGGGAATGATCTTCCACTGCTGGCAGGGGTGGAAAATCTCATAAGACTTCTGCAAGCCTAATTGAACCCTCATGATGATGGTTTGCTTACTGAAGGGTGTTTTGGAACCATTGTGAGGTTTTTTTCCCCTAAAGGCACAATGACTGTACTATGTCCTGTATGAAATGGAAAAGAGAGGCAGTGGTCCTGCCTTTCAAAAGGACCTGAGCTATGCCTGTGTGACAGCACATCCATGACTCTCAACATACCTGCACGGAGATGGCCACCTACTGTCTCATACTCACATCACTGGAGAGCTTCACACTGGATATGGTACAGCACATGGATGATCTGTGAGAGCAATCTGAGGATGGGCAGGTAGTCACATTCCCCCCAGTTTAGGATTTCAAAGAAAGATCAGTTTTCAGGTGTATGTATCCAGAGGCCCCCTGAATTCTCTGCAGGTCTTTTCTTGCAAAAGTACCCCAATGCCTTGTTAGAGGTAAGCTCAAATTGTTAAGTCCCTGATAAACAGTACTCGGGACCTATCTGCTCAGCCAGCTTTGGAAGATATGTAAGGAAAGCTAATACTTTTTTTGCTGAATTTTGGCATTCTGAACATTGACATACTGAACTTTTTTTGCTACTTTGACATTCCTCCAAATCATCTTGCCTTCTTCTTATGTTTCACCACTGAAGTAACATTGAGTATTTGAGTAAATGAGTCTCAGATCTCCTGGTTTTCATTCACTTCTCGTTTGCAATGAGTCCTTCTTGCCTCTCTGTCTCCCTTCATTGCCTCTTGCAGACTGACTCGTGCATCTTGCCCTCATGCATATTGTCAGAGCACTCAGCTCTCAGAAATGCATGAAGCTTCAGAGTCTCAAAGATCTCCCATTTTCATGACAGAACAAAAGACCAGTTAAATTTTTGTTTAGTGCTGCCAGCAGTTGAGGCAGCAGAGGCTATTTTGTCCCTTCCACCTTGTCTTTTGAGGAATTCATGTTTTAACAGCTGTCCTAGAAGTGCTGAGTTGAAGAGCACTGTCTCCAGCTCTTAGTGGTGTCCAGGATCCCTCACAGGATTGCTCATCACACCACTGTAGCTGCTTGGTTAAGGGCACTAGTATATTCCCACAGAATAATTGATTAGTATACTGTAATTCACTCCCATAGCTCCAAAGGAGATGGCTTATTCCAAAAAAAGTGTTAAGCCTTTTACTGCAGTTGGTCTCTGCTGACAAGGAGAAATCTGCTGTGTCCTTGGCTGAAATCCCAGAATTCACAAGGCACTCCTATGTGGCAAATCAGCCTGCATGCTTATGCCCTTTGAGAGATTTTAGTCTAGATTAAATGCTTCAGACTCATGTTGAGAGAATTTGCTTCAGGAATGGACCTGTATCTAAGAAACACATAACACACAGTAGTCCAGATATACCAGCAGCTAGTGAGAGTAGTGGAGACAAACAAAATTGTCAGAAATACCACACTTTTTCAATTGGGAGAGGGCTTCAACTAAAGTGTACTTGAAGAAGTCCTTATTATTTTGGTCTAATGAAGAATGTTTGTAGAGCTTTTTGTGCTGGAGTGGGAAAGCACACATCAGTAGGCTAAAGATGCAAGGACTACTCTTCCTTGAAGGAAACAGGTCTTCAAGTAAAAGTTTAATTCCTCTTAATTAGGAGAAGTTGCAAGACAACATCATGAAGATATGGTGCACCTCCGTGACTGTATTTCTATAATTTATATGAGGTGATCAAAGTCAAATGCTTGGGAACATTCCCTGCTACTACAGAGTTCACTAATACATGCCCATGTTTCTAGATGTCCTTGTTGTCAAACCAGCCTCTTATCCTTTTACCTCCTTAGACTAAGTTATTCTATGAAGACCATTTCATAGAATCATAGAATCACTTTGTTTGGAACCATCTAGTGTGGAAAACACCTCCAAGATCATCAAGTGGAACCTTTGACTGGACATCACTTTTTCAACTAGACCATGGCACCAAGTGCCACATCCATTTATTTCTTGAATACCTGCAGGGATGGCTCCACCATCTCCTTGGGAAGTTTGTTGCAATGCTTAACCAGCCTTCAGTGACGAAATTTCTCCTGGTGTCCAACCTGAACCTCCCTTGGCACAGCTTCAAGCTATGTTCACTCATCCTGTCACTGGTTGCCTGGGAAAAAAGGCTGATCTCCACCTGGCTACAACCTCCTTTCAGGCAGCAGAGTGATAATGTGCCTCCTTTGCACCAGTTGAGGATAAGATAGATTTTTTTAGCAGTCATGGTAGTAGTGAATCCCTAGACGAGCTTCTAGATTGACATATGCCTTGCTAATCCACACATAATACATGTCTTTGAACATAAACATGTGTTTGGAAGATCTGCCTGAGCTGGCTCTCTCTGGCAGTCATCTGGGTCCAGTAAGATGCAGGAACTAGAGGTCCACTCGCAATGGGTTGGCAATATTAGCCATCATTATGCTCAAGTGATTTTTTTTTTTAATCAGATGTTGGTCTCAGGTGTTGCTGTCATGACTTTCCTGTGACAGCCTTCATACTCCCTGACACACTTTTCCTAGTCACCTGCAGGGGAATGTATGCAGACTTCAAAGAATGAAGGACTACTCTGTAATCTGGCCTGTTCTCTGAAAACTGTTGTCCTACTCTTTATTTTCTAGGTTGCCTAGTTCTTTTTAGCCTTTGCCTGTGACAAGCAAAAAGGTATTTATTAGTCAGGCAATGCTTGTGCCTTGCATTGTTGTCCCCAAGAGCTATGTGGAATACTTTGCCCTAATAAGTAACATTTTGAGCAGCATTTTGTTTCCAAAGTAAAGATAACATAATTTACCTAGTGTAGTTTCTATTTTTAAATCACTAATTTTATGCTAGTCTGCAGAGGAAAATAAAGAAAAAGAGATAAGGTCTGTGTTTCATATACTAAGTTAAGGGATAAGCCACAGTGATCTGTAGTATTTTAATTCTTTTCATCTACATGTGAACTCATGAAGAAGTTGGGGATTTTTCAGCTGAACCCAGCAAGAAAATATTTCCCATTATAGCACTCAAATACATGGAATTAAAAATAGGCAAAATTTTAGGACATGGAAACTTGAGCTTTATTGAAAATCTGTGTCCTGTGCTGATTAAGTAGGTGAACTGAAGCTTCGTTATGATCTGTATATATTTTGATACATTTCTAGGTTTCTCCCTAAATATGGTCCCCTGTAAAGAGAGAGGTATGTTTTGACAAGGAGTGTTCAAAAATTGCTGAAATGGAACTTTGCTGGTCACTCCATCCTTCATGCATGATCTTCTTTGCTTTTTAAGGGATGAAGAAGAGAAAAAAAAATCTCACTCAGATGGTACAGATGAAAAGGATAATGGAAACCAGACAAAGGCTGTCAGTCGAATTGGCAATTCAAATAACCCATTTCTGGACATCCCACATGATCCCAATGCTGCCGTGTATAAAACTGGATTTCTGGCTCGGAAAATCCATGCAGATATGGATGGAAAGAAAAGTGAGTAATTTTTCAATTCCGAAGTGTTATTTTCTTGTTATGTCTTCACAATGCCATGTACCAATGAGCCCGTATACTTCTCAAGGCAAATAGTGCTGCTTCATTAGGGGAAATAGCAGCAATAACAGCAATACAACAATTGGATTATCACACTCTCACTGTTAGGCCAGAATTTACAATGCTCAGTGCCATTTGCAGCAGCTCTAATGCATAAGTATAAGAAGTAATGTGATACAGTAAAGCAATGTGATTTTTTTTTTGTGCTAAAAGAAAATTAATATAGTGATTTACAGAACAGAAAACAATTTCAAGTGAATTACAGTAGCAATTCTGAGGTGATTTGATAATTCTCCTTTTCCTTTTATGACACCAGATTGTTCCAAATCTCCCCTCCCCTCTGGGTCTGTCTTTAAAGAAAGGCTGTTCTTTACCTGTCTTTGGAAGATGGTGTTCCCTTTCCTACTTTCCCAGCTTTGAGTCACATATCCAGTGAAGGGCAGCAGCTTTTGGCACCAGCCAGCTTTTTACTATGCAGTTCCTCCCTGCCCCTTTCTTGTAATAGTCCTGCTGTGTCTCTCACTTGAATTATCTTCTTCCCTTCTTGTCCTACTTCTGTTTGTGCTGTGCTAATTATCAAGGGCCTCTGATAAACCTGTGTGTGTTTTGTTGTTTGGATATGTTCATTTGTTGTCTATAGATCTTGGAAAAAGCTGAGGTTAGTCAGAGCATCTGCATTTTCCCCAGTCACTGTTGATGATTGCCTACTCATGGTTCACACTGTTGGGCTAAATCCCAAAGACAAAGTCTGGTTTCATGATGGGTTTCCAGTAACAGCCAGTCTCTCCTAGCTGGGCTAAGCTTTCTGGTGTTCACATGTTTTGCTAGTCTATTTTAGAGGGTGCAATTGGAAGTCAGTATTTTCAAGATGGAAACTGACAGCTGGACAACTGGATCCAAACAGAGGTGTCAAAATCGAGCTGACCTAATTCTTTGCGATGACTGGATAGTCTAAATAGACTCGTCTTTATTAATCATCTTCTTATTCAACCTTAATAAATAATTGTATGTAGTTAGCTTTATTAAATGATTTCTTTAATTATAAATACCAGAATTGCTCATTATTCAGCACTCTGGACACTGGCATTCTGGACATAACTCTTTTATGAATAATGTAATTAGGGTCACATTTCAATTTAAATGTCTGTCTTTCTCAAAAAAGTTGTGTTCTGGCTTTCCAGGCACAAATAAAACAAAACTTTTTTCTTGTTTGTTTGTTTGTTAGACTTTTAATATTTCATTTCCTAATGGCGTTTTTGCAGGGCAGAGCTTAGCTTGTGTGGGATTTCTAGCAAAGTGATATGCTAGAATGCTCATCTCTGTTTTCTCAGGAACCTAGTTCTGAGGGCTAAAGCACTTAGACGCTTAGAGTAGCAGGACGTAACAGAGGCCAGTGGCTGGAAACTGAACTGAACATATGCCAGTTAGAAGTAAGGTCTGTTATACAAGATGAAAATTATTATCTTCTGGGACAAAGGACTTGTAACCTTTTTGTCTTAGCTTTCTCTCTTCAAATCAGAATGGGATGCCCTTCTGAGTGTCTACTTTAGTTGTGTGTGCATTTATTTCAGTGTAGCGTTGATGATACACTATATGAATGCTGGTCAATGTCGTGTGCTTGGTGTAGGTAGTGAGCTTAGGTTCAGGCTTCTGGTCTCTGGTGCTGTGATAGTACAGTCTGTGCCTAATTTCCTCCATCTGTTGCACCTGAATTTCAGACTGGATCCTCCAGCCTTCATGCTGAATTTACTTCCCTCCCTCCTCAACCCACCCCCCGGCTTGTCTCTAAGAATTTAAGCACTACGTTTGTTGTCTCTGTTATTTTCTTCAACTTCTAACTGACTTTGGCTTTCTTGTGGGGTTTGGGTATTTTGTTTGGCACCCTTCTCCTTTCTCAATGCCAGCTTGGGGGTGCAGCAGCAGTAAAGGTGTAGGATACTCTGGGGAGACACTGCTTTCTGAGTAGCATCCCACTGGTTCTGAGCAGTGCCTGCTAGCCTGCTGCAGCATGTAGAAAGACTTTCTTTCTGAGAACTGCCATGGTGCAGAGCTCAGATGTAGTTGTGTAGGGGCAGTGTCTGCCTGTCTTCAAGAGCCCAAAGACTGGGTCTCTGTGGCCTGCTTTCTGCATTGCTACTGTTCCTTTCTGATCCAGTCCAGGGCTGTTGTCAGGGTTGTTGTATTACTCTCTCTCACAGCAGGTGTGTGCAGGCATTGTGCTAAGTGGCACTGTCCTTTGAAAAAGGTGGTATGAAGGAGGTTTAACACAGGACTAATGTAGCTCTCCTGTAGCCTAGACGAAGTGTGAAAATGGATCTGAGTTACATGGGTTTTCATTTGTTTTCTTTCCAGCTCCCCGGGGAAAACGAGGCTGGAAAACCTTTTATGCTGTGCTGAAGGGAACAGTCCTGTACTTGCAGAAGGTAGGGGAAATCACTGTCTTTTGAAAACTAATTAAAGAGGGGTAAAGCAGCATGCATCCTCTTCACTCTCTCAGCTCACCTCCAGACTCCTTTCCCTCTGATGCACAGCATGGCTGATCTCCCTACCGCCACCCTATTGACACACACATTCAGGCATGAATCCTTCAGTGACACCCTCTCCCTTTTCACAATTTCAAGCTCAGTTCCACTGCCCCTATCCACGTGTGCACCGTGTAAGTTCCGGTGTACGCCACTGCTGTCTCACACGGCTGAAAAAAATAGCCAGCTTCAGCAGCAAAGACAGCATCACCTCTCTGTGCCGTGCACCCATTCCTCTAGGCTGCTTTTAACTTTGCATTTCATACGTATGACTTCCCCTCTGTAAGGCTGTCCTCCTTTCCCACCTTTTCATAGTATCATTTTCTGCAGTGCCTGCAAGACCAGCTGCAAAACAATTGAACAACAGCTTGGCCTTGGTAGGAATCTGCAGCTTCTGTTTCTATGTGAAACTGAAGGATAAAAGGATACTTTTTTTTCTCACAAAGCAAGAAAAGAGTGGTTTCTACCAAAATGTGCTTCCTGACAGCAAGATGTCTAAAAAAAAGTCAGATAAAACCCTTCAAGCCTTTTGTTGCAATTTAAATATATTACAGTACATTTTTAACTATACTGTTAGAACATAAAATGCAACATATGAGTGAGAACTGTCAAAATCAAATAAATGGCAGCAGCTAAGTAGGTTGTTAAGGCTTTTTGCCCTCCAGTGTAGGTGAAATATTCATGGGATAGATATGTTGCTTGTCCAGACTGCCCTATATTGCAGAAGTATGCTTCTTTGAAAGCTGTTTTACATTTTCACTCTAAACCTGCTAGTTTTGTAACTGTCAGGAATGCAAGTACATACTGCTGTTTCCCTCCTCCCCTGCTGTGGCTTTCTGAAGTTGTTGGTTTCATTGGAGGCAACCTGAATAATCTCTTGAGAAGAAAGAGATCAGATTATTATAGCATGAGGTTTACAAGGTGCATGCTCAGGGTGTAGTATGTTTTTGAGGGGGCTGAAATCCTGAAACAGACAAAATTTGCAGTCAGGATAGAAGATTTGGGCTGAAAGTTGGATTTGATATGCTTAGAGCCGATGCGAGAGATTAAAACCAAGTCTGCTGAATCTCAAGTCCTTTTACTGGGAGCGGGTACAGGTTTTACTAAAATGCCTTCATGCAGGCTTGTACTTGCCTGTTTCTGACCAAAGTGGATTCATCTGCTTCAGTTTCTGAAATAAGTAATCTTCAATGTTCACCTGAGAAGACTGCATCGTTCTCTGAGAAATAAGAAGGCTCCTTTTTTGTACTGCAATAATTAATTTCTTATTTGATATTAAAGGGAAAGAACTGAGAATACTGTCTATTTTAGCATGTTAATTTAATATTTTTATGAGTATTGCTGGCATATTAGTTTAAAATGCTTTCTGTTTAATAAAATGTAGAGATGCTGATGTAGCATGCAAATTTTCTACAGGATGCTGCCCTCCGCCCTGTTGCCCTCCATACTTTCAAGAGCAGGGAGTAATTTCACATATGACTGCATCTTTGCAGAATGAAATGCATTGTTGGAATTCTTGTTCTTATTTGTTTGTTAATTGTTTATTTTGCATTTCTCAGAGCACTTGAATTCAGTGAGTACAGGGCAGTACTCTGCAGAGCTGCATTCTCCTATTTGCATGGGAGCCATGCATTGCATTGATGCCATCTTACTGTAGCACACTGACAAGCAAGGCTTTTGCTTTCGTGCCATGAGAGGTTAACAGAAGGGTGTGATGGGAAGTAATTCATTCCAAGAGTGAGTCTGGGCCAGCTGGGAGCCTCCCCAGGGTGCCTCTGGCCCCTGCTCAGCCATATGCTGCAACTGTGAAAAAGCCTGTGATTTCAGCTTTGAAATGTCCATCAGGGGTTTCCTTTAGCTCTCAAATAGTCTTTATTCTGTTAGGGATGTTGTATCATATAAGGTGATGGTGCTAGAGTTAAAAAATACACCTAGAGTTAAAAAATATACAGCTCAGCCAAATAATTATAGTAAAGGTTGCTGAGCTGCTGCTTCCTTCTGTAATATACTAGGGATGAAATTACTCTAATTGTAGGAAGTACTGAAGCATTTTAGAACAGCTTGATTTCTTTGCAGAAGTGCATAGTTCTGGCAGTAGTCCTGGTCAAAGGATTTCCATGTCTCAGTTCACCTTCTCTCCCGATTATAGAGTGCAATAGGGCAGGATGCATTCACATGCACATCCTCTTTCTCTCATTCTCTATCTGTAGAGGTGACATCTGTGATTGTGTTTTCAATGCATTGAGTGCAATTCAAACAGGATAGAGAGAAATATCGCTGTACAGGTGCTGTCTACACACAAACACATTTACAAACCTCTGCAATATTGCTTTCTGTGTTCATCTGAAACTCAGCTGTTCCTTCAAGACACTATTATAATATAAATATTAATTGTTCATAGCAGCTGTGATTCCCTCTGTGGGCACTGTGATCCCAATTCTGCTGTCTCTCTGTAGTCCCATTCTCCTTGGTTTGCTGTCAAAGTCCATGTATGAAAATGTTCTGTAAATGGTGGTCACTTGAGATTTACGGAGAACTTTTTCTGGGCAGTCTTGTTTCTTGCCCACCCTTCTTTTCCCACTGGTTATTCAAGTGCTAATTCCTGTGGTGCATATTGTGTAGTTCTTAAATGAGTGATTTAGGAGATATAGTTTCTGAATTAGTGAGCACAGAGAGCACCAGAGGAGTTCAGTGGAAATCACAGTTCACAATTACCCAACTAAACATGCCTGCACAGTATTATGTAAAACAAGAAGTTTGACATGTTTGGGATGTTGGCTGTGTCTCTGGGCATCTTCAGGCCAAGGTTAATTTCCTGCCCTCTGTTCATAGCAAGAGGAAATTGCAAAGTAGGAGCTTGACAGAATGTCTCTTCACTAGACTGACATGGGATGTGATGTGCATACACAAGAGAAGCTTATAAGGAGAGGACATAAGGCTGACCTCGCTTCCTTGCTAGAAATGGCTTCTGGGCAAACAGTGCAGGACACAAACCTTCATGTTTTGTTCGGACTCTCCTGTGAGGTTTTCAACATCTTGGCTCGTTGATGTCATACTTTGTAATCCTGCAGGATTCAGCTGTTTTTATATAAATTTTCTCAAATTTCCTCTGTTAAAAATTAAAAAAAAATAGAGAGACAGGCCAGACTGATGTAAAGTGTTTGGTGGTGAGACTTTCTGAAAGAGAATTTTGCAGCCATCACATGCAGCTGCATGGAGATATCCATCCATGGTACAGTGACTGATAAGAAAAGACAAATGTCATTCTCTGATTTACCAAAAATATATTTAGAAATATGCTGACTCTGGGTCATCAGGATATGGGAAAGTCACTCTCCAGGAGCTTGAGAAAGATGAATTCAGCATGCCATTGCATTGTATACAGCACTCTCATCAGGCTTCAGCTGACAGACAGATCGTAGTTTCTTTCTGGCTCCATATATATTTCTTGCCACTGTCGAGGTCTAACTTTAGAGAGCTGCCTTCCATTTCAGCTCAACGTGCCTGCTGACAACAGCACATCATAGCACATGCTGTCCTTGACAGCTTAGGTGAAAACGGATGTTCCTACTCCCCTAGCATTCCCTACTAGTCAAAATGAGTTGAAGGCCTTGGAGAAGGAATTTTGGCAGCACATCTATGTCCTTACAGCTTTCTCCGAGGCAGTCAAACTATGTGGAGACATTTTTGGTATGCTGATCAGTGCCTTTAGAGAGCTGGCAGAACCCCAGCTGTCAAGGTAGTTTGCAGCCAACTGATCTGGTGGGATTAGCAAGGATTACCATGAATGCTTTCTGTTGGAAAGGAGGGGTTATCAGCCAGAGTTGCTTCTGGAACTGCCCAAATGTGGACTTCTTCTGAAACAGGTTTAGTCACCAGAGCAGGTTGTAGACACTGGACTCACAACTCACAGAGGAAGCTTGGGGGCAGCAAGCTAAGTGATAGCTGACACTGTCTCTAGGCAGTAATATGAGGTAAGATAAAATATCGTATGTCTGAGTCCTGTTTAACTTCATTTTCTGGCTCTGAGGTTTGTCCAGTTTTCCTGGACAGTTGAGGCAGTCATTTTTCCCAAAACTACCACCAAATAAATCAGCTTGTGAACTGTTAAAGGAAAGTGCTTGACCTGAGGCCTTGCCTTCTCCATCTTCAAAACTTCCTTGAAAAAAGTTTAAAGAATACCCTAAGTGGCCATAGGCAATACTCTTCAAGATAGATGCCTACAAATCTTGCTGAGTCTCAAATTATGAGAGAGGAAGGTAATTTGGCTTTGCTCACTGCTCACTTGAAAACCCCTTATGTCACAGATGTTTAGGTTGGAGGCTACCCTTGGTCACCAGTGCAGTAATGCTCTGCCTTTCTGCTGGGCCTGCCAGACCTGTGGTGGGTTGTGCCCTTGCCTAGCTGTGGATGGAGGTGGTGAGGTGGCAGGACTGCTGGGTAGATAGCTGTTCTCAGGTTAAGTGTCTGAGCAGCAGGGTAACAAGTTGTGCCCCTGCATTAGCAGGATCTCCATCAGAAAGGATGAGACATGGCAGAGGAGAAAGATATTTTGTCCTGCCTTCCAGGAGGTTGTCACCACAGGTCTTCATGCACTAAAACTCAACCTGGAGAGCCCCAGCCCAGCCTGGTGGAAAGTTCAGATAACTTTGGCAGTTGTGTAGATTGCTCTGGCTGCAATCCTGTTTGGTGTGCTGCCAGCGAAGTTCTGTAAACTAATTCATGCACATTAACCACCTCTTCTCTCAGGTGGGTACCTCTCTGGATGTTGAAACTAGTGCTATCCCTGCACACACTCTGTGTCTTGCACTGTGTTTCCTGCTAAACCTCATCTTATAAATTGTGTTCAAGTGCAAGATCAGTAGTTACCATGCCTGCGGGGAGCTATTTTACTGCTTTGTGGTTGTCATACTCTGTGCATATTCCAGGTGAGACTGATTTCTGTGATACACTAAGTGGGAGAAATTGAGTCAGTTACACACTGCTTTGGCTTGCCCTTCTGAAACAGAGTGACACAGCCTTGCTGGCAAATCAGTTTTCTTTCAAAAAGCTCCTGGCTTTCCCAAGCCATTATTATCATCTGGGCTTTGAATGGAACTTTTGTCTATGTTATGCCCATGTCCAGCTTCTGTCACTCAGGAGATCAAAGACTGCTTCCAAGCTGAGGCTTGCAAAACAAGAGTCTCTGTTTTTGTCATCTAGCGTTGGGAATGGTACTGTAATTGTGTCAGAAACCCAGCTAGAGTTGTGCTTGCCATTGTAGACTCATCAGAGATATTTAAGGGAGTTTTTGAGGTGTAATTTGCTTTGTGAACCCTGGTAAGCAGGCTTCTGCAGTGTGTGAGGACTTGCCTAGAAGCACCTACAAAGGTAACTGGTTGAGAAAAATTAAAATCTGGCAGCACAGGCTGAGAACCCCAGTAGCTGAGCAGTGGAAGTGGGGAGCTGATTATGAAGGATTTTTGAAATGAAGACAAACAATCCACAGCAGCTGTCATAGTAAAATACTTCCTGCTTACATCTCTTCCTGTCATGCAGGTAGTGGAACTACTCCCCTCCCTTAGAAAGACATCAAAACAGAGAAAGAAAGAGAAAAGAAAACATGTTAAAGGTAGTGAAAACACAAGCATGAAGGTCAGGTTGTACTTAGTTCATATACTTTATTACTATTTCTGAACTCTAGAAAAAGGTTTTTCCCTAGGCTAAGGAAAAAGGAATAGCACATCCAGAAAAAACTGCCATTTCCCCCCTGCTCTCTCCTGCAGGATGAATATAAGCCAGAAAAGGCTTTGTCCGAGGAAGACCTGAAGAATGCGGTCAGCGTGCACCATGCGCTGGCATCCAAGGCAACAGACTATGAGAAGAAACCCAATGTCCTCAAGCTTAAAACAGCAGATTGGAGAGTCCTGCTTTTCCAAGCCCAGTAAGTGCTCTCCTCATGCCACTCAATGAGGAAAGAAAGCAGTGCTGAAGGAGGAGTAAATTCCTGCCTGGACAGGTTAAAACAGAGGCTTAAGAGGTTCAATCTGTTTATTTGATCAGAAATAAGATTAAGTAGTGATGTGATTAGAGAGCACAAGTAGTGCATGGGAAAGAAACATCAGGTTTTAAGAGGCTTTTTAATCTAGCTGAGAGAGGCATAACAAGATGCAGCAGCTAGAAGCTGAAGCTCCAGGAAATTCAATTTGGAAACAAGACACAAACTTAAAACAGTCAGGGTGATTTATCATTGAAGCAAATGACCAAAGGCAGTCTTGGATTGTCTGTTTCCTGATGTCATCAGGTCCTAGCCGGATGTCTTTCTAGAAGATATGCTGTGGTTAGAAATAAAGTTACGACTTAATACAAGAATTATTTGATTAATTTTTTTATGCTGTGAGATCCAGACAGAACAGATGACCTGCCTTTTGCTTCTGAGCCCTTTTCTACTGAGATCCATATGAAACCTCCTAGAGATCTGTGGTGTCCAGCACAACTGAGACCTTAGGGCATATGTCTGAATCAGGGCATTATTTGGCTCTGCCACCTTTGTTTTTGGGATTGGATTGGGAAGATGTGTGCTAGGATGAGGTATAGACCTAACCCCAAACCCAGCTATGACTGAGTTACTAAGCACTAACTGCTTGCAAATATGGGCGGGAAGATGGAGCAGACTCTAAGACTTGTCCAGTTCTGGTTATTCTAACTTTTAAAATGCTATGGAAGGTATAGAAAGAGGTAGAACAGGCTGAGTCAACAAGTGATTAATATGTATTGCTTCCTCAGGAGCCAAGAAGAAATGCAGACCTGGATCAACAAGATTAACTGTGTAGCTGCTGTCTTCTCTGCACCACCATTTCCAGCAGCCATTGGCTCTCAGAAGAAGTTCAGTCGCCCACTCCTGCCAGCCACCACAACAAAGCTATCTCAGGTGAGACATTTTTATGTAGAGTGTAGGTGATGATGATTTCTCTTTCTGGCTAGAGACTCGGTTGTAGTCTTTGTCACTGTTGTATATCTGTTGCCACTAGCAGTCCTAGGAGGAGAAGGCTTGCATAGTAGATGTCTGCTCATTTCCTCATGCAAGATTGAAGTGGGGTGAGAAAAGGGAAAGACTCAAATACAATAGGTTTATGTTTCTGAAAAAAATAGTACCAGGTAAAGAATTTTCTTCTTGGGCTTATGGCCCTGTAGAAGACATTTCAAATACTAATTACTGGGGGTTTTTTTGAATTTGAATGTTTAGGAAAGCCACTCATTTCAGAAATAGACATACTCCTGGTCTTTGGCTTATTGAATTGATAAAAGGTGAAAGCTGATGTATCAGACAAGCATCAATTACATTTCTCCCACTAGATTTTTCAGACTCCATTTATCAAGTCAGGGATTTCCTGTAGAATATATATTTATCAACTGTGTCTTACATGAATGTTTTCAGTCTCCCTTGTGATCACACAAGCTTTTAGCATCCTGTGGCAGGGAGTTTCAGAGCTCTACTGCTTCTTGCACAAACACACATATTTCTGCTTGTCTTAGACTGGCTGTGTCAGATGCTTGTGCCCATAACTTTTTTGTATTTTGGGAGATGCAACACCTGCCTGGAATTCCTCCTGCACTGGAGAAATGATGCTGATTGTGTTGATGGGATTGACAGAGTGACAGAGGGTGTTATATTTGATGACATCTTCCTGTGGCTTTTAAAGTGTTCTGCCCATGCTGGATTGCTTCTTGCATGCATTTGTTGGGTTTTCTTTTTTTTTTTTTTTACCTTCTTCATAGCTTAGCAACTATCCTTAGAAACCACTGTGTCAAAATCTGTGTTTCTCTGAGGGTGTGGGTTTTTTTAGATTGCCCCTGCTTTTTTTCTCTCCATGACAGTAGCCTTTCTTCTTCCAATGCAGTGACTGACTTATCATCTTCTGTTCTAGGTTAAAGTTTAAAGCATGTTATATAAAAAATAATACTAACTTGTCTCATCCTTATGGTTTTACTTTTTACTCATGCATACCTTTTTAAAATTACAGTATGGGGCTTCCATAATTTACATCTGATCACCTAAGGAAGCTTTTTAACCGATTGTTCTGTGTGATTGTTCCATTTAGCATGTTGTTTCCTGGTCTTACTGTTTCCATTTAATCTGGAAAGGGAAAAGATAGATGACAGCCCTGTGGTTTGTATCTTGAAGAAGGAGAGACACAGAAAGTGGAGTATGATAAGCTGTTTTAGACAAGCAGAAGAATGTTAAGTGTTCAAAGTAGAGAAGTCAAAGGCAAGCAGAAACGTGTCTGATTTCATTTGTCAGTGTGGAAAAGTTGCCAGCAGACTGTTTCTCATTTGGCAAATGAAAAAAAAAAAGAATTGTTGAATCCCTGTGGTTGATGTTTAGGATTTTGTGGGACGAATCATGATGGACACTACTTCTTCAAAGGGCCTGTTCCTGAACAGCCAGAAGTCAGGATTCAGTGAGTCCATAACATGGGTAAGGAAGAGAGGCTGAACATGATGACAGGTTGTGCAAGATGCTTGTACCAGTTTTTCGTTCAAAAGCAGAGCAGTGTCTGATCTTGGTTAGTCCAACCACAGAGGGATGTGACAAAGCTATATATAAAGGAACAACCAGTCTAGAAAAGATCTACTAGGGTATTGGGTTTTTTCTTTTTTCCTGAGAATGCACAGCACACACAAAAAAGCTCCAAAGCTGGTGCCCTGGAAATGACAAGTGCTGTATTAATAGCTGCTCAAAGACCTCCTGTCATCAGGCTGTAGAACTCACTACCATGGTATGTCCGAGAGACCAGGGAATCAGCACAATGTAAAGAGTGGTTGGGCACTAATGAGAGCACATGCACATTTAGGGTAGTAACTAACAGCAACAAGAATATTTTGCAATCAGAAGCAAGTGTTTTCAGCCCTAACATATTTAGTCAGGGGCAAATTATCCTGTGTGTCTTTCTTCAGTTCTCCTGCAAAAGAGTTGAAACACAAGATTAGCTGGGGCTTAGCTGTCATCATCTGTAGAATTTCTCCCCCTTTCTGCTGTTTTCCGCAGCTCCAGCTCAGTGAGCCAAGAGGTTCAGTCCCCAGTGTGACTCAGTGCATTGCAGGCATATCTTAGCTGGGTTTGAAGCTGTGGGCTTTGTCTGAGCTGTGGGCTGTGCTCAGAACCACACCACTGAGAGACAACACTGGCAGCTGTTCCCTCCTCTGAGGCAAGGTGCCTACGCACGAGCTGACCTGGGTACCACCTCTTGGCTAATTCACCAGTATCTGCATGGTCATGCATCTGTTTTGGACTTGCCTAATTCAAACATAATTTCAGTTCCAAGCCTAGAAATGGACAGAAGGCCATCCTGCAGGAGATGGAAACCTTCTGAGATGAGGGAAGGTTAGCTGACAGATGGACTGGAGGAAGTGAGTGGGCCTGGACTTATGATAAAGGAAATTGCCTAGAAAGTGGGAGTAGCAGCTCCTCACTTTCTCCAACTGCACAGTGGGGTAAAAGCTAGTAGCAGCTTAGCAAAATAAGATGCTTTTTGGGGACTGGACGGCCCTTCCTCTTCTGAGTCCATTGTATTGTTCTAAAGAAATAGAAACCACACATCTGAGAGCTTTTGGCAATACAGAAATATAGAAGGAGGGGCCCTGACTCCATGTCTTTTCTGTCCTGGAAGGAATTCCTTTTGCATTGCAAAGACTCGAGGCAGGGTATTTGCCTGTCTCATTCTGCCCTTGGTTTATCTGCATACACAACAGTCTTAATTAATTTACTGAAAAATGTATTAGAGCAAAAGTGTCATGTTGTCACTATTGCTCAGCAGCAAGCTGCTTCCGTTGCTCACAACAAGGCAATGGATGACAGGTTTGCTCTCCTTCCCAGTGACGTCTGCTAGCTGCTGAGATTTTCTGCAGGCTTGGCCACTTTGAGTGCCTTTAAGAGAGCTGTTGGTGGCAGCACTCTGAGATGACAGACCTTATCAATCTAAGAAAAAGAAACTATGAGGTATTATTGTACAGGAACCTCTCTATTTTTCTTTGCTGATTGGACATTTTAGATTCTGTCATTTAAGTGCCTAATATGTTTCTGAAGGATGAACAGCTGAAGTCCCATGAAGCTAAGCTGAAGCAGATCTCCACTGAGCTTGCTGAACATCGCTCTTATCCTCCTGACAAGAAGCTCAAAGGCAAGGAAGTAGATGAGTACAAACTAAAGGACCACTATCTGGAGTTTGAGGTATGTGTGGGAAATATTATTACTTTCACTTCTTGGGTTGGTCATATATTTGGGGTACTGTTCTGAAGTTCTATAATTTTCATTTTACTTCCCTAGAAGTGTTGTTGCTAGACAGAAAAGTCACAGCAATTGTAGATGCTAGGAGGTGGCTCTTCTTTCTGATGAGAACTTCCTTAGCTGTGAATTTAGCTCCTAGCCTGTAACGTGGAGGATAGAAACAAGACTCCTGTCTTTCCTGATTAATCTGTGTGAAGAGATTATAAAATCTTCATGCACAAAGTGTCTTATGTTGTAAAACTATGTTGTCTAGTGTATTGGAATTTCAGTCTCTATAGGACTGCATTCTGCAGGAATGCAGATCATGGTAATTTTTCTTCCATTGGTAGGTTCTGAAAAAACTGATATGCTGAAGTTATTGTCATGGACATGCCTCCCTCGTCAGAGCTGTTTGTGTTGTATACCACTGAGATGGATGTCAGGATGAGAAGGAAAACAATGGAATTAAAGAACACATAGATTACAGGGTTGAGTGATGCAACTTAGGCAGATGCATTAGGAGATAGTTTCGAGTATCTGACGGCAGCTTTTATCTATAATGGTGTTTGCCACATTTTAGGACTATGTGGAAATGAATTGGCAACCCAGCAGATGTCTGGTGTTTGTTATTACTATACCTTTGAGCTTTTTCCCCAGGACTGCAAGTAATGTTGCCTTGGGTCTGAAAGGATCCTACTCTAAATAGACACTGCTTGGCAAGGAACATACGTAGTCTGAAAAAGAGGAAGAGCAGATAAGACAGATGAGACCACCAGAGCTGATGCTGGAGGCAACACAACACAAGCCTCCAGAACTGAAGTAAACCTTGTCCCTGTTCTATCGGTTTCTGTCAGAGGGACTCTTTATACTCCTGGACTTAACTCACTGCATATTTTTGCTTTTGCAGAAGTCGTAACCACTGTTTGGAGTTTCAGTTTGCTGCAGCAAAGTCAGTCAGCATGGCTTTATGAAGGAGGAGTCATAACCTGACCAACATTATAGTCTTTTCCAATGCGATAGTTGGTGTGATGGACGAGGGGAGAGCAGTGGATGTTGTTTGTTCTTCACTTTGATAAGAATTCTGGCATTGTCTTCTTTAGCATACTTGTAGCCAAGCTGATTAAGTGGATTAGGAAATTGACAGTGAGATGGTTTGGCTGAACAATTGAGATCAAAGGGTTGTGATCAATGGCACAGCATCAGTTAGTTTTGAACAGACCACTCAGATGTACAGAGTAAGCCACAAGCTTTCTCTCTGGAGGGGATCTTGTAAAACTTGGAAGATCAAGCAGGTTCTTAGGCTTTGGGTTCCTGACACAAAGTTTATTTTCTATCAGTTTTAAAAGCTTGGTGAGTTAGGATAAAATGTAGTCTGGAGTGTGAAAAGTTTATAGAAAGATTGATGGGTGTGTAGATTGTTGGGGAGTTTTTTTCTGTTTCCTGTCAATCAGGGTGATTTTTTTAAATATTCCTCAGGTAACTCAGTACAAATCAGAACCAATATAGCCCAGGAAACAAAAGGTGTCCTCTTCCCTAATGAGAGTCTTGAACAGCTGTGCAGTTCAGATAAGTGATCAGCTCTGCAGGAGTGCTCATCTAAGCAGGAAAGTTGTGGCAACAACTTCAGTTATGTGAGAGAAATGGTTATTCAAGGTGCTGGTGTGCAATGCTGTGTTACCTTCACACTAAGCACAGATTTCACAGGTCATGTTGAACTATAAAGACACCACTCCAAGGGCCATGAGAGCAGGCAATTCCAAAATGCTGGAAGTCAAAAAGATGAGGCAGAAGGCTAGCTGGGTTAGCTTCTTTTTGAGCTAAGACAAAAAAGGAAGGTTTATGCTGAGTGGGAAGCAAGGTCAGATGGCATGGGAGGAATACAGAGAGAGATGCTTCTCTCATTGTAGCAAGAAAATTCATGTGTCCAAATCTCAGTTGGAGTTGCAGCTGGCCAGAACTCTGAGGGACAATAAAAAGAGTTTTTAAAAATATAATAATGGCAAAAGGCAGTGTAGAAATAACATCAGCCTGTTACAGGATGAGAATGGTCATCTCACAGACAGGGACATGGGCAATGCAGTTTTTGCTTCTGGCTCCAATATGGGTGACAGACCAGGGGGATCTCAGTTCCCTGAGCTGGAGGACCGTGGCTGTGAGAATGGTCAGCTCCCAGTTAACCTTTAATTTGTGTGGGATTAGCTGTTCCAGCTGGATCCCTACAGATATATGGGGCCTAGTGAGATTCATCCAAGAAACCTCAAACAGTTGTCTGATGTCATCACAAAACTAATCTCCATGATATTTGAACAGTCTGGAGAGATCCCAGTTGGCTGAAAGCTGTCTGATGTTTTCCCAATTTTCAAGAAGGGCAAAAGGGATAACACTGGAAACTAGAGGTTTGTTAATTTCACTTCAGTGCCTGATAAAATTATGGAGACAATGATTCTGGAAAGTATGGGAAAATACCTGGAGGACACTGGAGCTATCATCGCAGCCAGCACAGCTTCATGAGAGGAAAGTCCTGCTTGTCCAACCTGATTTCCCTTTATGACAGGATAACCCACTTAGCTGATGAGCAGAAGCCAGTTAATGCAATCTTTTTTGATTTCATAAAGCTTTTGATACTGTCTCTCTCAGGACCCTTCTGGAGAAAATGTCCAGCCCACAGCTGGATAAACACATCCTGTGGTGGGGGAGCAGCTGGCTCATGGGTCAGGCACAAAGGCCTACAGTGAAGGGAGTGACATCAGACTGGTGACCTGTCACTTGTGGGGTTCCACAGGGCTCCATCCTTAGCCCTCTGCTCTTCAGCATCTTCATAAATAACCTGGACACAGGACTGGAAGGGATACTAGGCAAGTTTGCAGATGATACAGAACTGGGAGAACTGGAAGAAGCCTTTGACTCCCTTAAAGACAAGGAGGCCTGCACAGAGACCTTCATAAATTACAGGGCTGGGCAATCACCACTGTATGAAGTTCAACAAGGAAAAGTGCCAGATTCTCCATCTGGAATGGGGCAACCCTGGGTGTATGGACTGTCTGGGAATGAGGAAATGGAGAGGAGTGCCATGGAAAGGGGCCTGATCAAGGGCAAGTTGAACATGAGCCAGCAGTGCCCTGGCAGCCAGGAGGGCCAACGCTGTCCTGGGTGCATCAGGCACAGCATCACCAGTCAGGCAAGAGAGGGGGATTGTCCCACTCTGCTCTGCACTGGGGCAGCCTCACCTCGAGTGCTGGAGGTTTTGGGCCCCTCAGTATAGGAAAGATATGAAGCCCCAAAACCTACAAAGTAGGGCAGTGAAGATTACAAAGGGCCTTAAGGGGAAGCTGTATGAGGAACAGCTGAGGTCCCTTGGTTTGTTCAGCCTGGAGGAGAGGAGACTGAGGGAAGATCTCACTGAAGTTACAATTTTCTTGTGAGGGGGAGAGGAGGGACATGCACTCATCTGTCTGTGATGACATGTGGGAATGGCCTGAAGTTGTGTCAGGGAAGGTTTGGGCCGGGCATTAGAGAGAGATTCTTCTTCACCCAGAGGGTGGTTGGTCACTGAACAGGCTCCCCAGGGAAGTGACCACAGCACTAAGCCTGACAGAGTTCAAGAAGCATTTGGACAGTGCTCTCAGACACAGGGTGTGATTCTTGTGGATGGTCCTGTGCAGGGCCAGGAATTGGACTGGATAATCCCTGTGGGCCCCTTCCAACTCAGTTCATTCTGTTATTCTGTGAGGCAGTAAAAATCCCAAACCAAACCTAAATATTGAGCTCTATGAAAATTGTGAATGGAAACTTTGTAAATGGAAACCTTCCCTTTAGAACAGTGGTCTGACAGGTTTGGCAGGAGGTGGTGAAAGAGATTGCTGCATGAGTTCAAATGAAAAGGCCAAGAGGCAGGTGAAGTAGGATTTTGTAACTGTCTCTTTCAGACTGAGACTGCAGGCTAAACTTAGTGTCTGTGTACAAAGAGCCATGCCGATGCATTTCAGGAAACACACCAAAAGGACCAATGAGTCCCTAAGGTAGCAGCACAGTACCATTAAGAAGGAAGAAGATGCCATTTTCCTTTTCTGTAGGTTCTTTCTTTTTGTTCACACACTGGCGGTGCCTTCATTCTTATTCCTGACAAAAGACAAATGAGATGGAAGGGAGGTGAACCAGGAGGTAACTGATCCTTGTTCAGGTGTGCAGCCAGTAGCATTTGTTTTTGATGGTGTCTTTGCTTATACGCTACAGAAGGAACAGTTCTCATTGCCTGCTCTCTGAGGAAGTACTGCATCAGATTGCAAAAAATTGTTGCTTACTGCAGAAAATTTACAGTTAGAGAAAGATCTTTTGAGTGCTGTCAGGTGAGAGTTGAAGCCAGAATACTGATGTATGGCTACCTCCCTCATACTTTATTAAGTGCTTTCATTCTTCAGAGATAATGTTGCAGATCATCTTTTGAATGGTTTCGACTTCTGTGATTTTATTTCTTGACAAAAATTTCCAAATTAATTTCTTTTAAGGCAGAATTTCCACTAGCTTTTGCCCAACTTCAAATGTCAGGTCACTGAAATACCAAATTTGTTGTGGTTTAAATCAAAGTGGAAATGTTTTGATTAATTGTAATAGAAATCGAGGGTCCACAAAGTCCAGGGAAAATGGCCATTTGCACACATGCAGGTCCTGGATTTTGATTCTGATTGTCGAGTCTTGAGACTCTGGTGGTGTTTACTGGACCAGTAAAAGCATAAATCCATACAGCAGTAAAGCCGCCCCTCTCCATTTCATGATATTATGCTGTTTCCAAGCTAAGAGCTCTGGCTGGCCTTTTGCAGAAGTGTCTGGTTCATTTTGTGATGAATCATCCATCAGCTCAGTGCATCATCGTCAGGGTTCTTCTTGCTGTTTTTCCATTTCCATTTTTATTAAATGACACATCTTACCTGCTTCATGTGTTTGTCTCTCACGTTGTGGAACTCCAACTCCAGATATGGAAGTCATAGGAATGCTTATTTATTTAATTTGTAGGAGGATTCTGTTATGATTCTCCTCTATGAGGGTTTGTTTATTCAAAGGATTCTCAAAAGCCAGTCACTTTCTCTTCTTTTTTTTCCCCCTGTATATTCCACACTTCAAAATGGTTACCCAGCTTTTTGACTTCCTGCTCTCAAAAGTTCTATTTGGAACAGAACTTTATTATTTTATTAGAAAATGTAAAATATTTTCTTAAATACTTTTTCCTCTGTGAGGAGCATAATAGCTTGGCTGCTGTTTTGTCACTTTGAAATAGAAGTTAACAATCAGTAGGGATGCTTACTTCTGTCTTCCCTGACTCCCAGCACACTGAGATTGCTGTAATTACAATGCCTGCACCATGTCCTTAGTGGATATATCAGGGAAGGTTATTAAATTCTGTGAAGTGGATTGCTCTGTTCTCAAGACCTCCTGCCCCAACATCTGTTTTTGAGACCCTTCAGGGATCTTCTGTTACTGTACCTTTATTTGCTTCTTTGCTGAATTGTTTCTTGGAAAATTATGCAATTGTAGCACACAGAACAGAACCTTCCTGTTGGAGAGGGAAAACTCTGGGCCGGACAAGGAATAGAACAAATGGCCATGGGGCACATTAAAGGGAAACTTTTTTCAGTTGAAAAATACAGGTGTCTGGACAAACAGCAACCTTCATCATTCCCTGGGAGTGATGTAGCAGGGAAACACGCCTTGCTGCTGTCATAGCCCTCTCATCTGCTCCTTTTTGTTGATCTGGCCTTTTAGAAGATTGTCTCATGGGCCTAATGGTAGCCATGCTAGTACAGTCTGAACCTAGACCCTGCTTTGGTTTCTCCCCCATGGATAAAAAATGCAGGAAAAGCAAGACCTGCTGGTGGGAGTGGAGGATTGCACTAGAGCAGGATTTGTGTTGTCCCTTAGTTTAGTGCACTTTATCTCCATGTGTGACTGAGCACATAGATCTCAGTATCCTGTGTGAGCAGAGCTTAGGTCTCAGCATGACTAGGGCAACAGTCTTTCGTTTGGTGGTGTTACTTGCAGTGGGAGCCATCACTCAGCAGAGCGTAGGAATTCGTGTGCTGCAGAACTGAGTACCTCTAATTACACAGCTCTCCAGGCCTCAGTCTGCCTGAAATCCTCTTTGTTTAATTTACATTAGCCACTGTTGTTCATGTCTACATTAGGCACCACTGTTGGCATTCTCATTTGAGCTCCTGGCTTTCAAGGCCAGCAGAAAGCATTAAGTTACTTTTACTTAGGTGGTCTCACATGTGCCTCTGCAGAATTTCCTCCAGACTGATTTGGGCCTTTCTTTTCATTTCCTAGAAAAATCGCTATGAGATTTATGTTGGCCTGCTGAAAGAAGGGGTGAAGGAGCTGCTGAGCGGAGGAGAGAATGATGCGCCAGGACTGAAGAAATCCCACTCAAGTCCTTCTTTGAATCAGGAGTCTCCAGTTAGTGCCAAGGTGAAACGCAATGTCTCGGAGAGGAAGGACTACAGGCCAGAAACACCCAGCATTAAGCAGAAGGTCACTTAGGGTGGAAATGACAACTAGGGGAACAGCCATGCAGCAAAGTATCGGTGGTCAAAATTTTTTCATTTAATAACCTATCAGTCACAAAAAATAAGTGCATCTGCCTGAATGGGGTGTTAGTGACATTTTCTATTGTATATTTTGCTGTTTCTGTGCAGATTGTGGGAGATGTCTTTGCTCCTGCTTTGCTTTGCTTTGTTAATTTATCATTTAGCTATTGAAGCATTGGGACTTTTTTGTGTTGTTCTGTTTCTAAAGGAGCTGGGGAAGGCGTAGAGCGCTGTGACGTTTACTCTGTCTCCTCCCCATTTATCTCCTCCCATCGGCATGTGGCTTTCATCTCTCAAGTCACTTGTCACTTTATTTACGTGGTGGGTGGGAAAAATAACTGGACAAGTGCTGCAGTGCTGTGAATGTGAGCTGCAGCTGTGAGAAAAGCTGTGCAAACATGCAGCTGCAGAAGGCTGACTAGAGGCTAGGGTGCTGGGAACACAAGTTTCCTGACAATATGAGCATGTTGGTACTTAGCAGCAGGTGGTACAGTAAATAATCACTGTTGCTTATTGTTACTGCATTGACCCTGGACACGCAAGTGCGAAGGAATGAAACGTGGAATCCTCTGGCAATGCTGGAATGACGGCATTGTAATAATTTGTTTGCTTCCTTCCAAGCAGAGATCCTTCTCCTGAGTTCGCAGGCTGGAAGGCATCCAAACCCATGCTGTCTCTGCAGTCAGGAAGATTAGGGATTACCCAGTTGGAATGACTATCCTGGGCTTCACATTAATTTGCAGAGAAGGCTGCTGTAGATGTCAGCCATTAGCATTATATATTAATTATATATTAAAGACAAAGGGCCTCTGTGTAGTTTTTAACTATACGCTCTCATTTAGCTGCTATATAGAGCCTTATGATATGTTGTGTCCTGTTGCTTCCCCTTCCAGGGGTTTCCTTGTTGGTGTGCACAGAGAGCTGCTTTCAATTACTCTCATAGTGATAAAGCACTTCGCCTTTTTTCATCAGAAAGGGATTCTCCTCGGTTCTCCATTTTCCTTCTTCAGCTCACAAATAGGTGGAAGAGGCTGGTGCCTCCTCACAGTTCTGCATACCCTGTGCCAGGCTTTCCAAGGGGAGCACAGGGCCGGGAGAGACCACCATGGGTAGATACTTTCATACCTTAAAGGCCCCTGTTTCTGCCATAGACTCTTGGGGTTGCCAGTGGTTTTCAGGCACAGAGAGCAGAAAGATGACATAGAAATAATATTCCTGCTTCCCAGCCCCTCTTGTCTGGGCAGTGTCATGGCTCTGCAGAGAATACTGGCTCTCCTGTTGCCCGGGTTTTAATCTCAGTTTTTATACTGGCCCACAGGGTGATCTTGGACAGGTCTCTCCCTCTCAGGTCTCTTTTGTGTCGTCCTTTCCCTATATGAAGGGGTACAACCAAACTGGCCGTTCCCACAGAGCGCCTTGGGAGATAATGTTGAGGGCCAGTTGAAAATTGCTCCTTGCTGTTCATTCTGTTGTGCCTGGCACAGGACAGCCTTCTTGATGAATACAATTATTAATGCATATAGGAATGTTTAGAAATTCACTGGTGTTTTCAGCCCAAGTAGGCAAAGGGCCACACATAAAAAATATTGCTGCCTGAGTTGATGTGTATTCTGTCAGGCTTCCCAAGGGTCCAAGTCAATTCATCTAGTTTACTGAGCTGCCAGTCCAGTGGGCAGAACTGGAGGTGATCAGAAAGAAAAGGCCCTTAACAGGCACTGCATGAGTTGCCTCCCCTACCGAGTACCACCATGCAACAGCTTTCCTGGTGTTGGCTGTAACAATGACGTTGCACTCTCAGATGTAAGGTTTTGGAGGAAATTGATCTTTGCAGCTGCAGCCTGGCAGCAAAATCAGATGAGACTGTTCACACAAGTGGTGTTGGGATGCACATCCATCTGGCATCTGCCACTGAGAGTGGCTGCTCTGTGCTAAAAGTCAGGAGGCTGGCTCCTAACCCTGGCAACATTGCTAAAAGCTGCAGAGTCCTGAGTAGGAATTGGCAGTGCTTCAGCTTTAGAAGTTGTGCATTCTGCTAAGGTGGAGTTAACGTTTAGTTCTCTTCTTGAAGAAGGGAGATGTCGTCTGCTACTGGAGCAAAAATGGTGTGGTGCAGCTTACTAAGTAGGGAGATGCAAAGTTTAGAGAGATACATGGTAGTGCTCATTGGGTGGGTTTGGAGTAATTAAGAATGGTATATCAACAGCTCACGGAGGGGTAACAAAGATAGATCCCTGCAGCTGTTTGTCATGCTTTGGAGGTTGAAAACGAACCAGCAGAACAGAAGAAATTCAGTTGAGGGATGTTGAGTGCACATTTGGGAAGAAAAGTTGATCTCTCTGTTATAATTTAGGAGTGGTGTTCCCCAGTTTAGTGTTCCCACTGACTCTCCAAACTACATGGTCCTTGCTCACTTTCTCCTTCCCCTCGCCATCCTTGCAGTGGGCTGGAGAGGCGAAGTGAAGGCATAAAAGGCAAAGATCACAGGTCAAGATAACAACAATTTACTGGAAACAGCAATGAGATAAGAAAATGAACAATAAACAACAACTATATTAATATTCAGAATGTTCAAGAATGCTTACCACACAGTCCCCAACAATACTCAACCACTCACTTTCCAATACCTCTACCCAGAAGGGACATCTTCCCCTGTTTCTGGAAAATGACATGAGGTGGTGTAGAATAACCTTCAAGTCCAGGCCATGCCCTTGCCTGGCTACTGCAAAAATTAACCCTGTCTTGGCCAGAACTAGTACATTATTTTATATACTAGTAGGGTAGATACAGCAGAAACAAAACCCAAAAAAGGTGCGGGTCTATAAATGTCCCTGCTTGGCTGGCAGGGTTGGGTTGACTAGGTGATGTTTTTGAAGACAGGCTAGAACATGCTTGGCAAACCTCTTGTGTTTATGGAGCACACTGCTTCCTAAGGCAAAGAGGTGACATTCAACTTTTTTCTTCCCTGGCTTTTAACATATTTTGGTTGCTGAAAATTCCAGTTAAACTCCAGTTGTTGAGCTCAAAAAGAAATTACTCCTGTTAAATGCATTTTCTAGCTTTGACACAGAAACTGGGTAATTCCTCTTCAAAGTCATTGCAGAAAAGATGATTTGAAGCAATAGGAAAAATCAAAAAGTGAGCTGCAAAAAAGATGTATTTTTTCATTATTTATTATCTATTGCCATGTATACTTGTAAATGGATTAGGATATTTTTTAGGTGTCATCTGGGCATATCAAATGCAGTTTTTCACTGTATTTTTTAGTCATTAAACATTTGTTGAGCTTAGAGCAGTCTTGCTGAGACTGCTGAGGCATGCAGATCAGTTTACCCAGAATTTATAGTTTCTGCTCCAGTTTTAATTAATGCCATTTTCCTCTGTTACTTTACAATTTATAAGCATCCCAGGCAACCGTGTAGAAATGCATGCTTTGGAGACCAAGAATAAAATGTGATCCCATTGTGAAAGTCTAAGATTCCTGTCCTCCCTTGGGAATAGGTTAATCTACCAATCAGAACTGTAATTTGTTTTTTTCCCTCCTGATATACAGGGTGGGGCCAGTTCTCAGGCGGTCTGAGTGGTGCATCTCCTTCAGTAGCACCACTGAGAGTCTGACCAGGTAGCTTTGCATGGTACCCTGCACGCTGCCTTCCTTCACTGAAATGTTTGCCTTCAGGGGAGATCAGTGCTAGACTGCAGTGATTCAAGAGTCCTGGTTGCAGTATGTAAGGATATTCTGCTGGTTTCTATCCCTCCTCTGGGACTTGAGCTGCAAATCACTGGAGCAGCCTGCAGTTTTCTGGGTGTGCTCAGTGCAAGAGGAGTTGCTGGCTGGCCGCCATGAGCGTGTGTGCATGCGGGAGAGCCTTTGCATTGGTAATGCAGGGAGGTGTCATCCTTCCTCGTCACCCTCCCTGCTCCACTGTGCTGTCATTGCTCAGGCACAGCCTCTGCCTGCATATAGAGAGTGGGGATGCAGGCTGGGGCCAACACCTCCTTGCTTCCCCTCTCTTAAGGTGCAGACAGTGGTTCTGGAGGGGCCCACCCTGCTCTGAAGGGTTGCTGGCTTACGCATCCTCCAGGGGCTGAACCGTCTGCTATCCCCAGCTAAGGAAGGAGAAACAGGAAAGGTCCTCACTAGTTTGCACCTGACAGCAGAGATGGAGAGGGGGAAGACTGTCTTTCCCTCTCCCCACTCAGCAACCAAAGCGGATGAGATACTCTCCTGAAGCTGAAACCACACTCTCCTCTATGAGTCAGCAGGATGCAGGGTACTGGTTGAGGTGGCTTTTGTTCATCAGTGGCTGTGAAAGAGACTCCCTGGACTGCCTGTGTGTTTGTCTGCATCTTGCAGATAAATTACACATGAACCAGTAAACATGACTACAGCTTCTAAATCCAGTATTTATGTTGTGTCTTTAGTTGATGGAGAGAGATATGTCAGCCAGCAGAGTGATTAATGCAGCAGAGTTGTGCGGGAATGCTGTTCAGCTGTGTTGCCGACTTCAGAGGTTTTCGTCTGTATCCAGTCACTTGTAAATGGTTACCAGGAGCTTTCTAATGATTAGTAACAGCTCATCACTAAAATACATTCCCTCTGATCCTGCCTGCTCCCCGGTTCCCAGTCTGTCCCTGTTAAGGGGCTCTCCTGGAGAGCAGTGCTCTGCACAGCCGTCCTTTGAGGAGGAGTTTGGCCTAGCAGATCTCCAGGGACTGGAATTGTTCACTGACTTTTCACAGCTCCAATGCTTTTGGATAACAAGGCTGGTTGCTATTCTGGCTTGAAAAAGCCAACTTTCACCTTTCTCCATTGGGGAAATGAAGTTCTTGCTTGACAGGAGCAGGCCATTCAGTGAAGATGTGATTATGGCAGTGGCGGAAGGCAGAGATCACATCAGACTTCTTGGAGGCATTGCATGGCAATGTTCTTGAAAGTGGGAAAGGCTTTTCTCTGCAGATGGCTTACTGTGTCTGCATTCTCCATTTTTAAATGAATTTTAGTCTTATTGCAGTTAGTCTGACAGCTCCTCCTCCTTTTCTGACAAGCTGCTCTTGTCTGTCATCTTAGCACCTCAGCTGCTTCTGTATAACAGGTCTGTTCCCTTCCATGCTTGCAGAAATCCAGAAAATTTGACTCTTCCATCTTGCATTGAGAAAACCTGCTCCGAAGCAGTGCTGTGTTGAATGGATAACCCTGTGAACAGCTTTGTCACTGCTTGTCAGTAGCCTGTGTTTCCAGCCACAGCTATATCTGGGAGGTGCGAGACCAGGTTTTAGACTGCTGTGATCCTCTAGTTGTATGCCACAGGAATGCAAATCCCCCCTTCCTCACTTAGGCCAGACACTTGCAACATTCCTACTCTTCTAGTATCCAGGTTGTTGGAAATACTGCCTGCTTTTGCAGGGTCAAAGGCAGTATACACATCTTATGTCAAGTAATCCTACAGCTTGCTGCTTCTTTAAATTTTCTCCAGTATTGATCTACCCAGGCTCTGGGATGTCACATCTGCTCTGAGGGGGCAGTTAAGAAGTCCACATATCTTATCAGAGCACAATCATTGCTCTCCAGCATGTGTTCTCAGCATCTGGTATCTAGGCTGCCTAGAGGGATGAACCATAGAAGCTGTCTCAGAAAGAGCTAGTCTGCAGCTTGTGCTTTTTAAAGGGTATTTTTAGTGCATAAAGAAGCAGTACACCTGGCCTCTCCTCTCCTCTCTCCCAGAGCTCTCCCAGCAGCATAGGTGTAGCATAGTGAGCTGCTTCACCTGGGGCTTCACTGTGGGGACCTGAGCTCCAGGAAGAAGAGGTTTTGTCAGCATTCAGAGAAATGATCCCACCTCAGCTGAGCACCAGTACACAGGACAATGAAGGTGTAGGAAGAAGCCACCCTCCATGGCTGGTCACCTGCTAGAGACTGAGCTCTAGCATTGCCCTCAGTGCTGGAAGTAATGAGAAATGCTGGCTTCCTTTTTCTTCTAGTCTGTGCTGCTTGAGGAGCTGTCCTTACCACCTGCTGCTTTTCTTCCTTGAGGCAGCAGCACTCTTATCCAGGGGTACCACAGTCCCTTTGTGAGGAGGCTAATTTACATGAGAGCAAGGAGGATAGATCCTTGGAAAAAGTCTGAATGCCATCTGGGAGTGTCTGTTTTGCTGATGGCAACATACAGATGAACACTGAAAGGAGGCAGGCCCAGCCTTGCCTGAGAGAATGTCCCTTTCTGATATATTTTGTTAGCTGTATTAGGGTTGTGTTTTAGTTATTTATTAGAGCCATCCCTTACCAAATGCAAGCAAGAACTTTCCCAAAGGTTGGACCATTGGGACCTGACTTCGCCCTTGTGGTCAGAAAGATCAAATTTAAACTAGTCCAAAGCGTTCTCTCTTCCTCACCTTTGAACGCCTATTTATTCCATAAAACTTACAGATGTTTAATCAGTGAGGGACTTCCCATGGCATCTGCTTTTAAATCTGGGCCAGGAACCAGCTGGGGTGCAGGCTAGAGGTTCATTTGGACTAATAAAGGTACATCACTTAGCAATGCAAGAATTGAAAGTGCAACATGCCACAAGGGCAGGATTTTTCTCTGATGTAAACCACTGCAATTATTAGCTACTCTAGCAGTGGTCCTTTCTGTAGCTCACCTAAATGAGAGATGCACAAAAAGATACATTTTGCCTAAAGAAGTGAGGTTTCAGCTTGAGCTAATTGAGTGCCATGGTGTACTGACAGAGCCACTAGCTAAGCTGCCATGGAGACTTGTTTGAAACAAAATCCTCCAACTCCCCTTAGCCTCTTGCTGGGAGGAGGGAGAGAAATGCTATCCAGCCTGTGTCACCACACAGGGCAAACTCTACTGGTAGTATAAGTCTTAACTCACACACTTATGAAAATCTCATGCTCAGAGCTGTCAGATTCTGAAAGACTGTAGGATGAGAACAGGGGTGGGTTGTGGTTGGGTTTTTTTTAAAATTTGTACATATTCATGACAACTGTGTCCTCTTACTTGAGTCTAGAATTATAATTTGGCTAAAAGGACAGAATTTTTTGGCTTTTTAAAAACTTTAAAATCATTCCTCTGTCTGAGGTACACTCTGAGGCTTACATTACTTGGTGAACATGTTTAAGTGATGCCTATAGGTATGTGTATTTCCTAAGTATGGTAAGGCTTCTATGGCTCAGCACTGCAAAACCTGCTGTTCTTTTCTGAGGCTTATTTGGTCAAAGCGCTTCAGCAACTGCAAAAATTGTTAGGATGCTTCTTGTTCTGATTGTTCTCAAATGAGGTTAAGCAGCTATCAGAGCTTCTGCAGATCTAAGGTATACTTTGATCTGCCTTGATCTTCGTGTGTTGTCCACCAGGGGCTGCCTGTTCTGCATGTTGAAAACAAGGCATATATTTGAGAGTCTAAGCAAGAGTTGGTGGATGGAATTTTCTGCTAGCTTAACACTGGGCTGACTTTCTCCCTGTTCTTATCAGCCAATGCCTGTACAAGGAGCATCCATGCTGACTTCTTCTGAAAATCATGCTCTGGGGATCTAATACACAGCTTTACTTCTGAAAACGTTGACCTTGCTCTGTGAAAATTCAGCAAAGGGACATCATGTCCAAAGTGTCCAAGAAGGACAGGTGCCTGTGATGTCTCCTGCAGATACAGCCGTACAGCAGTAGTGAGAGGGTTTATTTTCTGCAACTGTACAAATTTCCAGAAGAGTGGCTCATCAGCAGGGAAAAGAAGAGGAGCAGGGCTGAAATACCTCCTGGGCATCTCATATGCATCCCAGAGGTTTCCCTTGGGAGCATTAAACAACGTTTTAACAAGTTGCTGGTCTGAGGAAAAAGATGTAGGGAAACCCAGTGGGTTTCTAGTAAAGGCAGCAGTAGCATGATCTGCATTATACTTGGAAAAAGAGAACAAAATCTGAGGGTGTGATTCTTACCTGGAGTCATAAAACTCTGCCATGTGGTTAGGTTGAAGCACTTGAGCAACTTCAGTGAAACTATGCCTTTGCACTTCACTGGATGACAGCCAGAGTGATTATGTTGTGCAGAACTGAGATGTGAGTGAGCTGCAGCTCAGAATGAAATGAAGGGGACCATCCTGTCATCCTGCTTTAGGCAAGCTGTAGTCATGTAGTCTTTTTTCAGATACTGGGGCTTCTCCCTGGGGTTTCCTGCCCTTCAGGGTGGTGGGAAGATGTGGGTACGTACTGTTGGTTTCAGAGTCACGGGTAAGAAATGTCATTTACCCTCCACCTGAGCTGTTGCTATGCTGTTTTCTTCTAGGCTGAGAAAGAGGGCTGAATTTTCAGTCAATGTTGCTTGGTAGCCATATGGGAAGCATAACTCTCAGAAGTGGTAGTGCAGAAAAATATTTTGCACATGTGTGTACATACACCTTATACATCTCTTGTGTGCAGAACTAACCTTCCAGGGATTGACAGCAGTCCTTGCAAGACCTTTCCTCTGGGTGGTCTCCTATCCCTTTTGTGATGTGTAGGAACCTTCTTTCTGGTAAGCTTGAATTCAGTTTACTCTCATCACTGAATTGCTGGAGTGTTTTTCATGTAATACACTAGAGACACAGTCCCAGTCTCACCGCTTTGTGGTAGCTTCTTGGTCTGCTGTGAAGCAACAACATTGAGGTAGCCATTAAATCTTTTCCAGCAGCATGGAATTTACTGTTCTGACTCTTAGGGAGGTCATTATCTCAGGTTTGATGCTATCCTACCACCAGGACACCCCGTTTTGTCCCTGGGAATAGGCATGACCAGTAAAACAGATTGGATGGTTGGAGTCAGAGCTGTGCAGACTTAGGTCAATCCCTGGTTCAGGGGAGATTTTTCCATGTGCTGCTGATGTCCATAAGGACTCAAACATATACTTGCTTACACAGAGATGCTTTCCTGAAGCAGAGTTGTCACTCTTTTCTACAGGTATCGCAGGATGCCCTCCCTTATTCTGCTTCATGTATCTGGTACTAGAATGATCATTTCCTGATAAATGAAGGCACTTAATCAGTCCTCTTCTCCTTGGAAGAAGGACTTTTGGGGATATTGTTATATCATTTAAAATAATATTTTGGAATTTAAGTTTACATTGCTTTATTTTTCACTTGAGGTGACTGTATATAAATATTTTCCTCTATTTTATCATTGCTGATAAAGTAAGCCTACAGTATACAGACAAATAATTTGCCTTTGATGTATTGAAACTGTGAGATATAAAGTAGACTTCTCTCTTGTGTCCATGTTCCTGACTATAACTCTGTTCCTCTGTGTTTTTATAAGTTGGAATAAATGTTGCTTACGGGCAACAAAGAGCCTGCAAGCTTCCCAATAATTTTTATGTCATTGAACTCAAGCAACCCTATTGAAGGATCTCACATATGTATAATGATATATGTATATGTACAAACTTTAGAAAGAAATAAACCAAATGTATTTCATGTTCTGCAGCTGAATGTTTTTTATTTGAACCCTGACAGTTGTTCCTTCAAGTAAGAACATGAAGGTGGCTTTACATTGGCTGACTCCTGGCAGTCAGTAGTTTTAAGATTTCCTGAGCTGAAGCAAACGTGTACTGTCTGCCTTACAGTCTGGATCTGAACTGTGGTTGGGGTAACCAATGGAGCCAGTGGCACTTTGTGTACATTAGTCCTATGTGATGGCAGCTGGAGCACTTCTGTCTTCCTTCTGCACCTGTACAAGAGGTGGCATCCCTTCCAGCTGTTTCAGGGTGTGTAGCCTGCAGAGCTACCACTGCTTGCTGTGAAGAGACAGCAAGAAGTGAAACTGATTTAAAATGGGTTTACTAGCATGTGGATTAAAACAGCAAGGCTGCTGTAAACAGCTGTTCAGAAATGAGTGGGAGTTGATCTCAAAATTTGTATGGGGAGGTCACTGTTGAGGTTGGGAATTGCTGCTGATAGCGTGTGGGAAGAAAGGACCCATGAAATGCAGAAGAGTCAGGCACTAAAGAAAAAGATGGAGTGTAAAAAAGCAGAGGTGGGAGTGGTTAGGAAACTATGCCTGTCTAAAGTAAGGAGAAACAATCTGTAGAGTGCAGTGAACAGTGTTGTGCTTGCAGTTCTTGGTTTGGACATAGCTCAACATGGTAATTTAGTACACTGTGTAGGGAGTGGGTCACAGATGGGGGAGGATGTGCCCAACACAGGTGGGGCATGCCCAAGCTTTACAACAGAGTTGGCAGCTTGTACTTGGAACAGTAATAAGGAAGACATGCTGTTTCTTACCAGGATTCCTGCGAATGTTTGACTGTCTTGAGGTGACTGTTTCTTTATATTTTTCCTCAGCATGTTGCCTTTAGATGAATGGTAAGACTTTCACACTTGAGATAGCTCTGTGTTTGATTGGTTTTTCACACTATGCCTTGGGATATCAGTTTTTTTCATTGTTGTACTATCCTGGTTGCTTCAAAGCACCTGGGATTTTTTATTCCAGTGCATGCTTCTGGATTAATATGTTTCTAATGAAAAGACTAAATAAAGTGGTGGTAAGGATGGATGAGAGTATTTTACAAAGATGTATTAAATGCCTCCTGGAAGCCCAAATGAATGTTTGAACTGTGTCTGAATGTTAATGTCAGTACTGCTCACCACATATTTTCTTATTGTTGCTTCCTAGCTGACAGAGTCAACGCTGAGCATTTTCTGGTGTTTTTTCTACCTGGAATCATTAGTCACAACACGTTGTTCACAATGCAATGAGCTAGAACAAAATGACAGAACATGTGCAAAGTGAAAGACAGATGCATTAATATTCTCTTCATTGTCCATTTTCAGTTTCCAAGTACAGAATATAATTATCAAGGAAGACTGATAAGACTAGTTTGTGTATGCAGGAAAAACCTCCACAGTCTACAGCAGCTACACATCTCTTTGGGTATTTATAAATAATGTAGCACGAGAAAGAGACTTACCTCAAAGTAATGCACAGTTTGGTCTGAAATTGTCATGATTACCTCTAGATTGGAAATGAGAAGAAAGTATTTACCCATCAGAGCATGGATGTATCCCAGTGACCTCCTAATCTACAAGGTAAGGGCAAAAATACCCAGTAGCTTTTAAGGTAGAGCTGGAAGAAAAATCCTGTGATGATAACCCAGGTTTTCATTTTTCAGGTCATTGCACATTGCATCTGTTTCTTTTCCATATTTTCTACCAACCTGATGTTTCTCAAATTATGTCAGCCACTATACTGACTACTTTTCCCAGAAAAAGGGCCATCCTAGAAAACATGAGTTACAGCTGTCCACCTTGCCAGTTTGCTTTGTTGTGGTCACATTCCACAGCTAGTTTTTGGATACATCAGTATGTAAATGATGCGGGGTTTTGTTTTGCTGGCCTGCTTGTCAAAATAAGATGCAAAGACGAGCCAAACTGGGATCAGGTGAAGGAATCAAGACTAAGTAGACTTATTTGCCTTGGAGAATGTGGAGGTAATGTTGCTATTATGAACTGAAAGTTTGTGGGAATATTTTTGTCCCCTCTTCCCAGGCAGGGTGTATCAATAATAAGCTGAGTTTGCCCCAATAACAACCTTGGGAAGTCAAGACTTTAGAACAAATTTTGTTGAATTTGACCAGTGAAGATAAACTAACAAGGGATGTGTCTTAAGGAGGAACCTGGGCAGAGAAGAGGAAGGACAAAGGTTGTTCCAGGAAATTGAAATAGTGATGGATAAGGCAAAAAAAAATCAGATAAAGAACAAAAGAAGAGAGGACCTTCTGAAAGGAGGATTGCAGGCACCTACAGATGCATTGCTGATTTTCAGCCTGATCTGCCAGAAATTCCCTTCAGGACTGTGTCTGAAAAACTTGCTGTGAGAGGGTAGGCTTCAGAGAGATAGATTTCCACTGCAGTGATATGTCATGTAAAGAGGTAAAGTGATGGAATTGTAAGTGAATAGTTAATGGATTTGATTCATAAGATTTAAGTGTGAAATAAGCACTTTTTGTAATTGTGTGTAGCAGGGTAGAAAATAGTATAATTGCAGATTAGCAGTAGTGGTGTGTTTGTTTGGTAATTATATATTTATTACCAAATTAATAGATTATTAATAGATTGACCAGTTCCTCAGTAGTGTGTTGCTAATCACTAAAGCCTGTGATTTTGTTATAGCACTTACATCTTGATATTGCAGTCTAAATGGAGGGAGTTGCTTCCTGGAGCAGCAGTTAGATTGCGGGAAAGAACATTTCCTACCTTGTCTTAAGTTGCTTCAGCAACATTGACCATTGCAAGGACGCTTACAGGAATATTTGTAAATATTTGAATTATGCCAGTGACCACAGGCCACAAGCTAAATAGGATGAGTCTTGAGAATGCAAATGCCATAAAAATGACATATTGGGAAAGCAAGGTCTGCGAGTTAAAATCTCAGGGTAAGACTTCCATAGTGTACAAGCACTATTTTCTCAGCTAACACTGCTTGTCTGCATGTGTAAAGGTACTGAAAGGCCTTTATGATGCACTGTCTTAAAATGTACAGGAGATGCACAGATGGCTAAAAATCTGCAGAAGAGAGCAGAATATAGCATTGAAGGCAGAAAACTGTGGAAAAGAAGACTACAAGGAGGGTTTGCCCAAAGGAAGAGGATTTATTTGAAAGCCAGAGGTAAGACAAAAAATGAACAAGAATGTAAAGAAAAAGCATGGGAGGCAACTGACAGGAAAGGACCAGCCTCTTGTGAAGGTTGCCTAACCACTCCCTTTATCTGAGTGCTCTTTTGGTTAAAAGTTCTTATTCACCCATTATTGCATATATGTAGAGGCATTTTGAATACTGCCAGGGTTTGCCATAGGGTCTGGAAAGTACGCTGTGCTCTAGCCTTCAGGGGTAAACTTCTTGGAGTTAGCCAAGGTAGATATTCCTTCCTGAACCCAGCAGCTTGGAAGACAGCAGCATCCCGGGGGCTGCTCACTCTCTGCTGGATGGGGAGTGTGTCTTTGCTTGTAAGGACAGAAAGAAAACCTAAAACCCAGCTGAAACCTTTTTTCCATTGTCACTATACTAAGAATGTTCAAAATAAGTGGTTTAGGTTGGTGGGTATGGTTTGCTTTCTTCCTCTCCAAGAAAATGTTTTTTGTTCAGCCAGAAGTCATCTTTTTGCCCTACCTCACTCAGAAGTGCATTGTAGATATGCTCCATCAACTCTTCAGAAGGTGAATATTATTAGTCAGCTCGGGCAACCCTCTCCTCTGCTCAAATGTCCAGTGCAAACAAAGTACACTTCTTTTTAGGGTAATTCCAGTCAGGACTTGCAAACCAAGATGGGAGTCGCTGAACACTTGCTGCGAGTGCAGTCTTCAGCACAGACATGTGCCCTGTCCTTTGAGAAGACATGATTTTGTTCGAGATGGTGACGGGGATGCTGCCGTGAGGGTGGGTGTAGAAAATGCTCCTCTCCAATCAGAAATGCATATGCGATAACCAGCTCTTGGTGTGTTCTGCTTCCAGTCCCATCCCATCCCAAGCTGAACAGGGCAGAGAACACTCTGTTAGTACAAATACTGAGACAGGGATGGATGCAGCCAATGCCATTAGCAGTATAATTTATTACCTGAGTAATAGAGACACTAGGGGTGCCCACCTTGCCAGAAATTTGCAGTGGTCTGTGCCTGGGACAGGAATACTTTCCACGTCTAGCTGCTGGGACAATTTTGTGGGGGCCTTGCAGCCAGCCAATGATAGCAAGAATGGTGTAAAACCCGAGTCCTGTTACCACAGCCATACCCACGCTGCGTTTCTCAGGCAACTGAAGTGTGGGCGGCAGTTTGAGGTTGTAATTGTTTCATGGGAGAAAAAAAAGCCTATATACATACACACACAGAATTAAAAAATGAAGTGCTCTTTCCTTTTAGCTGCAATTTCTGACTGCACTTTGGACAAATTGTCAGAATCTGCATTCCCACTGGCAGAGCGCCAGGCTCCCTGGCACGCTGATTAAATGGTGTGTGGGCAAAATGTAGGCAGATGATGGGGACTTGGTACATTGAAACCTTGCAGAGCAGTGTTTTCCTTTGCTGCTGCTTTCTTTCTCTCTTCAAACTCCTTTCAGGCTAGTTTTTTGGCCATCCTTCACTAGATCGTTTTTGGGGTCTGAACATCCAACTTCAGAAACCAAGAGGAGGTGTGAAGCCATATAGGTAGCTGCTCAATGTTCATCATCCCTAGCTGCTTGTTCCCCAGCAGGTGAGCACATAACCCTCTGAGTGCAGTGAAGGTGGTTGAGAGACCAAAATGTTGGGCTGCAGCAATAAAGGGAATTTTTGCATGTAGATGGGAAACCTGTAAAGGACCCAGTCAGCCGTTGAGACACATGCTTCTAGTCCAGCTTCAGCCTTCCTGAGAGCTCCATCTACAACAGCTCCTCCTGGAGTGTGGCTTTACTTCAGTGAGCTGCTCTGCCTTTTTCCATCCTGGGGCACTGGGCTCCATCCAGCTAACAAGCACTGCAGCTGGGGATTTTGAGATGTCACATTTCTAATCGATCTCACAGGTGTAGCATTTACACTGCCATTGTGTGAAGAATGGGGACCGTTGCTTTGTTCCCAGGATATGTATCTGCCTGTCATGGTGGGCAAACTTGGTTTACACTGACTTGCTTGCTCACTTTTTATTTGGTTTCTCCTTGTTTCTCGATAATACGCACATCAGGAAGGTGAGTTGTCCAAACTTTGAAGCTACAATGGCATTCAGTAGAGACAATTTTCATGGGAATAATGGCTGAACTCTACTGTGAGTCAAGATTGCTCCACTCCCGTGTCTGATGTCACCACAAAGGGTTAGACTGGATAGCTACACCTCAAGTGAGCTAATTCTGCTTCTAAAATGGATGAGCTGCACTGCACTGCACACTGCGTGATCTCCCAATTCAGAGGAAGGGCAGCCTCCATGAAACTTCCAGAGCAAGACAAATGATTCCCTTTTCAAAATAAGGACATAAAAGCTCAATCTAGTTTTTAAATTCCACAGCAATTTGATTCACTTCTTTAGCTAATTCAAACGTCTTAAGAAATCTGGCACAAACATGTCTCGAGGTATTTTGCAGCCCTCTGAGTTCTTGCTGCGCTTGTGATTCATCAGATGTGTCTTGATGCTTAGTTCAGTGTGCAGCATGACTGACAGGGCCTCTTTTGCCAAGTGTTAGGAGCTGCAGAAGTCCTGCAGCTGACAGTGCATTCTGGGGCTCAACCTCTCAATATTACAGAGGAAGGTCTAGTGCTCCTGGTAGGAGCTGTCAGCTCCAGCACAGCTGCACTGTGATCTGCCTCGGTGCCTGGGAGCCTGAGAGGTTTCACCCTCAGATTCCCCCAGGAACAGACCAGGTTCGGAGCTGCATTTGTGCCTGCCAGTGCTGCCTATACCACTTAAACTGCAAACTCTCCGAGGCAGGAGCTTTGGCTGTGTACATTCAATGCCAATAAATATTAATCGTAATGTTTTGCAAACTGCTTGGCTTTCAGAGACTGGTATGACTTTAATGCAAAACATCTGGCACAGTGTTTTCTGAGCCCTGGGGACAGTTTAGTTTGTTCAAATGTGTACTTGGGCTTTGAGTCACTTATGTGATCAATCACAGAAGCAGCCTTTTCCCTCTGACTCATCAAGGCTGATTCCTTGAATCTGAGGGGTTTAAATATCCACTTGATTCAAGCATTTAAAAATTCTGGCTGCTGAAATCACAGTTGGAGCAAGTGACCCCAGCTCCTAGAAGTTCAAGGAAAGATCACTCAGGTACTAAAGACAGAGAATATGTACTAGCTTTCATCAGCTGAGAATTGAGCTTTTTGGGAAAAAACCTGATTCACTGGGGTGCCAAACCCCAAAAACTTCCCCTGTAATTTGCTCTGATTTTTCTGTTACTTAAATGGCTTTAAAAAGATGAAGGAAATCAAATCCTGCGCCAAGTCATGAGATTTTCAGGTTTCTCATTCAACTCCATGGAATCCTGATTTTGCCACAGGGTGCTAAAATGAGAAGGCAAAAAAAAAAAAAAGCCCATACTTGCTTCTTTTCCATTCAGATATCTTCTGTTGAAGTACAACTTTTATTCCATATTTTCTCAGCATGTGTGTGCCTTTTAGGCCTGGTGAATTTCTGCAGTCCTTACACTATGTCACCTTGAATGGTGTAATGCTACTGTGTTTTTTGTTGTTACTGTTCTGCCTGCTGCTATTACTGGTGTCATTGGAGTATGTAATTCTTTGCTTATCCGTGCCCCTTAGTGCTTTTATTGTTGTTCTAACTGACCACATGAAGTTGTATCTTCTCCGTGAGCTATTGTCCCTATGTCCTCCATAGGGAAAACAAAGCACATAAAGCCTAAGTAACTGGGACACACAGGAATTAGTGAGCACATCTGGAAGGTGAATTCCCCTTTTCCAAAAAAAGCAATGAATCACTTTGTGTCACACTCCTTTTTTAGCTGCCTCCAGCACTTTGACAGCTTTACCTCCTTTATGAAGATCATCCCTTCTTAGTCTTATCCTTCATTATTGCTCTCAGCTCATTTAGTTATGAATCGTCATTAGGGAAGACTTCAGCAACTGTCTGAATCTCTGCAATTTTGACTAACACTTCTATTACATGTGCAGCTCTGTTAGCTCAGTGCAGAACCCCATTTTTAGACCAAGCAGTAGAACTGAACAGATGCATTTTTGGTCACCTATGCTGCAGTCATCATCTGCGTTCAAGGTTCTGCTATGCTAAGCAATGTGTAGGCCTCTCATACCTCCAGACTGTGGATTTGTTCCAAAGATTTATGCCCAAACTGAAATTCAAGGGTGGACGTTTATTGGACTTCTTGCCATTAAATTTTAGTCAGGTCAGGGTGCACTGGCTGCAGAGCATGAAGATTAGCAGACAAAATAGTTAGGAAAGACAGAAAAACGACGACAAACAATGTGGCTATTTGCCTCTGATCTGATGGTTGTTACTGCTAACTGTTCTTACAGCTAGTTTTACTCACAATAAACAAAAATAGCAGCTCTTTTGATTGAGGATAGAGGTTAGCTCTGCCCTAGCAGTTCTGCCCTAGTACTTCCATCCTGCCAGGTGAGAAAAGGAAAGCACAACTTCAAACAGAGCTAAGCCCTAGAACCTTTCTGTTTTTCTACTTAAGCACAGCGTAAATTATACAGCATTGGCACAGTCGCTTTATTAATTTCACTCTATAAACAGCACTAAAGCATTTAGTTTTAACATGAAATATTCAAGTTCTTCTCTGTTTATTTTTGAATTCTTTATGTATAATTTAAAGAATTTGCTAACACAGCAATTATTAAACGTGCATATATCAAGTGACAACTAAACTGAAGAAGAGAGACAAGGATACTGGAAACTGAAGGATTTTCCTAAGCTATTACAAAGTGTTTTGAATGCATGATTTGTCCTTGGGTGATGCGAATAAGACATAACCCCTGATACTATGGCTAGGAACGACCTTGTTGATAATGTGATAGAACCAGCACTGATCAGTCTGCAAAGCACTGGATGGGGTTATTATTATTGACTCTTATCTGTCATTGCATGGTGACAGCAGATTAGCTGACTGACTGCACTGTGTGCTTTAGTGCAGTCCCAGCTTTTGCAAAGGCTGCTCCAGAAAACATCACCCTGTAGTTCCCACACATTTGAGCTTGGAAAGCCCCAGTGGAAATTTCTCAAGGGACCCATCTTATGCCTAGTTAAACTGCTTTTCACTTGAAGAAGAGGTGCCATGCTGTGCTCTTCATGCACCATCTAGCCATATGGTGTTTGTAGCATTGTCAAAAATCAGACAAGAACCCAACCCAGCAGGATGACAGTGCATAGTTCTGATATCTCCCAGTGCTGTAGGCTCGTACTGGCTTTCCACGTGCATCGCCAGGCTGCCTCCCTTGTAAGTGGAGCATGGTGAAGTGGGGTTGCAGAGGAAGAGCTTTCAAGTTGAAAGTCCATCTTGCTCCTTGGTGGACTTGGGCTATGTCTGTAACCCATCAGCTTTCCAAAGTCAGGTTTCCCCTCTGATTTTCCAAATTGACATTACCCCTGGCACTAAGTATGCATGGCCCCAGGAACACCCAGGTCTTGCATGCTTCTTCTGCCCCACAGCATGTGAGCGTGTAGTGCTGTGCTCCAAAATCCTGAGCTGCAATAGGGCGCAGCACCTCTTTCCTACCAAACTCTCTCTTCATCATTCTCTCATGGATTTTCCAGCTTACTGGACTCTCTCAGTGGGTGCACAGCTGCAATGCTGTCTTGCTCAGACGTCTGCTCTCATCTGAGCCCAGATTATTTGGGTTCATCCTTGTTGATGCTCCAGCATTCAGCACCCAAATTCCTTCCTGTTAGCACTCCCACTAGTGGCACCCTCCTGGCTGCTCTGAACTGCATAGGACCAGAAAATCTCCCCCATGCTCAGCTGCCAGACAGGGAGGGGACTGTGTGATCGGCACCATTCATGGAACAAGTACCCTCCTTGGCACTTGCCTGTGCTACTCTGCCAGTGCTGCTGGGGGAGTCAGAAGGTTCAGAGCAATGTTCAGAACTCACAGAGTAGTGAGCAATGATTCAAAGAGGTAGATGAAGAGCTCACCTTGCTTCTGGGTTTCTGCATAGGCCAGTTGGCATAGCAGGGATGAGGGATTGCTGACTTCTGCCATCAATGCCCCTGCAGAGGGAAAGGAAAAGGCAGGAGCCCCTTAAATGTGCTAGAGCAAAGCTCAAAATGTCCTGACAGAATACAAAACCCTGGTCTCAGTCCAAGGGATGGTGGTACTCTGGGAGGGTGGACAGAGAAATTTGCCTCGAGAGGGCTTGAAAAGCAGAATGGGCTGAAGGACTGAGCAGTAGGCAAGAACCAAAACTCAGTGCTGTGAGGAAATCTGGATCAGAGGAGCATGACAAATTTTCCTGGCTGTCAGAGGATAAGGGGGCAGGAGGGGAGGCTTACAAAGGGTGCAGGGGCAAGGTCAAGCAGGAACTGTATGGGAGAAGCACTGGCACCTCCATCCTTTGCCCTAAGCCTTGGCCTGGAAGTCTTTTGCTGGTGTTGGTGGCAGCGAGACATGAGTCATTACTGAGAGCCTGAATATACATCCTACATCAAGCTTCCCACCTGATCAAGTTGTGCCACAAGGTGTTGATGGGCTTGGCAAGATAAAAGAGGGGGAAGAACTTGCTAGATGGAGCTGGATGTTGCTCTTTGGCCAAAAAAAGTTTATGCTATGATTATTCACCCTTTTTGAGGCTATTAGTTCACTTTAGGCATACAAGATTTCAAGAAAAGCATTATCCATTTAAAAGTCAGATTAAGAAAAATATGAAACCAGCTATGTTTCTGAATAGCAATAGAAATTTCTGGAGAGCCAAACTCTTATTCATTATTACTGAGAAGCCAATTGCTTCTGAAAAATTCGGCTTCTTGTTCCTTCTTATATTTTGAAATCTGATGCAGTTGCACGTGGGGACAGTGCAGTGGTGGGAGCTTTCACACAGATTTGTAGCACAATGGGTTCAGAGCAGAGGGAACAGTTTGTGCAGTTGCATCACAGCAGCTAAGAAAGCCATATGTGAAATATCAGCCTCCCATCAGCCACACAGACATACATCTCCATTCTTTTCTCTCCAAATGGCTCCTGCTTCAGAAGGCAATGAAGAATGGAATGCTGTATAGAGAATGCAATTACTGATTGCAGAAGAAAAGGCAGTCCTTGGAGAAGAGGTTATCATTCAACCTTTGTGCCTGTTCCAGAAAATCTGGGACTTAACATGGTGTGTGAGCAAAGGGAAGGGAAGGATGGAGTGGGGCAAACCACAGTGCATTTTAAACAGCTTTGATTCTGAGTTAAGGCTTTATGTTAAATACCATGATTCATGTCTATTTATTTTGTTAGGCAGTGAGCAAGCAGAAAGTCTAGCAGCTGAAATGATGTGCCTGAAAGACTCCTGGCAGGCAATCCATCAAGCAGCTATTGATTAGTGCTGCCACAGGAACCATTTCGCTCAGTAAGACCTTTATTCTTTACTCTGATAAATGCTCACTTAGATGTAAATTAGCTGAAGGTGTCCTTCTCTCACTTATTAGGGCTGAACTGGGAAAGAAGGTTTGCTCTCCTAAGCAGAACTGTGGAAAGCATAGCAAGAGCCATGAAGGAAAAAAAAAATGGGTAAGATTCCAGGGCTCAAGGAGGTGTCCTGTCATTTTAAGAAAGGAGGAGAGAAAAGAAATAAAAAAATCCCCTAAGGAAGATAGCATGCTATGACAAAAGTGCTACAGGTGGGTTGTAATGGCTAAACAGAAGCTTGCTGGTAGTGGTGCTACTGAACAGTCTACCCTCCCTCACTTCCAATGGTGCATAATGTGAAGGAAATCAGAAGTGGGAAAGGTGCAGTGGAGGTGCTATGATACCATTTAGAATTGTACTACGTTGCCTGTACTGCCTCAATAGTGTGCATGTCAGCACAGAGGAAAAGCCAAGCAAGCTTTGCATTCTCAGAAGGGGTCTAAATGTGCTGCCCTTGATACTTCCCACAAATGGTTAATTTCACCTTAATTTTACAAATATTACTAACCCCATTGTAAATATCTTCAATTTCCAACCGTTGTTTCCTATTGTACCTTTCTCTGCTTGATTAAACAGCCTGTCAGGATCCAGAATTTTCTGTCCTGCAGAGGTGCTTTTGCAGTACAGTCATGGCCTGTTTAGTTGTTTCTTGAAGAGCTAAAGAGATTGAGCTCTCACCATTTCCTAGTACCAGGCATCTGCTCTTGTTTTAGCCTCCAATGCCCATTCCAGTTTTCTCAGTGTTCCTACTCATGGGCATTTAAAGGACATTGTTCTCAGACAATTATTTTTTTCCTTCACATGGAGTGCAGAGACACAATTCTTGTCCTGCCCCTTGCCTCTCTGCAGAGACTTGCAGAGGCAAAAAAACCCTGCTCTTAATAGTTGGTGCTGATAGCCAGAAGAGAACATTGCATTTTTTTCTGGACTCCACAGTGGTCTCTGGGTGAATTTGCTCCAGATGGATGACCGTGAGATTCTTCTTGCCCTCAGCAATGAAAATATGTGAGTGATATTATTTCTGCTGGCACTGTATTGAACTAATTATTCCTTATTTCTTCCAAAGAACTGAGGTATGCAGATCTTGTTCTTGCACCATAACTGAAATATTTTCCCAAATTCTGGAAAAATATGTGGTGGTGAAACAATCAGTATGATCCCATGCTTGACTGTTTGTAAAGCTGGATGGCTTGCCAGTTTGGTCTGAAGAGGTCTCTACATGCATGATTCTCAGTGTCTATGTGCATGGTTTTTAGTGTGTCCATAAGTGATATATACTTGATAGCTTGCTGCTGATATCTCCCTCCTGGAGTTAATTAGGTGTTTCCAGATCAGAAGTGAGTTCCTGAACTGCAGTATGTGCTGTGCTCAGTCTGTCAGCAGCTCAGCACATCCCTAAACATCAGCCCAACAAGGAAGTACACTGGCAAGCCTCACAGGTGAACAAGACTGGTGGACTGTTGAGCACAACAGCTGGGCAGAGGTAATATTGGGGGAATAGTCTGAGTTTTCATGCCCATAACACTGTCTTGGTTTTAGACAATTTAAAGGAGAACACTCTCAAATAAGCTGCCTCTCTTTATAGTTTCAGCCAATCCCTTTTCCACCAGTAAGGAACAAACATGAGTAAATATAAGTGAAAAAGCAAAAATAATGTGGCAATAGAAGCCGAGCTGCCTGCCTGAGCAGACTTTAAAAGTGCCTGCAGTACCATCCTCCCTCCGGCATCCAGTTCCACCAGTTCCATTTCCTGGCAGGGTCTTAAAGAGACTAAAAATTTTTGGGCACAGATAGATATGTAATACAAAAACATTTTGGGTTACCCATAACGTGCTGTCATGAAAGAGACAGTTGTTTAAATGTGTGGAGCTTGTGCCTAAATGCTGTTGGGAGTGCGTGCCTTTGCTGGAGACTGGTGTGTGTAAGGTATGTCACCCAGGGCCTGGATGGTGACACTGAGTGGTGAGCTCTGCTGCCACTCAGGTGAGCCATGGCTCTGCCAGGTTGTCTTGCGGGCAAGGAAAGGGGGAATCTTTCTGCTCCTCGTCCCCCTATATTCAGAGAGAGGTTTTGTGCTTTCTCTTGACGGTGTGCTGTCTTCATTGCTCATGAGGGTCTTAGTCTGGGTTTCTGACGGAGGAGGTAGGACTGACACCAAAGAAGGCTTCAAGCATCAGGATTTTATTGCTTTCTAGTAAAGCCTTTTATACATTTTATCTTATATGCGTTCCACCTGTGCACCTTATCTACCCATCTGGTCAGGCACACCTCAACATTCCATGTTTCTTTGCCTTCAATATTGTTCACCTGTCCTACACAGTTGTAGCCTATCAGGGATGAGGCTTGGCTGCAGACTTATACCAAATCACCACAAACTGTGTACTTACAGGTTTCTTCTACTACCATACTACTTTATTTCCTATCCTGGCAGTGTGCAAACACTCTGCTAACCTGTACTCTCTGTATTACACTGTTTTAGTTTAGGTTGAGGTGACTTAAGACTTTACTGTATAGTCAGATGCCTAGTCCATCTCCTGGAAGGGTGTCACTGGACTGGAAATGAAGCAGTACATTTAGACACAGTTCATCTTGCACCCCCAGTGACTTAAAATAGCATTAAAGCAACTGTGCTGTGAGGTACACATCCTATTATGACCAAGAGTGTTAGCCCATGCAGAAAATAAAATGGCAGAGAAGGAAAATGAATCCATCTCTTCTAAACCACTGCCTTAATCCACTTCGTGCCATGGATAAGTTATTTTATTACAATGATTTTAGCTGCTGATTTTGGATGACTTCAATTCCTTTGGCTTGAATGTAGTTCTAGCCTGTGCTTAAATGAATTTGAACTAAAGCTGGTGTGAAAATAAAAGAGTCTTAGCAAAGCTATGACTTGTATTCTTTCAGATTTTATATTTTTTGTTTGCTTGTTAATTTTTTTTCCATTGACTTTATTTCAGGAACAGGTGGCAGAGAAGGTGAATGCTTCTATAGAGATGTTTTCAATCTCAGCCACTTAAACAGCAATTAATTGTGATCTCTTCTAATTTATTAACTTGTGTAGAGTCTAGTATCACAAAATATTAACAAGAGCTGAACTGGGAATTCAGTAAAAACAAGCTATCTGTATGCACTTGACTGAGTGTTCAGTTTATTAAATTATAGCTGTAGTACAATGTGAAGACACTGTATTGTGTAAAACGATGTGACATCATATGTTTTACTCTGTCTTTTTGGTCACTGAGGTCTCTCAATGTTTCTCTGTTTTTCCTTGGGGCCATTTTTACTTCACTGCTCATGTATTAATTTCTCCTATTAAGGACATGCAGAAAAATGGTGAAAAAACACAGGGCAGGATCCAGCCAGGGTCCTGGAAGAAGAAAACCTGTGTCTATGAAGTACTGGTGTTTTAATTCTATTATTAACTTTTCAGGAAAGAGAGCAGAATGTACCCCTGCAGCCAAAGAAACTCCGGCTGCAAGGACTGACAGCAGCTGGTAGGGTCTCATGTAGCACATGCTGCTCTGCTTTGCTCCCATGGCACCACCTCATTGTCACAGCTCAGAGCTTTATTTTGCTGTGTGTGTTTCTGAGTTTGCTACTTGCAACACCTCGGGAATTTTTCCTGTTGCATGTGGATGCCAGTAACAATTAGCAAGATGCTGTAAGACTTGATCTTCTGTAAGTCCTAAATGCAACAAGAAGGGTTTTCCATGGACCTAGCAGCACTTTTACTGATTATTCTAGCTGTCCAATTGGCCAGGCCACAGGAGTAGACAAGGAGAGTATGGAGCAGGGGAGCCAACACAAAAGATGGAGCAGTGCTTACAGGTTTATGACCATAGGTTTCATAAGCAGTACTGTTCAGGCTATGAACTCCCAGTGCCCACCGTGTGGAAACCTTTAGGAAGAAAGACCCTGTGGGTAGTACATCATCATCTTAGTTCAGGTGTTATAGGCAGCTCTGACAATGTCACCCCCACTGGTGAAGTAACAGAAGGCAATGGGACCTGAAAACACTGGAAAAATGACAGCCACCCAGAAAGACTTCTGGGGAGTAAAGAATTCTGGTATGCTGTGGCCAATGCTGACAAGCCTCTGACTGAGAGGGACAAAAGCAGGTACATCATCTTGGAAGCTAGCATAGATAGAATCACAGGATCATTAGGGATGGAAAAGGCCTCTAAGATCTCTGAGTCCTAAGATCACTGAGTCCAGGCACTGCTGTGCTCTGTGTGTCATCCCTGCAGCAGTCTGGTTACAGCCCTGGGGCCACTACAGCCCCTTTCCCTATGTGTCTCCAGTTGTCTCAGATCTTTGCAAACTGCATTGTGCTGCCTGGGTCTGCTTGAGCATGCAGCATAGTCAGAGGGTTGTGTGGCACCAGCATCCCTTATTTTAATACACCCACTGAAAGCCCTGTTTTAGGATAATGTACTGAAGACACAGAGAACAGCAGCTCCTGGAAGGTGGAGATAGGCAAAGAAGGACACCCTTTTCTAGATCTGACACTCATTTTTTTGTGTCAGAGACTGGACAAATATATGTGTGCTTTCGCTCAGCCAGTGAGACAGAGGTAGGAATGCAGGCCCCATTCTTGTCCTGTGCTCACAGTGAGTGGCTTTCTGTATATCCCTGCTACAACTTGACCATCCATGCCATGGGCATAAAGGAGGATGGGGAAAGGAAAATTTGGCAAACCAGGGGGAAAGTCCTTCTTGGGTGCAGCCACGGGCATAGGACTGGCCCTAGGATGGGTGTCTGTGGCACCACTTGTGCTTGCAGTAACAGGGCCTGACAGAATGGTCAGAGCTACCTTTAACAGAGTCGTGGGAAAGCAGCATGGCCACTGCTGAGGGAAAAGTAGGGAGTCTGTCCTCCCAGGTCTTCTTCACTACTGGCACTCACCTTTGCCCTGGCAGAGGACACAGCTGACCTTCTCTGGCTCTGCTCCTGGCAGTGATCTCTTGGGTTTTTGCATCCTCTGCTCCTTGGGTGTCAGAGTAAGCAGTACTGGGAAATAATCAACACCTTGGAAATGCTCTCCACTGATGCACTAATTTGTGTGCTTACCTCAGTGCACCTGGACACAGGATGGGGGAACCCACACAAACAGTGGTGGTTGCCTCAGGAATATCCTGTAGTTTAATTACAGGCTTTGTTATTTCTCTTCATGTGATCTAAGCCTATTATTTGCAAATCTCTCTGTATTCGTGTTATTATGAGAGTGGAATTACTCACCTGCCCATCCACCAAACTATTAAGTGTTTGAGACATAACCTAAAATTTCCATTTATGACTTCTCCTTCTGAAATGAAGTCCTGATCCTTGAAGTCCTGATCCCTAAAAGATCCTTGCCTTCCTCAGAGACTTCTCCTACACCCAGTTTGCACTCATCCACAAATATTGCTAGGCAAGTGTGTAATTTCACTAATCATTGCATGTTCATCTTCTGGGGAAGTTCAGGGACTGCCTTGGCATGTGTCCTCCACATCAACACCAGGTCTAGATGCTACTTTACTCATCATTCATTCTGAAATCGTGAAAGCGATTCAACTCCTAAATGTTTCCCTACTGAGCTTAACTGAGTAACACTTGTGAGGAGAAAAGCTCCTGTTTGCCTCTATCTCTCTTTCAGCTGCAGAAGACCATCTGAAGAACACTGACAGCCTTCTCCTTTTTGATCTTTCCATTGCACCAACCCACTGGAGTAGTTAAGTTTTCCTCTTTGGCGCCAGTAGGTGGCATTGCTTACTCTCTTAAATGCCCAAAAGTTAAGCAAAACATTTGGCCAAGCCTTTAGAAGTAGTACCTAGTTGGAAAGTCATGGCCTTTCCCAACATGGTAACAGCTTCCACATCCAGCATCTAAATTTTGGCTGGAAATCAGTCTGGTTTCTATCCCCAAGAGGAATGAAGTTGTGTTAGTGTTTCCCTACTGAAATTACAGGAGCAGAAAAACTAGGTACTTTTATGCCATACCATGATAAATTTGTGAAAAAGATGGCATGTCTGTGATATGATAGAACATTAGTCCATGATCTTGCCACCTCTACAGTGACGTGCTGCTGCAGTCTGGTCAGTGGAGCCTTGCCACTGGCAATTCCATGTCCTTCTTGTGCTGAGTTGTAACTCTGAATGCAATCATGTTATGTCACTCTGTTACACAGATTGACAAAGATGTGGCCTTGCCATCTTTCTCCCAGTGGATAACCATTTCCTGTCCTGCAAATATAGCACATGGAGATCATCTCTTCATAATAATAAGACTGGAGAGATTTTTCCAAGTGGGTACTGAAAGTTCCTGGCACTGCAAATGCAGCTTTGCTGAGAATCAGCACTCCAGGAAAGACAGATTGGCAGGCTGGGGCTGGCTATGGTGTCATCACAGGAGATGACTCCCTACAGGCTACTGGAAGAGGGGTGGTGTATGAGGAGAAAGGCAAGCAGCACAAAGGCAATTGGAAGTCTGAGTGTGAACTGCCTTCAATGTTGTCTTGCATCCAGGAAAAATTACACAGACACATACATGACTCTAGGGTAAACTGCAGCATTTCTTATCTCTGTGTGGGCAAGGAGGACTCAGAGAACTCAAAGGCGCTAGAGTAGATTTATGAGCAGAAAACAAATCCTTGGTGTATTCATGAGAGGACTGCTGAAATGGGTAGGACATGTGACATGCCCTAGGTCACCCTGGACACCTGTCCCAAGCAAAGGGCTAACCATCTTTCTGTTCATGCTGACTCAGGGAAGTGGAGCTCCAGGAACAACTTTTGTCCAACCATTTCTGTGTCATCATGTGGCAGGTTGGGATGTGCTCATTGCACCTGCTCGTATGTCAGCTCTGAGCATGCTGATGGGAGACTGTGATTCACCTGCTGCCAGAGGACAGTCCACAAAAATGTTGAGCAGCTCTCTGAATGAAAACCAGTTCCAATTCGGCTCTGGAACACTGCACAGCGCCACATGCCAGTGCTTTAGCTCTACTAACCAGGATGACTCTGCCTTTGCTTGCACAGCAGGTAGACCATCATTTTCTGAACTATGCATGGCAGCTGACAAAAATATGGAATATTGGCCAAATACAGAATATTGATTGCAGATCATGCAATCTGCCCATGGCAAAGGTAAATAGGCCATTCCTGGCTCTACACTGGTCTTCTCCAACTACATATTGTCCCTATTTTCTATTAGGAACAGCTTGTTAGAGTGTATGTCTGCTCTTTCAGGAGTTCAAATAGCTCAAATGGACCAGGCCTTACATATTCTCTCTTGTACCACTGGAATCTTTGATCTGTCCCAGTGAGATGCCACTCTTGGTCTTGATGGAGTAGGAGTGTGGCTTATCTGGAAGAGGAACCTAATGTGGAAAGCATCAGGAGCTTGTCAGAACACAGACAGTGACTTTAAGTCCTTTTTTGCCTCCCCCATACCTGAAAAGTTCTATGTTCTACCCCTTGCCTCAAATTGACAAGAGGTGATGATTTTGGCCACTGAACATCAGCTGTGCTGCAAGAGCAAGGCATGGAGAGTACATTTGCTTATCAGATGACCATTATTAAATACCTTTCAGATTGTTTCATAATATTCCTTTGTTCCAGAATGAAGATTCTTGAGTGACGAATATAATTAGCATCAGGTGATGTTCACTGAATTAAAATATTTTTGATTCCATTGTATATAATTTCTAGGGAGCCTACTTACATTACATTTTCATGATTTATTTTTAAATCATGGCAAAGCACTGGAGTCTATTCTTCTTGGAAAGTGATGTATGACAAGCTGTGGGATGTTCTCCCGAGTGGATTCAGACTGTCTTCTTACGTAGTCACTTTACCATTTTTGGTTGCTGGCTCTCAAAGAAAACTTGAGGGTGATTCAGGTTCCTAAACACATGTACCCACCAACATTTTAGATATTCCTAGGGTGTCCGAACCCTCCATTCAAAATAGGCAGATCTGGTATGGCACCTGTGGGCCCACAGGAGTCACAGACTATTAACCACAAGGTACAGCTTTGGTAGCTAGCCCCTTGATGTACATTATAAATTTTTTCATGCATATTCTTGTTCTCTGACATTGGAGGAATTATAAGGAAATTAGCCCCCGTGGCTCATAATTTCCATATTCTATGTCATGCCCATTTTTTTGTCTACACTTGGGAAATCCAGCTCCTCCGCCGGTGGCCATAATGCTCTTGGCCGCAAATCTCACTGTGTGGACAGGCCTATTCCTTTGATTAAGAGAGTCCTGAGGCAGCAGCAGCAGAAAACACATGATGTCTCTTCCTCAGACTTGGCTGGGAGTCTGTTCTGCTGTTTGGTATGTCCAGAATACACAGCTCCTTAGGACCTCTCTTGAGTCCTGGAAATTAAAAACCAAACCAAACCAAGACAAACCAAAACCAAAAGCAAAACCAAACAAAAACAAACAAACAAACAATCAAAAACAAACCAAAAAACCCCACAAACCACTCAGCAGCAGAAAAGGATACAAAATGACAAATAGTTCTAACATTGTGTTTGTGTCCCCAAAAGACTGTGTGACTTTTGGATTTGCAGCAAACGGGTATTTCTTCATTAAGAGGAAGAGGCTGGTCAGGATATACCACAGAGAAGAGGCTTGAGGGGGTTTTTGTACCTCTAGTCAATGAGTTCCAGAAATCTTTGCTTCTTGCAAGCACTGGCATTGACCTGAGTTGTGCCATGCTGGAACTTGGAGGTTCTGTCTGAGACCAGGGTCCTCTTTCTACTATTTTCATGTGCTAGATACATAGTGAAATAATTTTTCAGTGTCCATAAGGTCTAGTTTTCTTGAGAACAAAACCAGAGACCCAACTTCTTATCAAATCATTCCATGAGCAATGGCATTCCTTTGAATTAGGTTTCAAGGGTTTTTCTCCTCCAGTTCAGGAGTAAGTCCTTCTAAGGCCATATTAGTTATTGCTAAGGAGTTGCCATGGCTCTGTTTAGCAAGGAACTGTGTGTTTTCAGAGCAGTGCAAGAATGCACATTGACTATGCCCGTGATTGCTCTGCTCCTAGAAATACCAATTGGCCAGGAACCCCAGCTGTGTAGTGCTGTGGACTTCAATGTATCTCCCACAGAGTTTGGCAGATGAAAGACCCAAGAGAGGAAACAGAGGCATAAGGAAGTATTTCACCTGTCTTGATGGTGTTTGTGGCCCTAGAGTGGGAGAAAGTGGTACAAGATCTTTTGTCTGTAAAGAGCATCACTTGATGCCCATGTGTCAGGGGTTTTAATGACCGAGGTCTTGCAGATTAAGTTTGAAATGAAGATTTGCCCAAAGAAATCCCTTCTCCTTTCAGGGCCATGTCATATAGTCTTTCAGCACCTCTTTAGGACTGTATGAATGTATGTCACTTCCTGAGGGCCACAAATACTTTCTAACGGTTCACCACAAAAAATAATGCTCAGTCTTCACTGAAAAGCCACGTCTGTCCCTTCCTGCAGACCTGAAATGCCTATAACCAAGACCTGCAGGGGATGCCTCTGAGAAACGATATGAGACAGAATTACTCCAGAGAATGTTACAATCTCAATATTGACTATGATACCGGAACAGAAGGTAGGATTTGGGATTACTTGCTTTAGGAGAGAGATTGCCTGCTTCTAGTAGCTTTAAGGCTTAAACTGTGTTTTATCCACAGTATAGGAAGTTGTCTAGGGTCAGTTTCGTTATGGAGAGAACCTGATGGCTGAAAGAGAGCTACAGGATGTAAAATGGTAAATTGTTCTAACATTGTGTGTTAGATACTGATCAACCCCATTGGAATAAATTCTCCTGCAGCAAGTGACCTTCCTGAGGCAAAAACATATTAAGAAATATTTCTGAACTTCTTAGCTTGCATTTAATTTAAGTAATAATGAAGAAAATTTAAAATAGATCAGGACTAGCAATATGTTTCATAATTTGTGTAATACTGTCTTTGTCCTAACTGTACACTAGGGATGAATGGTAGGAGTTTATGTCTTATTGCAAAATTAACCAATTCATGCTGTTCTTTCCTGAATTTTCACTGTTGTGAAAATTCAGGATACTTCTGGACACTTCTGTCTGAAGATTTTTGTTCTTTCACATTTCACTGCTCATGATACAGACTTAAGGGAATACCTGCACCTGCTTTGCCTTTAACTTGCTGTCTTGTCAGTAGCTGCCAAGAGATTCCTCCTTTATCTTTTTTAGCTAGTGATATATGTATTGGGGCTGCAAACTCTTTTTTAATTTCTCAGTATTTCCCCTGCTCTCATCTGGTATAACAGAAATGCTCTTGAGCTCCCTATGAAGGGTATGGAAAACCAGTAACAGATCTTCCAGAACTGTGTGTCCTTTTAACACTCATGTCTGAACATCCAGTCTGGAACATACAGGATCTCCCATGTTTTTCCTGCAGGCAGTTCCTTCCCTAACAGCCTGTTTGCTTTTGATACTGTCTAGTAATGTGGAGTTCTTCCATCCACGGGATTTAGGTACCCAGTTTAGAAATAAATGGGTGTGATGGGTTCCCCTAAGAAACTGTGAAACCTCTCATCTCTCTGTATGAGATCTGTCTTGACATCCAATTTCGCACAAAGTACAGTGGAAGAACTCTGATTTGAATGAGGCCCTAAAATTGCTTTGTTTTCCAGTTCATCAAATCCTGTGTGTAATCTAAGAAAAACAACCGGAACTTTCCCCTGGCTGAATTAGAGCTTGTGTTTGACTTTCTGGGGGTCTTGACTTTCTGAATTATATACCTTAGGGACAAGAAGCAAGGGAAAAATGTAGAAGGCAACTGCCAAAAGTTGGTGGTAGAGACTTGAGTAGGTGGAGGGATAGCAACAGAGTCATCTTTCTCCCAGAGTGGTTCCAGTTGACTCTCTTGGGGTTTGCAGGGCTGAACATGTGAGTGGGAAGGGCTGCAGTGCTGGTTGCTTGCCATGGCATTTCAGGGCTTGGAGGGACTTAAATTGGTAAGTACTGGCCCTCTGCGGAGGAAGAGGGGGAAAAACATGCAGGACATGATACTCAGACACGTTTTCTGCTTATTTCTCAGCAGTCCTCAGTGGGTGGTCTTCAGTCAACCAAAGTCTTATGAGGTTGATGTGTTTCCAGTCAGGATGCACAGAAATGTTTTGCTGTAGTAAGACTGCGTAAGCACATAAAGCACTTTGGAGGGCCTCCTTGAAACCCATGGTGAAGTTTCACAGTGAAGGTGTCCAGTAACAAGGTGAGTTGCCCCCATATACATATGTGGAAACAAACACTTGAGGTAAGCAAAATGCCCAGACCCAGTAAAAATGAGAAGTCTCAGAAGGTGGTGAGGAAATGCTGCAGCTGTATTCAAGGGATAGTTTTACAGTGGGGTGTTTTCAGTCTGTGGGGTGCACATCAACCTTGCCTCAAATACTTGTCTCCAGAGCCACAGCAGTTCCTAGATTCACCACAGAGAGATGGTGTTTGCAGGATGCAGATAATCATCTGCAGTGGATGTTGAGTTCCATTTAGCAATCACTTGGCAAGGTTGGCTGTAGTGCAAGCACAGTTCATGCAATTTCAACTGTGTACTCTCTCCAGGGTATTGTGTCATGCAGGAAAGGCCTCTAACTTTTTTAAAAGGTCACGACTGGACTCCTAAGGGACTGAGATAGCCCTTCTCTGTCCTTGGGGAAGAGGTTAATTTTCCAGTCAATGTGGGTGTAGATAGAGAAAGGATGGTGTAAGGTCTTGGAAAAAAAACATCAGGCTGGGGTTTAAGCAAGTTCGAGGCTAGAGGGGAATAGGCCTGATTCTCCTCTTGGGTTGTTATGCAGTCATTTACTGAGATGGTTTACCCAAGTGCAAAAACCCTTAAGCACAAGTTTGGCTTTACTGTGTTAAAAGAGAAGGATGGTCTTTAGTGAGAATGAGGCAGGAAAAAAGTGATCAGCACAAGAAAAAATTAGAAAAAGGAGTGTATTCCTGCAATACAGACCTCTATGTGAGCAGATGAAAGAGGGCTTTGTCACATGAGGAAGAACTCAAAAACTGAATTTACAATGTATATATTTTTATTCTCAGCAGGATTTTTAAATTTAGGGAAAAAAATCCTTTTTCATGTCCCCTGGTTGATCACGTATCTGAAGTATTTTAAAAGACGAGATGTCTTTCCAGCTTGTGCAGCCATAACACACAAAGCTCGTGAATTGATCCTACTTGAATTCCTGTTAGGTAGATGGGAACCCATCTTTGTGGTATACAGATGTTGTAAGAATTATTTGCCATAAAAAATGGCAACTGTCTGCATTAATCAGAGTTTAGAGTTGGAGTTGCTGGAACTTCAGCATCCTTTTTTCATGGCCCATTTCACAAGGGTTGGTGTACGCGCCTTGGGACTTTGAATTTTGGGTTTGATGTTGCAGGAGTGCTGTAAACAACAGGGGCGGATGGATGGGGCAGGCTATATCACCCCATGTGCAGTCCAAAATTCTGCCTCTGGAATAGGTGCTTGGGGGAGGGCTGGCAGGTACACCATTCCACTTGACTAACACTAGTTAGCTGGCTGACACAGAGGAGTATGTGCCTTCAGACACGCTGGATTCATCAGCTGTTTTACACTTCATGTGATCCTGGAGGCCATAACCTCCTAGGGAATTGTCCATATAAATTTCACATGCAGTTTCAGGATGGAAGAGTCCTCCGCCTCCAGACTGTTTCCTTTCTCCTGTTCCTGGGGCAACCCAGCCTACAGAAGTTTTGGAAACTTAGCTTCCATGATGCATGCTGTGATCACTGGATGACAGGTGGTGAGGAAATATATCACTGCTTTAAGTCTCTTGCTCTCTATGCCTGCATTCAACCATGGTAAAAAAAAAACTGGGGAAAGGCATTTCTCACTGAGCATCAGCGAGTGCAGCAGAAGGAGTAACCAGGCACAGATACACACACTGACATATTTCAGCAGGGCCCCAGAAGGAAACTAACCCTGTTCCCTGCTGAAGTCAATCAATGCTCCCAGCCCTGTGCTTCGGCAGCACCAAAACCCACCAACAGGCTGGGCTGGGAGAAATGAGCCTGTTCCCTTGCAAACCCTATCAGAGTAATCAGTAATTCCTCTTCAAGGAGATACCGGACTTTGTTTCCGCACGTGTTAACCCATCGTTGTAGAGGGAGGGCAATCTGGCCAGGAAAAGAGCCATATAGTAAAAGGTCTTGTTACACTGTAAGGGAACCTTCACTGCCAGATATTGCAAAGTTACTAGCAGCTAATTAGAGCTGACTTAAATGGTATTTAGTGTGTTATTCCAGAAGAAAGCACTTTTTCACAGAGAGCAAATGCAACAATTACACAGGTGACAAATTATGAATTATCATTTACATTTTTCATGTATTTGCATTTTCAGATTTTGTTTCCAGAATTCTAAAATTTATGCTGAATATTATCAAGCTGTGGAAATTGCTATTTGGGGATATATGTTTCATTTTTGATAAAAAAATATTTTAAAATGCTACATTTTTTTTTCTTCAGAAAAATGACAATTTGAAAGAAAAAAAATAATTGAAATTCCTGCCTAAGATCAAACACAAATACTTCTTAAAACCACTAGTGATAAATAAAATAAAATAAAATAAAATAAAATAAAATAAAATAAAATAAAATAAAATAAAATAAAATAAAATAAAATAAAATGTTGCTCATTATTGAAATTTAATTTCAAGGGCTGTGTGGTCATTTCCATTTTTTACTCTTTAAAAACAATTTTAAAAGGAGACTATAAATCAGAAATTTTTAAAAATCAGTGTTTTGCCTTAAAAGTGCCAAAACAAAAAGGTTGAATGGAATTACTTTTTAATCTTGAGCAATTTATTTAATTCATCCCAAAACTACAAAATGCTGTGATTGAGTCATAGCCTAACTTTTCAAAGCCAAGAACTATTTAGGCTGAAAATACTTTGCTGAGCTCTACTTCTGCCTCAAAAGAGAAGCCTGCAGCTGTTTCATCGTGAATTATCCATGGAGCACTGAGTCCTTCCTTTACCATGCCTAATCAGCCCCAAATTTGCCTTAATCCATTAGCTTTGTTTGCTCTGTTGTCTGTCTCTTCTTTATCTTGGGAAGGAATAAAGGTGACAGCCCAGAACCAAACAGTGGAGGACTGTCCTCTTCAATTGCTTGCAAAGCAACTCACAGGGTAGTTTTTCCCTCTAATCAAAGTCCTGTCAGGCCCCTAAAACACAAGGAAAGAATTTTTTAAGATCTCCCTTGTGAAAGGAAAACTATATATAGGAACCGGTTTTACCATGTTCAATAATGGAGGCTTCTTTCAAGCTATTTTATTTTCCTTCTACAAAGCTGGTTTTTTTTTTCCTCTCAAGACTGTTAAGGAAAAGAAAAACAGACATAAATACAACAATTTAAAAAACTCAGCCCTGCCTAGCTGGGATTAAAAACCACAGTACCCAGATATGAACTACTGAAGGAGTCAGAGAGTAGCTTTCCACCAATTTGCTCATCAAAATAAATGAATGATAAAAGAGAGAGATTAGCAAACAAGAGAAAACCAGTGGCAGTTTATGAACTGTTCACTAGTCCTAAAAGGGGTTGAGTCTTTCAGGAATGAGGGCATTTTTTTATAGAAGCAGGTAGTTTATGTAAGACTCTCCTTCCAGTCTCGCAATTGCTTACGACTCAGAGCTTGCATTACAGATGAGTAAATATTTAGCCTTCATGGCCACAAAGGAGGGTTTGATGTTGAGAATGTTAAACCTTAAAGACCAGAATGCAAATAAAAATTACCTCAGCATTTGTCCTTTGAAACAAAACAAAGAAAGCCTAGCAGTTTTTGAGCTAGACTCAGAAGTATTCATTCTTCCTGCTGTTTGTAATCTCTGTAGTTTCTTCTCAGGCCTGTCAGTTCAACCCCCACACTTCAACCATAGGACTTGTAGAAAACCACAGGATATGCATACAATTGCATACACCTCTGCTTCTCCTTGTGGTGGAACACCACAAGGTATGCATGGGCTGGGCTCCAGTGGGAAGGGGCAGTCTCATGCCATCCCCAGCCTGTCATCACGTTTTCTGTGGCAGCACTTAGAGTAGGTTTAGTGGCATTTCTAAGAGCTGAACTCAGGATCACATCCAGGTCGGGACTGCTACTGAAGAGAGTCCTCATTTTGGTCTCCAGGATGCATAGGCATCAAGGAGCCAATTCCAGATTTCCTTGGAAAAACCATCTCTGTTAGGAGCAATGTGAGCATGCGGAAGAGACAGAAAGAGCCTTTTGCACACAAATCCGTGCTACATCTCCTAGATGGGAAAGTGCTTGTTTGGGCCTGGACTGGAGCCAAGCTAAGGCACCCAGTGAGAGCTGAGCAGTAAGAGTGAGCACCAAGGAGGCTGAGGCCGTTTGGCAGTCTGTGAGGAATCTTGTGCAAAAGAAAATTTTGTCAGATTTACATCAAAGTGGCCTCAGGAAAGCCTCCGGAAAGGGCTTGGAGGAAAATATAAATCAGCAGTGAAGAGTTAATAGTTTCTTTTCACTGGAGAGGAAAAGCCTAGCTCTAGCACATAGGCCTTGGTGCACAGTGGGTGTGTTGGCTGAGGCAGCACCTAACCTGTGTTGTGCTCCTGTGCCCAGCAAAAGCTCAGTTTTGTTCCAGGGGTGCTGGTGAGTGGCTGGTGTGAGGGTCCACCTCCACCAGCAAAGCAGACATGTTCCTTGGACCTTCCCACTTAGTCAAAGCAAGTTTGCACTGCTTTGCAGCCCCACCTTAGCTGCCTGAGTCCACAACACTGTGTTCATTGGGAACTTCATGTGATTTTATCTACCCATGAGTTTTAGGTTAAAATATATATTTTTTTTTCTTAGATTAAAAAATGCTTTTTTATGTGCCTACATGCAAAGGATTGGAAGCCTCAGTTCTTACACCAGTATAAAATAATACCTAGGGATGTGAACAACTTTAAATCCTGACACTGGAAAATCTGAGGAAGAAATTCACTCAGTAACAAAGGAACCAATATATTAAAAGAGCTGCATTCCCAGAGTTCTCATGGCATCAGGCAGATTGAAAATCAAGTTCACATGTCCCTAATTATTTAACAGGAATTCTTAAAATTCCCTCAAGATAAGTAATTTGAAGCAACCCACAGAGCTATTCTGCTTGTTTCCTGGGGCAAATTTATGTCATAGTTTGGTAGTTACAATGTTATCAGCTGCCTTGGAAAAACAGGCTCTGTTAATGTGACCATTACCTAATTCATGCCTGGAGTCTGATCCTTGGAGATTTCTAAGCCTTTTAGTGATCCCTTGAATAGTCTCTTTATAACTTTAAACACAGGGACATTTAGTCAGGTGGCTGCCATAATAGGAAAACAGGAAGGTTTATAAGAATAACCATTTTTGTTTGATGTCGTACCATCTGGACAACGGCAGACTTGTGTATAAACACACATGACGACTTTTTCACCACTATACACGAAAACAAAAATTACCCAAGTTTCTCTGGGAGATGGGAGCGTGGAAGAAATGAAGGTACTGGTGGAGCCTGATACCTGTGACTTCCAGAGGAGATGGAGGCAGAAAATACTTTTCCCTCTTTTTAATTGTGGGGTTTTTTTTGCTGATTTTACATCCCTTAGTAAGGGCATTAAGTGGAGGGCCTGCCCTGCTGAGGGCAGTCTGTGCTTTGGGTTTCTGCATGCTCCTCACTTTGTACACAAGCCATTTCAATCTTTGGTGCCTCAGCTTCTCACTCTCCTTTAAGTGCTCACACATGGCCTTAGGGGCTGCAGAGGGTGGTTTCTTCTCATGAGCATCCCCACTGCTGCCTGCTAGGATCCCATGGGAGTGCTGAGGCACAGCCACAGTGAGTCAGGAGGAGGGTGGTGTCAGAGATCGTCAAATCAGCCAACTTTGCATCTGATCTGTGTGTGCTCTGGCTGGTGGAGAGGACCCTGAAGCGGACTGGCTGTACTTTCTGCTTCCAAGGCTGCCCTTGATGAGCAGAGCTGATGCCCCTGGACTCCAGCATGTGGTGTGGTGTGTTATGTGGCAATGTCTTCAATGACAGGCACGTGACTTGCACAGTAAATGTGACAAACTGAGCACTTTGCAACTTTAAAAACAGAAAAAAGCTTCCCTAGATTTGTGGCTGTAGATGACAATCGTGGCATCACTTGGTGCCCTGAAGGCCAAGTTGATGTACTTGATGCCTACTTCCCTCACACGCTGTCTCTGAAAAAGAGGACTCCAGAGATAATGTGGTTTTCCAACCTGGAAAATCCTGTCTGTGGGGTCTGAAGACCTCCATGACCAGGGACTCAGGCTGGCCATTTTCCAGGTTTCTCCCATAGTTTGCATTATGTTGCTTGGAGTTGATGGATCTTTTTGACATCTTTTTTGAGAATAGTGAGATCTTTTTGTTGTGTCCCTTGTCTTTCCCTTCCCCTTCTCCTCTTCTTTGTGTCTTCTCTTTGTTTTGGCAGGGATGTCTCTGGGACAGTGACAACAGCTGCATATGTTCCTAAAAATGTCAGCATTCTTGTCAAGATAACAAAGTAATGCAATGAAAGAAGTAGGTGGAAATAAATACTATTTATTATTTGCTTATTTGCTTATTTATTATTTGTGGCAAATAGAATAGATCAGACAGGGAAATTTTATTGTGCATATGTAAACTCAGCCCATTTTATGGTCATAGTTTGAAGGCAAATCGTGAACTGAGCTCAAGGTTTGCTTGAAATCTTCTAAACCTCCATGAGAGGTAAAATTGGTAACTATAAAGGTTAGGAACACAAAATCACTGTAGGAGTCCTCTGTAGTTCCTGGAGGCACTGCACAAGTGTGTTTTGATTGCAAGCAGGCTGTCCTTTGGGGAGCACACCCTCACTCCATGAGCACATGGTTTGGATGTCCACAGCAGGAGTGTTGGGCCAAGGGGGCGTTTTTACTTACCAGTTGCAAAATTCCAGAGAAGCAATGCTAAGTCAGCTGAAACTTTAAATGAAAATTAAAACAAATCCCCTTTGGGATGAGATGGAAATGTCAGCCTAAGGATGAATCTGTTCTCAGTAAGTTACAAGCAACTAAAGGAGATACAAGTTGGAATCCAGCCTTGGCTGCACCACACACCATCTGTCAACCTTGTAGAGTGAAATAAAGGAAAAGCAGAGAGCCTGCAATTATCCTCTCCCTCGTTGGATAGTCCAGAGGCCAGAGAAGTGGATTCTCTTCCCTGATACATTCTCTGTGAAGGAAGGGACACATTCATTTTCCCACGGTGGTGTTGCGGTGCATTGCTCCCTTATCCTACTCGCTCTCCCCTTGGCAAGCAGGAACACAGACTGCCAGGCTGGGACCTGAGTGAGAAGGCTCTCTTCCTAGGGCTAGAGATATAGATGTGGCAAAATGCAGGAGAAGAACTTGAGAGAACAGGGGATGCTGAAGTCTCTCTACCAGGCACACCCCTGGCAAAATGCAGGAACTTGCTTCTGCTCTTACAGGCACCTGGGCACCGCTAGTACCGAGCACTTTTAGTCAGGCAAAATCTCTTTTCTGTCTCCTTCTCCCCTATGCCCTTGCACATTTTCGTAACCTCAGAAAAGTTTCAGACAACGTCATCTTTAACCTAGTGCAGGCAGGACTTGGGAGCCAAGTGAGGAATAGCAAGGGGGGACCATAGTTGGTCAGAACACCAGCCCCATGGCCAATGAATGGGGGACTTGGACTACACTCCCCTACACGCCACCACAAGCAGGGGGCTGGAATGTCACTCCCTTGACATTGCATTTTGGAAGATCTGTCTGGCAAGACAGCTAGCTGACTTTGGCAAGCACTGCCATTAGTGTGATAATTAATTAAAGTGCAGTTGAGAAAATCACAGCATGAGGTTATTCCACAACCGGATCCACAACTCACTAACAGAGCAGGGCATCCTTCTCTATTCCATATCTCTATTTTTCTTTTTAAGGAATTAGTAGCTTACATAGTGCACTGGAAATAAGAGAGTGGGATGAAGAGGAATGAATCCTTGTGCTAATCAGTTAGAGGACCTTGTCTGTGAGATAAGACAACCCGGGAACAGAACAGCAAGTGATATTGCAGCAATAGAAAGGACAAATAAGGCAAGACACAACAGCTAAAGGCTGCTTTACACAAGCCTTCTCTTGTTTCCTTTGTGACACCAAAGACTGGAAGAACCTCTCTGCGAAACAGGGAAGTTATCAGGAGGAGCAGGTGTCCTGTCTATTGTAGTCAGAGCTGCAGCTGCTGCAGTGCTCCCCACATTTCTCTGTCTTCAACTGGGCTCTTCCAGGTACTGAGAGGTACTAGTGAAGGTGCACGTGTTATGTTCCTAAGTAGGCACCCAGGTTGTTCCTGCTGCCGCCTTTCCCACTACTGCCCATTTAGGGAGATGATAAGCACCACACACAGGCTTTGGTGCTGCCTGCACACCTGCCTGTCACTGGGCTGTCCCTGCCCCTACTGAAAGGTGCCTGTGGTCCTTGCTCACTGCCAGTGTGGAAAAGCAGGTAAAACCTGGGCCACAAAAAGGGCCTGTTGATGAGAGTAGTGGGACAGGCTCAATAGCCACCCTCGAGCCCCTGCATGTCTTGATCTTGTGTTGCTCCCTACTTGAAGCAAAGAGGCTCAGCCCAGGACAAGAGGACTTCTGCTGCACGTAAAGTTATTGCTGTAGCCCAGTTAATGGTTACTGAACCAGGCAGGGAAGAGTAATTTTTTTTAACTCCCAAACTAGAGTTTCATTAAAAATGGCTGATTTTCAGAAAAATACATTTTAAAAATACATTTCCCTGATATCTTTGAACTAACTAAAAGTAGTAGAAAATGATCCTTTTTTTGTTTGTTTCTTTGAACTTATTAGTGCAGAAATTGTCTGGACACTTACGCTGACTTCTTGGCTTTATTTTCACTATTTTTCTTCTGGGTGGGGAAACAAAAAATTCAAATATTTACAGAAAGAAAAAAAACACCTTTTTACTTGTATTTCCTAGTCAGAAGGAGACCAGAATGCTTGTTTCCAAGCAGATACTTTTGTTGGAAGATTTCTCACCCTCAGTTATAAAATCTTTCCTGTTGAAAAGCAGTATGAAAACATTCAAAGTGTCATGTTGTGTCACCTCCCTTCTGTTCTCTCTGTGTGCTTCAAGGTCTCTTTGGAGCATTGTTCTGGAAATGAAATTTTCTGTTTGGTTCTCCCTGCTTGTCATTGTGTGAGGGCAGTGAGTTTGCTGCGGGTTTATCACAGCTGCACCACAACGCTGCCCATGTTGTGTTGGAGACACTTCTGGGCTTGTGTTCACTTTAACCTTCTACACGGTCTGTGGGTGCAAGTACCCGTCTAGTTATGCAAGTTGTCTCTCCAAAGTCCAGGCTCTCCCCAGTCCTAATTTGAAGCCATTTATTTTAGCTCTCACTGTAGTACCTTCTACCCACTTTGGAGTCCACAAATACTATAAATCAGGCTCTGTTTTACAGACAGAGCTTTGCTTTCCCCTCTAGGATTATGTATTTCACAGAGGAAGGGAAACTCAAGTCCAGTTAATGATTGCAGTGAAGCACCTTGAGTTGATGCCATGAAGCTTTTTTTTCCATCCAATCATGATTATCTGCAGGGGAAAAAGGGTTTTCAAATGTTGGAAAATGTGCCATCTATTTCAGATTATTTTGCATCTAAGTTTACAACAGACTTAGGCAATTTGTTCAAGATCCAAGAAAACAGAATTATCCCCTTCCCCCATCTTTCATCATTTGAAAGGGTTTTTTTTTAGCATTTTGGTTTTAGTCTTCCTTCTTTTAGTTTTCTTTTTTTCTCATAATTTAGTGGACACTTTGCATAACTCTTTCTTAAATACATAACTATGTCTTAAAGTGAGTCATGGGCATGAAGAAAAAAGTATGCAAACAAGCCTTCTTCATTGTAGCAAATTAGATTTCATTCTGTGTTAATCTGCTGCCTGCCCTTGCTATTGATGGGTTTCCCAAACTTTATCAGGAGCTAACTGTAAGTCTGATTACAGCCTGTGGATTTACAGACAGGGCCAGTAATCTATCCAGGGCTGGTGTGCCAAGCATTGCCACTGCTGCTTTCTACCTGATCCTATAAGCAGTTAAAATGACACCACTTCTTCTCCCACAAAATTAACGTAATATGTAATATTGTAAATTTTTTTTTTTTTTTTTTTTTTTTTCCCTTGCGGGGGCCAAGAATTTTTTTTTTTTTTTTTTTTTTTTTTTTTCCCCTGCAGTGGCCATGAATATAGTTGTACAAATGAGGAGACTTCATATTCTGTTTTGTTCTGATGGGTAGGTAGCACCACTTGTGATTAGGGTGACCAGACAGTCTCCATCATAACAGCAGCCTGCTTTAAAGTGTTTGTTCTTTTCATTTGCCTTTTGCTGCCATCAGGGAATCAAATTTTCTAGGAAGGATGTCTGACCCTAGATAGAGTCAGGCTGATTTCTAAGGGGGAAATTACACTATAGAGTTTCAACCAAATTAGATCAAGAGAAATGCATTGTTTAGTCCACACTTGGGAAAAAGAAAGACATGAAAAAATTCTTGCTATTGTTTTGACAAGAGGGTCTCAAATGCTGCGTGTCAGAGGATATGCTCAGTACATAGCAAGCAGCAACACAAACCATATTTTTCCCTACTCACATCACCACCATCCTCTGGGGAGGAAGGCTGGTCTCTCCTGCCTCTTCACCTCCAATCTCCTGCTCAGATTTCCAGCCTCTCTCCCTGCCTCACCCACTGTGTTAGCCCCCTCCTCTTCCTGCCACTCAGTTGTCTCAATGGAAAAGTCTCAGCATGAACACTTTGTACCCTCACTAAATTCTTCTGATGCCTTCTGGCATATTATCGCATAAATAGCGATAGCTGCTGGAGGAAACTCTAGTTGTGTCTTGGGGAAAAATTGTATTCTTCCTTAGAGATCTTACTGGTCTTTTACTGGAACCAAAAATTGCAAAGTTGACCCAGTACTACTGCTACATTTCAGCAGTCTCTTACTGAACAATCTCACTGATATAAACCTGACATGTTTTGGTCTCCTAAGGTGTCTGGTACGAGAAAGATCTGAAGTGAATCCCATTTGCTTCACATTGCAAAACCCTGGGAGTCCTCATTCCCTGGGTCATAAGCTTCTTTATGGAGCTGGGCCTTTGGCAACAAACTGCATAATGGAATGAGAACTAGTATTGTTATGAAATTAATGTCCTTACATAACTGATCTTTCACCCAGTGTCTGCCAATGCAAATCTCAATGCAAGCCCCATTTCTGAGAGGCGGGCAGAGAGAGTTGAAGAGCTCAGGGAACCATTTTTTTATTTCTCAGGATCACAGATGCAGTCTCCAGTGAATTATTTTTTTTCTCTGAACTTGTATCCCCTTGAGTGCTGGCAAAACCAAGGTCCCGGTGAAGATTTTTCAAGGGAAGACCAGGAGGTCCCTTGCAAGCACTGTACAGAAAATGCAGTAAGCTACTGTTTACTGGTGCAAAAGCAGGAATGGGAAGGAAGACCCCACCAGAGGCACAGCAGAGCTGGGTCGCCACGGGCAGGAAGGACCATGGGGGTGAAACGCCGAGGCCGCATCCCGGCTGCGCGGACAGGGCTGGCCGGAGGGCTGTGGGAGGGCTGTGAGAGCCAGGCCCAGGGAGGGCTCGGAGCCAAGGGCTCCAGGCACGCCATCCCGCTCCATCCCGTCCCGTTCCGCCGCGCTCCATCCCGCGGGAGCGCCGAGCCCGAACCCGAATTGAGCCCGAACCCGCCCCGCCCAGCTCGGCCCGGGCAGCGCCGGCCCCGCCCCTCCCGCTGCGCTCGCCCAATGGGCACGGCGTGTATTTGCATATTCGCATATTTTAATTTGTATATTTGCATATTGCCCGGGACATAAGGGCGGGCGGGCGCGGTGCGGCCGGTGCTGGGCGCTCCCGGGGCTGTCCTGTTCATCGCTGCGCTTCTGCGCCGCACTTCTAGTTTAGTTATCATAACTTTTTAAAGCAAAAAACCCCAACCTTACTCATTGTTATTTATTTTTAAAATTTATTTTTCTTTTCGCGCCGAAACTTGTTGCCGCGGCAGGGGGCGAGATGTGGAGGAAGGCGTTGGTGGCCGCCGTGTGCCTCTGCCTGCGCTGGGCGCCTGCCCTCGGCGGTGAGTCCCGGGAACACGGGGACAGCTGCGGGCCTGCCTGCCGCCTCTGGGGAAGGGGAGATGGGGGAAGCGCTGCTGGCGTGGCGGGAAAGGGGAGCCGGCAGTCTCTCCTTTGTGAAGCTGTCCCGGGGTGCTTGGGATGCTACGGGACCCGGGTGTCGCGGGGGCTTGCAAGGCGCTGGAGAGCGACCCTGGGGAAACCTCCATCCTGTTAGGAGAGACCTAACAAGGGAGCCTGTTCCCCAGACGAAACTCAGGCACAACCTGCCGGGTGGATGGCGCGACCTGTTGAGGTTTGGGATGTGTTTTGTTTCCCAGAGACAAGGTGGCTTCCGAGAGTTCCTTGCCCCAGCAAGGGATTTGCACAGCAGTAGCAGCACGGTAAGGTCCCTCGGCTTCCTCCTCCGTGGGACTCATCCATCCCAACGGCCCAACTTCGTAAAGTTCTTGACCCTAGGCAAGGCAAGGCTGAATTTCGTCGTTATCGTGGTAATGTGTTCGAGTTGTAGTTATGCCTGTAATGCGCAGAATCCACTCGGGGGAAAGTGAATAGTTATTTATTTACTCCCTCTAGGTTCACTCCTTGGCTGTGTTTGTACTCTGCCTGTTGTACCTGCACTTGTGCATAGAACAGGCTAGAGGGAGTGAAAGATGTGCAAAGTTTCTAGATTTTCACTAATGTAAAATTAATCACAGTTAATCACAATGTAATTGAAGCTGTAATGAACAAATAGATCAGTTTTAGGAGATAGTTTTAGGAGACCACCACTCCTCAAGCTTAAAAACAGAAAAAACCCTCTTAAAATATGGTTACGGGTGCCCTGTCACAGGCCTACTTTCTTACAGTGAACTCCCACGCATAGTATCTATCTTAAAAAGTTTCTGGCCTTAGAAGAAAGGGTGGCTGTAGCTCCTAGAGCTGCTTTGTGATTCTGAACCAGAATATATAAACTGCCTCATTTTCTGCTGTGGATGCCTTTGTGTACAAGGAAGCTGAAGGGAAGTATTCAAAAGTAAGAGGATGGGGTGCTAGGGTACGGCGAAAGGAATGTATTCTAGCTTTGAATCTAATCTTGTGCCATTGGAGACAATCAAAACCAGTTTTCATCACAGTATTCAAGTTCTATACAGTAAAACAACTGTCTTCCCTGAGAAAGCTTTCATCCCTGCAGGAACTGATTTTCCACAGACTTACTAATAATTTCATTATTTCTTTTTAGGAGCAGGTTCTATGAAAGCAGGTTGTGTGTTCATCTTAAAGCAATTCAAGTCTTTAGTTCCACACTTTTCCATGCACACTCCTGTAAAAAGTTTTTTGAAACCATGGAAAACACATGATCCAGCCCTCCAGGAATCCAGAGTATTTAAAAAAACAACATAGAGAAAGACTTTCTAGGTGAGGAAAATGTTTGTGTTCCAGGAAAAGATAAAACCATTAGGAATGCTAGGAATACAGTCAGGTCGTTATTTTTACCAGTGTAATTCCAGAGTCAGCATATTTACACTGTTGTGTGATGTGAGTTGCTGGCTTTTTCTATGGCTTGTGTTTGGGATAGACACACCAGGGCAGCTGTGGCATGGCCTTTTGAGAAACAGTGCATTTCTGAGAAGGAGGTGAGGCTCTCAGGCATCAAGTTGTGTTGCAGATCATCATGATCACTAGCACTCCTAAAAGTTTGCTGGAATCTCCTCTGTGCAGAAGTACTTGCATGATAGGACTTTCTCATGCACCCTTACCTCTATATTACTGCAAAGTCTGACAGTGGTTGCATTTTAATTGTCTTGAGCTAATTCCAGATATCCCAGAGGGATGGCTAGATATCTGCTGGATTGAGGTTCGAGTGACCCAGCTGCACCTGAGTAAAGATTTGTCAGGGAGTAGCATAGAGAGGGGTGGGCACCCCTGTGTACAGTCCAGGAACAGCAGTTTGCCAGCTGCAGAACTTGAGCTGGGGGGTTCTTGCTTGTCTTCTGAACTTGTGCCCAGTAGCTTTCCAGAGGTGTTGCTCTTTCCGTTGGCCCCACCTGGGAAGTGGAGCAGAACGTACTCTCAGGGCTCTGCCATTAAGGAATACATATATAAACTTGAAGTTGTCATATTTTTGCAGCAAGGTTAAACAATAACCTGATTCGTGAGGTAGGTTTCCTGGGATTGCAACACACAGTGGTCTGCTTTCAGTTTACAGTGTAGATCAAATTAAATGATAACCGTTTCTGTGGTATAAGTCCTTTACTACAACTCACTGTGAGTTTGCTTCAGAACTCTTAGGAATGCAGTATGAATGATTGATGGGTGATCCTAATGCTGATTGCCAGCTGAAGGAAGATTTAGCCCAGTTAACTACAGCTGGCAAATGTTCTGTGTTATGTGCAGATGTTTGCTGTTGTGCATGTGTGTGCATGCATGTCTCTGTGGGTTATAGCAGACACAGTCTAGCAGTACAATTTCTAAGGATCTTTGCACCTAGTTAATAGTATTTCCATTTCTGAGTGCATAATGCTAGGAAATTCTTGTTTATCAAAGATTCCCTTTTTCAAACCATAGCTTAGGTGCACTCATTCTGGCAAATGCATTGTTATCATATTTTGGCAACCTGTATGATGTGGGCAGTGTAACTTTTGATTAATATTCCAGATGTGGTTACTTCCTGAAGACTTACATTCTCCGCCCAGCTGACCAGTGGTAAACAATTTCACAGTCAAAATAATTTGCCAAATTGCCCTGGGCTTCTTGTGAAAGAAACTTGAAACTGAATTCTTTTGATTAATGTGTCAGAATGCCTAAAGGCAGTGGGATGCTTTCAAAATTGATAATTGATAGGAGTCCCTAACTGAACGGATTTTCACAAGTTGCAAGTCCAAAGTGTCAGAAACTTTGGACAGGAAAAACAAAAATACTGACTTCCCAGTTAGTAAGCTTTCCCCCCCTTAATTTTTTTGAGGTTCTTGATACCTTGCTGCACAAGACAGCTTTTTATTTTTTAAAAATAAATATGGAAACTCATATTGTGGAAGTAGGGGTGTAGGAAAAGCATCAAAAAACTTTATATAGCATGACAAAATAGTGACATTTTGGCAATGCAGCCTGAAAAGCCAGCTTCCATCTTGAATTGGTAATTTAATTCTTAATTCTGCAGCCTTAATTCTGTTTCAGTTCCCTAAATAATTTCTTTGTAGGTCATGTTAACTGTGAGCACTTTGCAGTAGACAGAAAACTTTGTTTTGCGACAGGTGCTTGTATTTATAACTGTGTCCCTGGAAGCTTTGGCAATATACAACACATGCCGTTGTACCTTTGCTGAATTGTGTTTGTGAAGGCATAGTTTTTAGCAAAAGCATGGATTTCCTTTTTGTCTGCATGTGTTTACTTCCCGTTTCATTCAAAGGCCTTGTTTAGAAATGGGACTTGCATTCTTGTAATAAAAAGCTACTTTGGTATCTCAACATGGATGTATGTATATGTCTTGATATCTAATTTCTGTATCTACATTATGAAAAATACAATGTTAATTCAGATAAATTTCTGTCCACTTTTTAGAAACATGCTGAAAACTACCTATTTTGGCATTTTTCATTGTTTAATTAACTTAAGTTAAAACATCTTATTACCTAAACAGTAGTGAGTGTGTACACTGGCTGTCTCTGCACTGCTTTGTGTAAAAATGTAAGAATGAGGCCCAGTGGTTCACTGGCTCAGGACATGATTCAAGGAGACTTCTCCCTTTAAATCTATGAGGAAAAGGTCTGTGGCAAACATCTGTGAATGACAAAGTTTGGTTCTGAATAATTTTTTTAAATAGACCAAGAAACACGATTAGATATGAAAGCAGAAGTGGGAAATGCTAGTTTTCTGAAGTGACATGCTGTGTAACTTCTCTGCTTCAGGTTTAAAGCATGGTCCATGTAGGTGTTGTGTGTACAGACTATGTGTACCTGTATTCTGTACAACCTGGGATATGAGGTGGTACTGCAGCACGTGTGCAGCACAACAATTAGGTGTAGACAAGATATCTTCTGCTCTGAGCTGTACAGAATTTGCAAAGCCAAACTCAGGCAGATTCCCAGGAAGGTTCTTGAGGAGCGCACCGTGAAGAAGTCTGTAGTAAACTCCACTACAAGCACACTTCCCTCATCCGGAGGGTGTCTTGCCTGCTGGGAACTGACCATATGTGGACATAAGATAACATGACACTTTTTGTGGGCATAAGATGATAACAGTAATTTCTTCTGACTTTCTAATTCCTCATACAACAAAGTTAAATGAGAAAAGTGGCTGCCTGCCATTTCCCTAACTCATGGGCTATTGCTTTCCAGCTGCTGCTTTCCTGTATCTCAGTGATTTTATGTTCTTAAATCCCCATCAAAGATTTTTAGATTAAAAGACACAAATATGTGTGAAGCACTTAGCACATTTTCAGTGACAGGTGCCACTGTACTGCAATCTTTCTAAGCTTGGTACACTTTTCCAAGTGTACCCTTAAATATAGTACACTTTGAATTGTAAATTTCCTATGAGCTTGTTTTCAAAAGAGCTGTGGTCTGAACTTACATGCAAATTCTAGCATGTGTTTGTAATTGAATACACACTACAAGACAGGATATCAATGTAATTTAGATTTTGGGTGATTATCAGATAAATTTAATCCAGAAAGGAAATGATATCTAGGTATGAAAGGAAGCACTATTAGCTAGTGAGCAGGTGGACTATTCTTGTTTGCCTTCCTGTACTGTGAGGGAATATACATAATTGAAAATCCTAGCGTTGTATGCCTTACAGTTGAAAGCTGTTATTGTTCCTTTCAAGGTTTTACTGATTCACAGGTGAGTGAAAAGTTATAGCTGATATTTAACCAACCAGCCTTTGGGACTTTTTCTTTTTCTGGTAAAAGGTAAATAATATAGGTCTAAAGATTTGTTCCAAGAAAGTGTTTTATACTGTCAGTTGGTGACAAAGAGAAATTTTGAACATGCAAAAATACAGAAAAGGTGCAAACGTTTTATTAGTTTGGTAAATTTAGCTTTCATTACTGGGTAAAATCTTATATTTACCATTATGTGAATACTTCTACTGGTAGAGGAAGGGTAAGGTCTATGAAAAACACCTTTCTTTAGGAGGAAGGAGGCAGGAAGGGGGCCCTCAGTGTAATTATCGTGGATTAGCTAGCCTGCCTAGCACAGTCAAGGTCAAAACCTAAAGCTGAGTACTGCCTCTGTTCAGTGAACGGTTCTTGCCTTCCTGCATGTGCTTTGACAGGTGAGAAATCCTGCTGAACTTGGGCAATGTTAAGCCATTGATTATGGCTGACAGGTTTCTCTGAGACTGCTACGTAAGCATTTGTTGCAAGGCTCTGTGCTGGTTTTAGACCTAATTCAAAAGGTTAGACCCTGATTTCTTGTGACCCTCCAAGCACGGCAAGAACTTCCCAGACTTTATAGAGCACCCTGAGGTGAGGTCAGGCATAAGTCGGTGCCCTGCTGTGTATGGTAGCTTGAATGAGAAGACCCGAAAAACTATTTTGGAAAAAAAGTGAATTGTTAGTTATTAATCACCTGAATGATGCAGCTCAACTTTATGCAAGAAATGCAAATCTACTGGTTATCACAGAAAACATCTTTTGCAATGGGAAAAAGGAGTGGAAATCTGTTTTGCATGCCTAGCATAAGGTCCTTACCTTGTCCATTTGTATTCCCTATGGTGGCTCAAAGCCATTCATTAATGTGTGTTTAGGAGTTTGTGAAAGGTTGGTGGTCTTGATGCCAGGAAAGACAATGCTGAGCAGGACACAGTTGGCGTAAGTTCAGCTGCACTTGAAAAACAGGCAGTCAATATTTGCCGAACTCAGGCTGCCAAACTGGGGCCTCAGTTTTGAAAAGTTAATTACAGTGTGTGCTGTACATAGAGTCATTTAAGAGTTGAATCAGACATAAAAAGAGGAGACATTTAAGTTTCTTCCCAAAGGAAATAGCAAGTATGAAGCTTATAGTCACTTCCCTGTCTTGCCAGGAAAAGGAGTACTTATATTTTGAAGCTGGAAGTTGGAGAGAGTGATCTTTGCAGGCTACAACATATTTTGTTACTACCAGTACATGATCTGCACCTTCTTCCCTACCCTCCCTCCCTCTGCTTCCGGCAGCAGAAGATATTTTTCTGCAACTTATTTTTCTGTACATTATCAGATGACCTGAAAATGTGCTCCAGAATAGACTGCTGGTGTGCTAGTTTGGTTTCGCTGATGGGTTTCTGATCTTCTCACCTGCTGTTTGTTGGTAAAAACTTAAAACTAGTGTTTTGTTAAACAGGGTGACTTCACAGCTTTTAATGCACTACAACTATACAGTGTTATAAAAGGCCTTGTTAGGCAGTGATTATTGGTGAGGTGATGTGGAAGATACGCCTCCAAAATATGCAATAGTATGGAAGTAACTCTGCTGTCCTGGATGACTGTCTGTGACTGTTCTGTGCAGTTTTCTGTACTCTTGTGATACTTAAGAGGTTTCCTGCTTAATGTTATGGGGAAAATACTGACTCTTAAAATGGGTTCATACCTCTCTGACAGCTCAGCAGATTGTTACTGTTTTAGCAGGGCTTTGGAAGGGGAGCACTTTTCATCCATTGATTTCCTCTTTACATGGCTGTTGTGTGTCCGTTGAGTGCTATAGGAAATGAAAACCACACGTCCCATTTCTTGACTGTTCCAGATATCTCTCCAACATTGTACCTATGCCTTCTGACTTTGTCCTAGTACTCCTAAAATGCTGCTATATGTTTTTTTCTGCTCTTACAGCAGAAAGTGAAAACAATTTTGAGGGAATCGAGAGCAAGTTTTCTTTACGGACGCCTGCGGATCCTGATGAGGATGTCTGCTACCTGGTTCCTGGGCAGGTGAACAGCCTGGCACAGTGCAACTTCAATCACACCAGTAAAACCTTTGTGGTGATCCACGGGTGGACGGTAAGATGAAGTGGGAGGAGTCTCCCTTTTAACCACGGTTCTGGTAAGCTCTGCAGAAGTGTCTCACAGGAATATTACTGTGTCTCCCATTTTAATTAAAATCACCAAAACCAACAGGTGACAGGGATGTATGAAAGCTGGGTCCCGAAGCTGGTGGATGCTCTGTACAAGAGGGAGCCTGACTCAAACGTCATTGTGGTGGACTGGCTAGTCCGAGCTCAGCAGCACTATCCGGTGTCTGCTGCGTACACCAGGCTGGTGGGAAAGGATGTGGCTACATTTATTGACTGGATGGAGGTAAGACATGGAGACATGTCTCACATTCTGTGTAATGTCATAGGAGACAAAACAGCAATGATGCAGCTGTGTTAATCATCTCCTGTTGGGTAGATGGAGTTAAACTCTTTGCAGACAGTAGTTTTGCTGGACTGGTAAAATTCCAGTTTTGGTTTACTGGCTATCTCCTACTCAGAGGTCTTTTATACTGCATTCCAGAAACTACATGGTGGTCTGTGGGCCCAGAGTATTTCTGAGGGCTCTGGGAGAGGTAGCTATGAAAGACAAGTTCCTATATATTATACAGCAGCCAGCCCTTGGGAATGGGAAATGTGCTCTGCCTTAGGAGATCCAGAAACTGGTGGGGAGAGAATGGCTGAAAACTTTTATAAAATAAACAACCCCGTGGTCTGTCCTTTATTTTGCATTCCTCTCAGTTTAGATTTTTGGCATAAATTAATTAGATCAAGAAACCTACAATGCCACAAAATTATAATAACTGTATAGTATTTCTTCTATTATTCATGGCTCAAACAAAAATCCCAGTATTAACAAAACATTTTATTTTGTGTCTTCTAATGTTTATGTGTTTGGTTTTCAACTTTAAATGAATTGTTCTCTTCTGCAGGAGGAATTCAATTATCCACTCAACAATCTCCACTTGCTGGGGTACAGTCTAGGTGCCCATGCTGCTGGGATTGCTGGGAACCTGACCAAAAAGAAGGTGAACAGAATTACTGGTAAGAAAACCTGTGATTGTAGAGTGGAGATTTGCATCTCTTCCATACTGAAATATTATGTTCCACTGAAAAATCACCAGAATAATTGTTGCTTGTTTGCAGTACTTTGGTTATGTATTCATGATTAATGAAGCAGCATAGCTGATATTTCTGGGGTAGAACTGGAATAAGATTTAGAAAATAATAACAAAGGTGGTGAGTGAGAAGCCATTATTTGCTTCTTTACAAGAAATGAGTGAGTAGGCCCTGATATAAAAGAGTAGTATGGGGGGTGGTGGTGGGGACTGATCAAACCATGGTTTGGAAAAAGTCACAGTATCTCTTGCAGCATGAGAAATTCAGTGGGTTGTCTTTATCCAGTCAATTGTTCCTTGCAGCTGATGGGAGCCATTGAAACAGAACAGGAAATAAATTCTGCTGCAGTAGGTTCAGTACTCTTTGCCATGGGATGATGCAGATTCAAGAAGTTTATATGGGTTCAAAGGGAGATAATCAGAAGAGATCCAGAGTGGATCATTACAAAGTTAATCCTAACAGGCTCAAGAAATACTCTAGGCTGTAAATAATATTGTGAGAATTTGGGGAAGACATATACTTGCCCTGTTGCTATGTCTGGTTAGATGTCTGTTTAAGGTGACTTTTGGAGGCTGAGAAATCTGCTAGACAATGCAGAGTGCATGGCCGCTCTGGGGCTGGTTTACAACTCAGCACCTGGAGAGCTGAGCCCCTAGCACTGATCTCAATGACAAAGAAATTGCCAGCATCAGCAGATGAGGCTAAGAATTGCTCATCTGTGGTGTCTTTGTTGCTGAGAGATTTGGAGCACCATTCAGAAGGGAGCCCACCTCCTTACACCCTTTACTCTTTCACCTGAGCCTGGCTGTGATCCCAGATCCACAAGCATGCTGAGAGTTCAGCTAGGCAGCAGTCACATCTGGAAACGTTGAGTCTTGAGAAGGTGGCACATTAAAGTCAGGAGGCCAAAGCGCTGGTCCCTCTGCCTTTCATTTCTCTAACTTGCAGTTTTGCTGCTTTCACTGAGGCTGCCAAATCAGTGACGTGTCAGTAGCCCTCTGTTATGCCTCCACAGTTGCTCTTGGTGTTGAGGATGAATCCTTCCCTGGGAAAAGCACAGGGAGCAGTGTAATGTGGGCCCTGAAGTCCTCACAGCTGGGGATGAGACATCTCAGACTGGGTGGAGCTAATTGGGTGAACATCACAGGTGCCTGTCCCCAGCTGAGGGCTGCAGAAAAGACATATCCCTTCAGCCACATCTCAGGTAGTTGTCTGAACAGTTGTCTTAACAGAGATGTCAGTTCACTGCCAGAATAGTTCTGGGTTTTGTTTTTTTTTTTTTTATGTTAGTGTTGCTGCAGCTTGACAGTTTACCATAATAATCCCCTTCCCCTTAGGTATGTAGACAGTGAAGCCCTCATTTATGTTTCCTCCTTGTTCCCCGGGCATGGAGTTGCCAGCAAGACTTTTCCATACCTCATACACATCAGATATAAGTTCTACAGTTATTGACAAGAGAGTAAGACATTGAGAAAATACTTACGAGCTTGTTTCTTCCATCCACTGGAAATGCTACAGCTCTGAGGAAGTAGCTGGTCTTCCTTCCATGTGTTTGTATACACTTTTATTTTTCTAAACAGTGACAGCATTTCAAGGTAGTGCATTTGATTTTCCTGTATACATGAATGTATTTTAAATGATCCATCTGTAATGTCTGCTGGAAAACTCAATATTCCAAATGAGCCCAGTGTGGCACCATGAGTTTGGCACTTGTTGTCCATGTCAGTATCTGACAGACAATAATATCGGTTTTCTTTACGGTTTGCCCCGTAAGGCCTGGATCCTGCTGGTCCTACCTTTGAGTATGCTGATGAGCTCACCCGCCTGTCCCCGGATGACGCTGAGTTTGTGGATGTGTTGCACACCTACACCCGAGGCTCTCCGGACCGCAGCATCGGCATCCAGAAGCCTGTTGGACACATTGATATTTATCCCAACGGTGGAGGTTTCCAGCCAGGTTGCAATCTGGGAGAAGCACTGCGTCTGATTGCCGAGAAAGGCTTTGGAGGTGAGGTTACTCTGAAACAAACAGTATAGCATTCCCAGGGAACCTGAAAAGCCCTGCAAGGTATCTTGCAAGGAAAGATCTCTGAGAGGCACAGGAATATGTTCTTGCAAGTGTATTTAAAAGTCATCCTGTAAAGCCCAGCTCTGCCATAGTGGATCATGTTTGTTGGGAGCATTTCTTAGGGGTTTATATCATTATACGCATGTGCATATGCACCCCATGTATGTGTGCATACTTATTACACATTTTCATTCTTTCAAGATGTGGATCAGCTGGTGAAGTGCTCCCATGAAAGATCCATCCACCTCTTCATTGACTCTCTCCTCAATGAGGAAAAGCCCAGCATGGCCTACCGCTGCAACACGAAGGAGGCCTTTGAGAAGGGCCTCTGCCTGAGCTGCCGCAAGAACCGCTGCAACAATCTGGGTTACAAGGTCAACAGAGTGAGAACAAAGAGGAACACCAAAATGTATCTGAAAACCCGTGCTCAGATGCCCTATAAAGGTAGGTACTCCTTGCTTACTGGTGAGCAAGACTGGTACTTGTGCTCAGCTGTGTGTCATGGTGGGCGTGTGCTGCAGATGAAGATATCGGTGCTTTGGTGCCTGTGGTGAGCAGGGGTGAAGCTGGCCTGTAGTTTGCCATTGAATACAAGTCTCAAGAAAATTGTTGTCTTGCTCGAGGTGTGGGGTAGAGTACAAAAAGAAAGGTATTTTGTAATAAGTTCCTAAGTAGCAAAAGTTAGGCTTCCTCCACTGCTGTATCACTTGGAAATTTTTCTGTGTTTATTATCCAAATAATAGCTTTCTTCTGCTGGGGAAATAATCAGCAGAACTCAGTCTGGTGAGCTCCTTATTTAAAGACATGCAAGCATCAGATTTGTGCCTTTGGTATTACACTTGCTGACGGAGCACCAGCCCTCATTAAAATATCACAGCACTTCTTGATGCCAGTGGCTGCTGTGGGAGGTCTGAAAAGGACAATGCTAGAGAGAACTGGGAGGCTTTCAGCTAGGAAAAGAGCATTGGATTTTACTACTTTATTTTCCTCCTTAGCTTTGCCTGTATCCCATGGTATGCTTATTGTGTGCATTGTGTGGTGGATGAGCAACCAAAAGGTACATTCCTGCACTGTTAGAGCAGCTGCAAGGCTGGTGTTCTGTTGGCATTTGGTGCTTAATCTGCAGTGTCAGTGAGTTGTTTTTTTTTCCCTTTTACCGAGCCTGTAAGAGAAGCTCATTTGTTTCAAGTCAAGTATAGCAAGCTTTACATGTTCTGTAGCAGGTTTGAAGGTGATGTTCCATACCCTAGGGTTATTATAGTGGCAGGTTGTGTGCTGAGTTTAGCTGCAAGAACTGCAGAGGTGTTCTTTAATGGTGATTGCCTTGCTTGCTAATATTTACATTCTCACAAAAATAGTTCCCTGGACACCTGCAGGGAAATAAACTCATTTTAGTGAAGTCAGTGTATCTTAGCCCAGGATTTTCGGAAGTGAGGCAGAGTGGAGTCTCTTTGGAGGGTGAGTTTTCCTAATGGCATTTTCTTTTGTATTCTTTCAGTCTTTCATTACCAGGTCAAGATCCATTTCTTTGGAAAGACTAACATGACCAAGACAAACCAGCCATTCCTGATCTCTCTGTATGGCACTCTAGATGAGAGTGAGAACATTGCTTTCACACTGTAAGTAGCCACAGAAACAACTGCAAAGTACTGTTGAGTTTGCCTCAATTTGTTAAAGTCTCAGCTGAAAAACTTGTTTCAGCTCCAACTAAAGTAATCCTGCAGGGTCCCAGAATCTTGCTCTTTGATCAAGGAGTTACATTCACGTCTGAAGCTAATGAACCAAACCCTACAGGAGCTCTTCTTGATAAGACATGTGAAATATGGAAACGTGAAGTCTGACCTGTGACTCACCCCAATAAGAGTTTTTCCAGTGCATTATTATTTTCTTCTTAGTGTCTTTATATCATGTTAAATTTTCTTAAAAGTAAACCTATGCATCTGAAGGTCTCAATGCAGAAGCTGAGGAAGACTTGGGATTTGCTTTCACAGCTCTGCAAATAAGCAGAAGTTTGTGTGTGCATCCCTAGACACAGGCTGGCAGGGAGTGGAACTGGAAAACACCAAAGCCTGTTTGCTATTCTGAGGAATGTAAACTGGTTCTGGGTGGTGATTCTCTGGCTTTTCTGAGAGTCACCAGCACAGGAGAGGACAGCCCTTGCCTGGCAGACTGTCGTAGGATTTTACCAGCCTTGCTAGTGAAGGATGTTCCTTTTTTTTCTACAAAAGGTAGAGGTGGTTTTTTTTCCTTACTTCATCCATGAGAACTATGCAGAAAGTTGCTTCCTTCTCTGGAATACAAAAATTACAGGTTCTGTTGCTCCTTAATTTTCTTTGTGTGTCCAAGAGTTTCAGCTGGTTTTATTTTATGGGGTTTTTTTTTGTTTGTTTGGGTTTTTTTTGGTTGGCTTTTTAAATTTTTTTTTTCTTATTTTCCTCCCCACAGGCCTGAAGTCTCCTCAAACAAGACCTTCTCCTTCCTGATTTACACAGAAGTGGATATTGGAGACCTGCTTATGCTGAAGTTGCAGTGGGAAAAAGACACCTTCTTCAGCTGGTCAGACTGGTGGACTCCTTTTACATTTGACATCCAGCGAATCAGAGTGAAGTCAGGAGAAACTCAGAAAAAGTAACTTGTTTTGATTGTTATAAGCTGTATTAGCTCTACTTGACAGTGCTTCCTGATTTCTGGTGTCTCTCAGGCTGGGACAAACATGTTAAGCAGTTACAAATAGGTGCAGCATAATGATAATCAGGGCTTCAGTGGTATCAAACAACCACTTACAGCAGCCTGGTGCAGTCGTTTACTTCCACTGAGATCTGCAGTTTGTAGTGTCACTCCCATGTAATTAATTTGTATCCCACTATAGTATCTACTTAAGGTTAGTTATAATATGCAGGAGAGTATCTCCAAGAACCAGCATCAGTGACTGTGTGTGCAATTTCTGTCCTCCTTTTTCATGCTGGGTGTTTGCATAGGTTTTGTCACAAAGAGCATGCTCAGATGGAGATTTTTAGAAATCCTCCAAAAGTGGGTTTGCATGAGAAATTATTGCTTAGTTAAGCTGGATTTTCTTAGGGGTTGAATACCCGAATGGTGGCTGAAAATGAGACACATGACTGTTGCAGGACATTGCTAATGCGTGAATGTTGAAACATCAAAGTCTGAATAGAAGTGCTTTGACATGAGTCTTTTGAAATACTCATATTCCCTAAACGTGAGATCTGTTTGCAGAACATGGGCCCATGTGTGTCCTGTGTGTAGTATAGTAAATAATAATAAGTTCCTTCTTTGAATAAACAGGTCAGTCGCTTGATCAAAGAGCAGTTATCAGAGCTGAACAAATACAGGGGTGGGGAAAGTACTGATAAATAGAAAAGCAAGTGCTCATGTTTTCTGGAAATTGCAACCTACTTCGTTTGCAAACATTTGAGGGAGTATGGCTTTCTTCCAAGTTCATTCACCTGACAAAAATCTCACGTAAAGACTGGTGTAAATAAAGATCCAAGAGACTTAGGGATAGGACTTCTGCTGTCTTAGGCACAAGAAGATTTTTTTCAAAGGATCAGTGAAAGTTATGGATATGCTTTGATGCCCGTGTGTAATGCATTTAGTAGTTCTTGCATAGCGTTTCTTTTGTTACGGAATTCTCTTTTAAAAATAACTTTCTCACAGGCCTGCAAAATAGCAGTGCCCCACGTGACAAAGTATAAAGACTTGTTCCAAGCACCAGTCTTCTTTCTAAGATTAAAAAGGGATGTTTGGCTCAGTCATGTGATTTTTCCAACATTTATTTCACAGAGTGGTGTTCTGTTCTCGAGATGGCACCTCGCGTCTTGGTAAGGGAGAGGAAGCAGCAATTTTTGTGAAGTGCTCGGAGCAGCCTGTCAACAGGAAGAGAGGAGGGTATGAGTAATCACTATTGGTTTTAGATTGTTTTATAATCACTTGAGTGGTAATAAAACTTTCTCTTTGATTGACCTGTGCACTAGCCTTCTCAAGGTTTCAGAAGCCTCACAGCTCAGACTAACCAGAGGTTTGCTTATGGCCAGTTTAGCAGCTCATAAGCTCTTATAGCTGGCTTCTCTGCTAGAAGCAACCTTGTTTGGTTATTGGCATGTCTGAGAAGAAGGTGCTGGTCACTGTCTCTCACAGTCACTTGGTGGCCAGGGATGAGGGACTGTTAGAGAGGGTTACAGAGAAGGCACTAGCACAAAGAGGAAAGCATGTCTCTGTCTCAAGATTTCTTACACTTCCCCTTAGCTGCAGAACATTCAAACTTCCATACAGCTCAGAGCCCTCCCTCCCTCTCTCCTGGCCAGCAGCAGATTTGGAGGCTGGTACAGGAATGGAGCAGGCACATGAAGGTGCTGTTCTTAGCACAATGTTTTCTGATGGCAGTCATCAGGTGAGTGAATTCCTGAGGTTTTCATCTCTGTGGATCAGATCTTCTGCCTTTGTTTAATAGGCCTTTGGTGAACTTTAATATTTTTATCATTTTCCTGACCCAGATTAAATGTGGGGACAGTCTTTGGACTTTGCCCACTAAAGCTGGAGATAGAGAAGTGGTTATGTTTATTTTAGTTCAATTGCTGTATGTGAATGGTCTCATGGGGACACTTCTGGACTGAGATCTAGCTCTGCATAAAAATGCACATGTGCTGACCGTTACCCTGGGGCAATGACCTGGACTGGCCTTGAGACCTCTGTGTGAGTAACTGACATAAAATCAAGCAGAGGCCAGGAGAAGAACCAAGCATGTAATTTGTGTTCCTGTTAAGTAGGGAGTTTTAAAATCTTAATTCTCAAAAATAAGACAAGAGGGAACAAGTATCTTACATCTTTCCCATCACCTTTATGTTTTATTTTTTCTCCATAGTACCAAGAAAGCCTTGAAAGAAAATTCAGCTCATGAATCTGCTTAAGTGACAAGAACAAAGATTTTTCACGCTGGGGAGGAGAAGAGTCTGTTCATCCCTGTGGACTGGATGTTCAGAACCAAATATATAGAAATATTTATCTGCTGCTGGATTTTTGCCTGCTATTCCTAGCTATTTTAGAGACTTCTTGTAAAAAAGTCTCAGTGTATGAAGTTACTAACCATAAAGATACATTATCCAAATAGTTAAAAAGAAACCTGCAAAACAACTTGCCAAAGTTTGGACTGCTGAAAAGATATAGGTAATTTTGCTTAATCATGGTGCCTTGTGACAAGGTTTCTTGACATCCGATCCAATATAGCAATTTTTTAATATTTATTGAAAAGAAACAAAGCCCTGTACTTGGTTTTATTTCTTCTTGTTGTTTTTGTATGGTTTGGGGTTTGTGGGTTTTTTTTGGTTAATTTTGTTCTTTTCAAGAGTCATTTGAAAATAGATTTTTTTTCTTGGCTAACTGAATTTTCAGGCAGTTCAGTGGAGAGAGTTCATTGTTTTCAAGTGTGTGTTTAGCAAATAAGTAGGTGTCCCATGTGAAAAAATACACCTTTGCTGTGTGTAATACTAGAAGGTGTCAGGGACTGACTTAATATGGGGATGAATTTTTTAGTTTGTGGTTATGAATGTATTTAATTGGGGGTAGATGCCAGTGCTGCTTAGCAATAGGTATGATCTGTTAAGCTATATGCTTCTATGCCGCTTACCCTGGAATAGATAACAGCTGTAGGAGAAAGTAGCAATGCCAGTGTCTTATGCAGACATTTAATATTTCATCTATGCTTTCAGTTATTGCAAATGAAACTGTCTAGGCTTCAACACTGTGAAAATGGAAGTGCAGAGGAACTGAGCTACCAGAAAATGCAGGAAACAGATCTATTTCCCCCACCCTCCACCCTCTCCCTGCTTGCTTGCGTCACGTATGCCAAAACTGTCACAGTTTCTCTGCTCTTTGACACGGAGTGTCAGTCATGCAGCTGAGTGGCTGCTATGTGCAGTTTTCAGTGCAAGTGAATCCACTTGATAGCTGACAAAGATGCTCGTACTTCCCCGTACTGGAATTGTGACTGCCAGTGATCCACCTCAGTTTTTTTCTTGGCTGTGATACAGTGCTAGGAGCTGCTTAGTTTTCTGCCATGAGGTGGAATTCAGCCAAAAGCAGGAGCTGAGCCAATAAAAAGCAGCCTGGTTGTGTGCTTCTCAAGAAGGAGCGCTTTGAAATTCACCCAAATTAGCAATGCTGCAAGTTTTTAAAAAATAGGTATATTGAAGGCAGTCTGCTTCCCCATTTTTAAGTAACATGTATTTTTCTAGTGTGCTGAAAGGTGCAATAGCCCTCTTTTAACTTTCTAGAGGGTAAACAAAATGCTGGGAAGTACAACGGCTTGAAGGTGGATGTTTGGAAAAGTGTAATGTCAGCTATTGATGCTGGGTGTTGTAGTTTTTTCCTGCAGGTGCAAGACAGCATGGAGATGGTGATTTCTTCAATATCATCCTATCTTAAAAGCAAAGAAAAAAAAATGTATGTTTATGTGCACAATTTGTTTCCTATTTCCAACTGTAGCTGCTAGTATATTTGGGGATAAAAGTCTTAAACAGTGCAATATGTTGGAATATTAATAGCTCTGAATTTGCTCATATTTGATTTCACATTTGATTAAACTACAGTGGAGATGTGATGAGTCACTGAGGGTGGGGTTGAGTGTTGAGCCACTGCATTTGAGACTCTAAAAATAAATACAGTGATTTATTCCCTATAGATTCCACATTTTATTGCAATTTTCTCTTAAAAGTAAAATTCTTCAGCAAAGTATCTGGACAATTGTGGTCAATACAGGATCAAATATAAACACATTTAGAATTTGGATACAAAACAGTGAAAGTTCTTTTCATAAGGAAACATGATTTAGCTTTGGATGTTATTTATTAGCTGTAAATAAGATATTTATGAGTGTAAAGGTAGTTTGTATATATTGCCAGAGTTGCTGACTGTCTCTAAATTAATACAGTCATGTAGTGTTAATCCTGTATATAGCTTTCAGAGGTTTTTATCAACAAGCCACTTACCTTGCATTGTTTCCTATGTCATTAATACATCTTTTTTTTTAGAAATCTCCTCAGTTTTGTATAGAACAGAAACATATGGTTTTAATAAAATGCTCAAACTGAATCTGAAGTCACTACTTTCCTTTTGATGAAGCCATCTGCTGTATACCTTTTATGTGAAGGCCAGAGCCTGTCCTTGAATTCTGGGCTGAAAAGATGGAATGAGACACTAGAAAAGAAAGGCAGTGTGATTTCTGTCCTGGTCTCCCCCATTTCGTTTTGAGAAATGGAAAGCTCATGTTTTAAGACATCAAGGAATCACAGTATGGAGGAAAGATCCCACATCATAAAAGATGTAGGTTTTCACCTGCAGTTTGTTATTTTCAAGTTTCAGATCCTTTTAAGAACAGTCCAAAAACTGTCCTTATTTTGCAAAGCTCATTTCCACCCCCCCTTTTTTTTTTCTCTTCTTTTTGGGCAGGTGTCAGAATTATGCTTCTGCTCCATGTTTTACCAAAATGGAGATGTTCTAACTCTGGGTACAGGAGGAAAGCACTAGTCCCTTACCATCCCCACTGCTTTAGGAAGTAGCAGGGGAAAATCACTTTCAACCATGTGTTATAAGTGCAGCTGAGCTCAAGAATGGTTGTCACCTGAACAGTTTGCTCTGTCATACACAGCAAAGCTCCACCCAGGCCGTGGAGGGGGGTTGCTGGAATTAAGGAGAATTTTAGTGAAACACAGATGGGAGGATCACATTATGGGTGATCAGAGCAGTTTCCGGATGACCTGGGGAACTCTGCTTCCAACAGTCTTCCGTGGTGAAAGATGCTCTTTGACAAGAGCAGATCTTCATTTCTTGTGAAAGCAGAGGGAAGCTATGCTATGGAAAATGGATGTTTGAAGAGGATGACTGGAGGGAGGGATGAAAGAGGAACTGGAAGGGAAGAGAAGACAGAAGAACCCAATCTGCAGACTGGAATGTTTGCAAATGAGGAGTTCTAAGGACATGGCCCATTCCCTGTGTCAATTTCTGGGTTAGAGGACTAGAAGGACTCCTACAGTTAAACAAGACATGGCCTGGGATAGTATCTCCTAAAACCACCATGGTATAACTGTTTTTTTACTATCACAGCAGCCCCAATACACTAGATGTGTTCTTAGGTAAAGCAGAGAAAATATTTTTGGAGGAGGGACAAGAATCAGGTGCCCCCTGTGAGGCATTAGAGCCAATCCCAAGCCCCTTTACTCTTGCATGTTGTTCATGCCCAGCCACATCAGAAAAGGTGAGGATCCCTGCTCACCCTACCAACTGTCTCTGGAATGGGCTGTGGGAATAGGCTGCCCAGCAGTCAACCCAGTCTGTCTGGGTGGACAGACAGAAAGAGACATTCTTGGCTGGAAGGAAAGAGTGAAGAAAAAATATTTTAGCCAGTGTACCTGTAAGATGAGGAAATCCTGACTCATGTTTCTAATGCCTAGATTTGCATTTTCATATTTAATTCTGGGAAATTTTTGGAACCAGAAATATCTTTGCTCTCCATAGCTGTCTCTGTACCTTCTCCATTCAGATATAATTGTGCATAGCCTGCTCTTTTGTGTGTTAAGAACAAAATGTCAAATCTTGCTGCTTGGGATGAGCAAGACTTTGTGCATGTGTTGTTTGTAAAGGTCAAAAACAGACATTGAAAAAAAAGTTTATGTAAGAGGGAAGAATGAAACTCACTGTAGTATTTTCCTTTTTATTTACAGCTGTCAGTGCAAGGTTCTCCATATTATGACCATAAATACAAGAACAGCAGTATTAAAATTCTCAGGAAAGACACTTTCATCTCTTCTGCTGCACCTTTCCAGAAAAGTCATCTAGTCAAATGTCTTTTGTGGCAGGTCTGGAAAGTCACCAGTTTACGTATAAGCAAATAAAGGGATTAGCATCCTCCAGTAGCTGAAGGAGAACAAGGAAATGAGAAGAGGAAGGGAAGGGAACCATTTGGCAGAACATCCCATATAAAGCTTGTCTTAACAATGCTTTTATATCCGTGTGTGGTGCTATCTCTGCTCAGCAACCCTGAGAGTGCTTCCCTAAAAAAGCTCACGTTAACTCAGACAGAACAATGCATCTGCATCAGAAATGCAGATGCTGAATGGGGACCACTTCGGATGTAGCAGGTGTTAGTGTAGGGGCGTAGTGCATTTCCAATGACATAATCTCCCAGCCGTTCATGTCAGATAAACACCATGTTTTTCATTGTAGCCTCTTCCTGTGGGAAGTGACCCAATATCACCAGTCCCACTTCTTGCCAATGACACTGGAGAGTATCTGCTGCTGTGCATCACCCCACTGTGTAGGACCATTCAGTGAGAAGTAAGAAGGCCTGCCTGGCCATGGCTTACTGTCCTCAAAAGAGCCAGAAGTGAGGGCATGTCTCATATTGTTCCACCTACCAAAGGCTTTTTCACCCACAGTTAGCTATAAACCTGCAATGTTTTAAGCAGTGAAAGGACACTCCAAACATGGAAATTAGGAGCAGTAGGAACAGATTCCAATGCTAGAACAAATTTAAAAGATGCTAAGAATATTCACACTTTTCCAAAAGAAACACTGAAGAAAAAAAGACTTCTGAAATTTTGCTTGCCAAGTCCTCAGGCTTTGGTCAGCCCTTGCTTTTTTCCTCTGGCAGGCTTCATTCAGGAGATTTTGAGCTTTGCTCCCACAGCCTGAGAAATTGCTGCTGCACTAAAATACCTTTGGAGTCACTTCTAGATTAGAAACTTCTCCCATGGGTAACTGTGTATGTAAGGAGGAGGCTACCAGTCTATGCTTCTGCTGAAAGGGCCAATCCTGCCTTTAGTTAGAGACACAATCAAAATTCCACTGAGGCTAGGAAAAGTCTTTTTGTTGACATTATGCAATTTTAAATGCTTTCCTAACACCTGGCACAAGATCCCAGATTTAGAATGAAAGCAGGGCTCCAACACCCTTGTCTTTGATACTCTTACACAGTGTTTCCAAACTGAGTGCATATCATGTCACTAGGTTAAATATCAGCTCTGGATGACCTCTCACAAATATTGCCAGCATCTTTGGCAGTAAAAACATTCATATTTACGGGACATCAGAACAAACCACATAATTGCAGTGATGTAAATAGCACCCAATAAAAATTAAAGCAGATCAGCTAACAGAAAAAACAACCTGAGAGAAAGACAAGCACAAAACACAGTACCTCGTTTGTCATCTAGGAAGGTATGAGACCAAGACAATCCCACTCCACTGTTTCCCTTGCCCTTTTTGCAGGCATGCACGGGCAGTGGGGGCCATCTCGGGGATGCTCTCCCATAGCTCCAGCTCACTGCTCTGTGTGGTGCACTAACCACACGTCTCAGGTGGTTTACTCCTTCCATATCCTTCCTCAGTCTTGCTCTGAAGCCAGCCATGATACTGATACTTACTTACTTACTTACTTACTGATACTTAAATTCCTCATTGCTGCCAAGGTGCACAAAAAGAAACAGCGTAGCTGGAGTGGTTGGCTCCTGTATCTGAATCAGGGGGCTGATCAGCCTGACAGCCTTGAGCCTGAGAGGAGGCTTGACAGAAATCCAAATGTTGAATTTTATTACACGTCAGCATCAGTTTTGAGTGAAATCAAAACAAAATCAAAACAAGAAATAAAAAGCAAGAGCTGAAATGTCTAAGAAAAGGCAAAAAGGAAGGAGGGGTCTTTGATGTTGCTGTAGGTTGTACAGTACTGTACTGTAATATGGTGAAAACAGCCATACCAAAACTTGCACAACAGAGCTGTTAAGCATTCCTTTGATTTTAAGTACACATTTTCTTGACATCAGGAAAACAGAAGTGTGCACCAGAGGCTAGGGATACACTTAAGCTCTTTACACTTTGTTGGCATCCATTAAAAATATTTAGTCCATAACTAAAGAAAAATGTGTATAGACCCATTACAGAAATATCACCAAGATTAAAGGACAAAAAGCAAGATATAAATAAAAGTTAAAAAGAAGAAGAACATATTCAGAAAGAGGAATAAAATAAGAGGAAGAGGAAAAGCAAGGAAGCAGAACTTTGCTTTAGCAAATTATTCCACCCAGGACACCCACCCACATATTCTTGAATGTAATTGAGCTATTATTTATATGCTCATATGACTAATTTTCTCCCTTTCTAATGTATTTATAACCCAGACACAGAATTAAGCCAAATTTTTTGTTTATCTTGGAAAAATTTTGCCCTTTGCTAGTGAAGTTTTTCAGTACAAGGGTAAAAAGTAGATCTTATTTCTTCAGTTTTATTTCCCAGGCCTTAGAAAGGAAATTCAGGTCAGACTAAATGCAATAGAAAGACTTCTTCTAATTATCAGTCTTCTCTTAATGTCCTGAGCACAGAGCAGTGATGGAGTAAGCAAATGCCTACACAATGGCTGGTTCAAAACACAAAAAATGCTTGCTTCCCCCCCACCCCATTTTTATTTATAGAGCTGTGTTCATGTGCCTTTTTGTAGTTCTTTGTTTTTTTCTCTTAACATCAGCAAATTTAAAGACCCTGGGGAGAAATCAGGGAAATGCTGGGGAACATTCTTTTCACAGCAATTTAATTTTACTCGCATGCTTTGTGTAAAACTAAAAAAACCCCTGCATTTTTGTGGCTGAATATTTTTAATGAAAGGCTGAAGCACTCAGTCATGTTCAAAACTGGGTGTCATGTCCCTCTTTCTCCCCTGAATTTGAAAGCATAATTTTGAATTTGCATGGGAGACATCAGGAGAGGAAAAGAGGGCACGATTTCTATACTAGGTTTATTTGGGGCTTCTTGTCAGTGTTTTAGCAACCCTCTCTGAGTCATTTCATGTACTTAGTCTGACCATTATTCTGTTTTCTGTCATCTTCTGACAGGAACTCTATGAAGGCACTCTTTTAGCTGTCAAGGTACTATCCCATTGCCTTCGAGACTTCCTTGGGCATCTTAGGGGGAGGGATAAGTGCAGTTATATGGGAGCATTTTCTTCCAGACAAAGTGTAATTAAGTTGGCAAAGAGCTCTGACAAGTAGCTTTTACATAACCAGAGATGAAAACTTGTATTTTCTTACCAGGCTTAGACCAGATGCTTGGACATCTTTGTGTAGGTATGACTAAGTCTCTGTGACCTTCTCTCCAAACTTATCCTAGCTTGCTGCTGAATCCTGTTTTCCATTTCTCCTTTCATTTCTCTTTTGGCAAAATTTGCAGAATTCAGCATCCTTCCTCCTACCAACACCCCTGTACTCCCTGTCCCATGACTGCCTAGGACCCTGGTAAATTCATGTGTTAACCCTTTGCAAGATTACCCTGCCTCCACCCAGACAGGGGACCAGCCTGCATCAGCAGCTTCTCCAAGGATCCTACAACACTTTTTTTCCTTTTCTTTTGGGTTCCATTTAACCCACCTAAAAAATAAGTGTTTGAAAGTCCTCCAGAAACCGATCAGAATAAATGGACCTGGCTATACAACTGTCTTCTCAATTGCAGTGTATGTTCATTTAAAGAAATAGCAGAAATCTCCTGTTTGGACTTTCCTCTGTGCCATGATAACATCTTGAAGACTTTGGATCTGTGTCTTGTAGAAATATTAATCTTTACTCCATGTCTTGTTTTCTATGGTATTCATTGCTGATGTACACAAAGTGTTGTTAAGCAGGAACACAATTCTCTCTATGGTGTTTTTTGTGTGTGTGTTGCTGGGAGGATTCCGTTTTACATGCTTGCCTAGTGTTAGCAAGAAAAAATACCAAAAGATATCTTTTACATAAATGTGATTGAATTCTTTCTTTAATGTTAGAAATGAGACAAAGAACATTAAATCCTACATTAAAAGAGAAAGACTTTCCTCATTCAATTAAGCAGCATACTCTAGATTGGACTGCGGGAAAGGCTGTCCACAGAATAAACATTATATTAAGATTCCTATTTTAACAGACTAGACTTTCTTACATTATATAAACTAATGGTGAGTGGAAATAAATTCAACTGTTTGTGGAAGAAATGCTTGAATATTTGGAACAGGGATTTAATGAATAAATCCCAAAAACTATATTAAAACATGTTTGACTGCAGGAGAAGAGGATTAATTGTGAGCTCCCTACAGGTCAAGCCCGGAGAATGATGCATTTGAGCCGAATACAACTTCAGAAATATTTTTTCTGAACCCTTTTTTTTTTTTTTTTTAATATAATGCAAGTCCTTTTGACATTTTCTATGTATTTTAACTTTGAAAGAATCAATACAAGCAGGCAGCGAGGGGCCATCACATTAGAGCAGAGACAGGTAATATCCCTTACTCCCATCTCTTGGTTAATGTATGTCACAGAAGCAAGGAACAGTTAGGGAAGAAAAGGACCTCAGGAGGTTATTTGGTCCAAGTCCCCTGCCAAGGCACCACTGAAAATAGTCTGGCACCATCCTCTGGGCACCACCTTGGAGATATTTACATGTATTGCTGTGATCCCCACTCTGTCTTCTCCAGAATGAACAGGCCCAGTTCCTTCAGTCTCTTGTCATAAGAGAGGTGCTCCAGAATCCAAATCACCTCTGTGGCCTGCCCTGGACCCTCCCCAGTAGCTCCTTGTGTTTCTCGTCCTGAGGAGCCCAGACCTGGACACAGCACTCCAGATGTTCCTCACTGGACTGGAGCAGAGGGGGACAATCCCCTCCCTTGGCCTGCTGCCCACACTCTTCCCGATGCCCCAGGATCTCTCTGGCCCTCCTGGCTGCAAGGGCACTGCTGTCTCGTGGACAGCTTCTCGTCCACCAGGGCCCCCAGGTCCTTCTCCACAGAGCTGCTTTCCAGCAGGTCCCCCCAGCCTGTGCTGGAGCCTGGGGTTGTTTCTCCCCAGGTGCAGGACTCTAAACTTGCCCTTGTTGAGCCCCATGGGGTTTCTCTGCAGCCTATCAAGGTCCCTCTGAGTGGCAGCAAAGCCTTCAGGTGTGTCAGCCACTCCCCCCAGTTTTGTATCATCTGCAAACTGGCTTGGGGTTCATGCTGTCCCTTCATCTGAGTCACTGATAGACAAGCTGAGTAAGGATGAACTTAATTCCTTTTACATGCTTGGTGATGACCTCCAGAATGATCTGTTCCATCCTTTTTCCAGGGATGGAGGTCAGGCTCACTGGCTGGTAGCTTCCCAATACTCCTTTTTGCCCTTTGGAAGATGGAAATAAACTTGGCTTTCCTTTATTTATTAGGCATATCTCCCACTCTGTATTTTTTCAAAGGTAATAGAGACTGGCTTAGCAACATTTGCCAGCTCCCTCACATGTGGGTGCAGCCCATGTAGATTTTATGGGTGTTTAATCTGTCTAGCTGATCTCTAGACCAACCATCTATAAACAAGTCTTCCATTCTCCAACCTTTTTCTCTTACTCATGAGGTCTAGGATTCCTGAGGGCTGTTCTCAGCAGTAAAGACTGAGGCAGAGAAGGCATTCAATAATTCTACCTTCTCCGTGTTTTTCATCATGAGGACACCCACATGATCCAGCAGCAGCCATACCCACACATTTTGTCTATTCTTCCTTTTGCTGTTGACTTATAGATACCCTTCTTGTTGTCCTCAATATCCCTTGCCAGACTAAATTCCAAGCAGGCCTTCCTTGCCACATCCCTGTGTACTCTGAAGATGTACCTGCAGCCCTTCCATGTGGCCTGTCCCTTTCTCCACACCCTATAAATTTCTTTCTTCCATTTCAGATTTGCTGGGAGCTCCCTGCTCATGCATGCAGTTCTCCTGCTTCTTTTGCTTGATTTCTTGCTCGTGGGGATTCATCAGTCTTGAGCTTGGAGGAAATGATGCTTGAACACTGACCAGTTCTCTTGGACCCTTTTCTGTTCTAGATCTGTAGCTGATGTGATCCTTCCATGCTCTCCAGAAATTTAGGGTTCCAGTCCTGTTTGTTGCTTTGCTTCCGCCATGCAGGATCCTGAATTTCACCACGTCACTGAAGCTAAGGCTGTACAACCTTTTCATCTTCAATCAGTCATGAGCAAGTGAAATGTCTTGACATGTGGGAACACCTCAATCCCTGATGCAGCACTCAACACAGGGAATGCTTTGGGGAAAGCATTGTACAGCTCTCTGCCTCAAGGCAAGATGACTGCAAAGTGACAGTAGCTATGTCAGAAAACATTTTGTGGATGCAAAACTTAGAAAGGAATGCCTTGGATCCAGGACCATGAGTAACCACATACTTCTGTTAAGAATTGACACAGTAGAGGACATCACAAGAAAATTTTGTGAACAAAATTTCTGTTGTCTTTACCTAAGCATTTTAACTGATTTTGTAACTTTAATTTCATGCCATATTCTCCCATAGAAGAAAACCTATCAATTCTACTGCCACCAGGTACAGAGTTGTGAGATGTAGTAAAGCAGAGTAGCCAGGCACAGAGCTCTTTAGTACATGCAGGCTGACTAGAAACATGGCTATGGTCCTGCTGCCTCTGATGAATTAGCTACAGAATACAAATCTCAGAATAAATCTTCCATAAAGAAATGAAAGTCCAGTATAAAACTCTGAGCAGCTGGAAACAACAAGAGTTAAGAGAGAGAAGATGATCCTGATCAATATTTGGGCATCAGACACGGTTATGTGCAAAAGCAATGAAAGAATGATCCTTGCTGTTTAACAATGTTGAGACAAAGTCACAAATGAAGGGGAGAGTAAACAAGGAAATACTGTATTATTCACTTGCAGTATTTATCAACACCTTTCACACTTGCTGAAAAACAGTGAGGGAAAGAGAGGAAGGGGGGGGTGGGGGTGGG
>VXBR01008564.1:340749-437533 GCA_013400215.1 Cisticola juncidis
GGGGGGGGGGGGGGTGGGGGTGGGGGGGGGTAAGAAAGATTTCCTAGTAAGTCACTACCCCGAAGACTGGATGCTGAAGATAAGGTGGTCACTGCTGTGCAGGGATACCATGCATACTAACCCTCCCATCCTTGTGAAGCAGAGGCAGTGTCATTCTTATTCAGTCACAGCACAGCTAGATCACAGTTCCTCAGCTCCTTACTAAATCCCTTACCAGACAAATTGTATTGGACTGCTACTAACCCCAGATCTTCCTCTTCTCCCTCAGGAAGTATGAGGAAATCCTGATTTTCTTCAAAAGTATGAACAATACAACAGTAAACTCAGAAATCTGTTCCTTTTCTTTCTCTCTCTCTCTCTCTCTCTCTCTCTCTCTTTTTTTTTTTTTTTTCCACATTTCATTTCAATTGACAAGCAGTGTATCTAGGATCAGAGGGATTTTATATTTGACTGAAAAATGCCTCAGAATAAAACCAGAGGTGAAAATGTCCTTTTAGAGCACTTCCAAGAACAATCCCAGAGATATACACTGGCAGCGTTGCAGGTAGGCCAGTGGTCTGGCATTGTAACATCCCTGTGGAGGTTTAAGGTCCTGCTGGTATGAGAAGAATGTATTGCCAGTCTCCTTTGCTGGACTGGTTATCACATCTCTGCTCAATTACTATACAGTAATTTGGTATGGTAATGTACACACATGTGTACATCCATACCCACACTTCTTAAATTTCCTGAGAGCTATGGCCAAAAAAACTTCCAGCAGCTCTGAACAAACTCTTCTTGTTGTACAGAGCTGGTAGCAGGTTGCTTCAAATATTTTGAGCAATTTCTGCTCTCTTGGTAAATGGCAGAATCAGTTGGACAAGTCTAGAAGTTTTACTTCTCCTGGAGAGATCAATCCTTGACTACTGCTTCCTGGAAGACCTCCTTTGTACATTTCCCACAGGAAGAAAAGAGGCTCTGAGCCTAGGGTATTTCCACAGAGCTGTGGGTAGGCTTCATGTCTCCCTCTTACCATATGTTGAAAATGACCCTTACACATTATCAGTTCCTTGGAGAGTTGTTTGTCCCTTTCAGAGGCCCCATGGTGAGGAGATAAGTTGGTGAGACCTAGAAGGGGGGAAAATTCTTGAATAATGGATCTAGAGCAGTCTGAGAACTGTAGAAATGTTGCTCTTTTTGACAGTGGCAGTGGTACCTGCCAACACTAGGAAAACCACAGCCTCTGCAGATATGTCCTTTTCCTTATGGTGTGGGTTGGCATGGAACAGCTAACACCAGCAGGCAAACTGAGCAACCTATGACTTTGGAAGAGACAGCAACTTGAAAGCAATATAGGCTAGAAAGAAATGGTATGCAAATGGAATGAGTGGGCAGTGAGGAGTTACTCACTATATCCTTGTCATGTTACCCACCTTCCCAAATATATCCTGTTCCCCGTGCCCAGCGTACAGATAAATCTTTAGTTCTTTCCAGTGCCTTCCTGACCTCTCTTTCCTCTGTGATCTCAGTCCAACTCACTTACATCTTCAGGCTAGCAGTTTCTTTTCTGCAGAAGCCTTCCCAGAATGAGGCAGATGGGGAAAACCAGGGAGGAATAAAGAGTAAGATCTACAAATACCTGTCAAAGTGCCCATGACAATCTCTTCCCACATGGAAATTAAACCTTGCTTTGCTTCCAGGGGAAAACAAGGCTTGAAGTCTCTGAGATCAGCAGCCTGCAGTACTATCCCATCTAAAATCACTACATATACATATAACCCACAAGAATATACATGTGCATACTTATGTATATTTGCGTACTGACTGGTCTAAACTCCCTTTCCTCCTTAGCTTTTCACTTCTTACAGGTGCTGGCTGACAGCCACGGTAAAGCATCCCACCATGAGACTAACATGAGAAGTGAATAAAACAATGGAGAAAGGTTACTTTTGGACAAATTCCTGCTGCAGGGCCAGGATGGCTATTTGCATGTGACAGCTCGTTGTGCAGGAGGGAACATAAAGTTTGGTGCTGGCATAAGATGCTAGGCTGTTTTCAGCACTTGACTCCAGAAATAACATTTCTGAAAGGATTGTCTTGGCTATGGACACAGGCAGGCTAAGAGAAGAACTTTTGACAGACTTCTTTTTTTTTCTAAGATACTGCCAGTTAAGATGGGTTTGGATTGGCATATTATTTCCATTTTTTTCTCCATTTTGTTATTGAGATTCTTGTGGGCCCACACCTTTCTGAAGCTTGCATGTCCGACAATATTAATGAGTTTTATTCTCAATAGAGTATATTTTAGAAATGCAGAACAGAGATAGTGGGGTAGATTAGATGACTCACCTACACAGACCATGGATGGTTCAGAAATTGTAAGCAGGTTTCTCAGTGCTCATAAACATTAAGTCATTAGCCTCTTTCTTGTCTGGCTCTTCAAATGTAATTAGGAGGAGAAAGGAATTTTGCAGTCACCTCAGATCCCAGTGTCTGTAAAAACATGGGATCACTGTATAAAAGTACAATGGTAAAAAAAACAGCTTACTTTCAAGAGCAAGATGAGTCCTAGGAAAGAGAAAATAAGAAAAGGGAAGGGAACAGAGTGGGGAATGCCCTTGTTTGACAGACCTGTCTTTCCCATTTTTCTCATTCTGAGTGACTCCATCATTTCCTAGAGTCATCAACATAGGGACTGAAAATCTGAACCCTGAAGCGTTGAGGAGAGCAGAAGACCATATCTACTGTGTCTTGAGGTAATTTCTGAATGAAATTTAGGCTTAACCCTTGGGCAGATGCTTTGGTTATCTCACTGTTAGACAGGGGTTTTCCTATTTCTATGTGGCCCACTGTTTCAGGTCAATAGCTCTGCAGTCAGACCTTGGATCTCAAGACTGTCACAGCAGTCTTAGGGGGTAGGGAAAAGGTTCTACAAGTTCTTTATATATGCCTTTGCCCAGTCTCATTCCCAGCCCTGCTGCTGCTATGTGAGGAGCTCCGTCTGGAAAATGTTTCAGCACACTCTCAAGAAAAATAGATGTATTATTCTGATCCTACTTTCTACAATACACAACACCCATGCCATGTGGCCAAAAAATGTAGCAGGTTCACCAAGCTTGGAATATTCCCTGGTGTGCTGAGGATACTCATGGGAACTTTCCCTCCTCACAGCTACAATCCAGATGATGACAGCAATGTATCTGTAGTATAACCAAAATCTGAAGACAAAATAAGGGATGTTTTTCACAGAAAATGTAGTCTAAAGGTGGGATGCCTTGACACAAGAATTTCAGATGTCAAAAGACTATGTGGCTCAGAAATTATCAGGTATCACTTCTGAAGAAAAGTCTGTCTAGGCCTGTCATGCACAGCAATAGTGCCTGTAGCACTGGAAATATCTGGGCATCTTATGACTGCAGGCTGGGAAATCATCTTGTAGAATTTTGGCTACATTTGCTTTGTTCTGCAGGTGTTTGGTCTTATCACTCTCAGAGCAGGATTAGCAGTTGGTAAAACTGTAGCCTTGTCTAGAGATTCTTATATATTCTAGCCAATAGTCCTATTTACATATTATTCACCTTTCAAATAAGAGAAATTCTAGTACACTTAAACAAGGTTTATTTAATGCCTTGTTTCTTAGGTTTACCCTAAGGAGTTGGTTAAAATCAATTGTAAGTGTGTAAGTTTTCTCTGCTCATTGGGCTTAGAAGAGGGTGGTAGGTGAGCCCTTTGATATTTTTTTATTTTCTTTGTTTTAAACCTGAGATTTCCCAGAGGGTAGATACACAAATAATAACTTTGATTTCCTGTTCTAACAAGGTAAATACTTTTTGTTCAAACAGATACTCAAAATTCTCAGTAGAGAGAGTGAGGATTTCAGTTTAAAAAATGAAGGCTTCTGGTTAAACTGAAGTAAAATTTTTGTATCTAAGTGTATACATCAACTGTATGCAGGTACAAAGTATGTTAAATGATACCACCTCTTGCTAAACTGTTGTTTATACTGAAGGCCAAGGTACACAGTCCTTGAATGTTCATTTGTTAACATTTGAGTGAGTTAGATTTTAAGCTGAGGCATAAAATGGATATTTGCTGGTTTTCTCTCTCTTGGTCCTACAATGCAATTTGGTGTGACGAGATTCCCTGTGAGAGCCACTCTGTCTGACACAGTGTAGACACAGCCCAAGTATCTTTCTAGGTAACTGAGTATTAATAGGATCTCTGATTTCAAGACAGTGATGAGATAGACAGAGGCTAATTAGCAGTTTAGGAAGGTCCTCACACTTGGTGGGTTTTTCATGGTTTCTCAGCTCATGAAAATTTTTCTCCTTTGTTCCCTGCTGAGGGAATATTGCTCCTAAGGCAATGGTACCATATTTCTGGAAGACTGATCACTACGTCCCAAAGGCTGTACATTTAGACTTCTCCTTAGTGCCAAGCAACAGATGCTGTTATGGGAGAGACGTCCTCTTCTCCTCTAATTCCAGCAGGCAGAGCTGCTGGACTGTGAAGGTGTAGGGATAAAATTCTGGACAGAAGCCTAGTAGCAGGCCACATGATAACCTGGGATTCATAATCCAGTATCTTTCTCCAGTATCTTTATCTCTTTCCTTAGCTTTCTGAGATTATTCTGTGTTTCTGTGTTCTTCTTCCCCTGTGCTAGAGAAGGAAGGTGCTCTGATGATGGATACAATGCTGTGTGAGAAGAATGTAAATTCTGAGAGCACAAATCTCCTCCACTCTGCAAGCTGCACTCTGGGGTTGCCCAAACAGAAGAATGGCAGGACTTTCCCCACTCTGTTTTTCTCCTAACTAGGCAAAGACCACAGCCAGCCATGCTTATGATTAGCAGTCCTCATTGAAAGACTACGAATAGAGATAGCCTGTAAACTTTGGGAAAGCACATCCATGCAAGCAGGATTGCTTAACTGCACCAAACCAGAAATGACATGTGTGACTGCTGTGTATACTGCTGCAAAATGGTGCCACCTGCTTCTGCAAGGCTTTCCAGAGAACTTGCAATTGCAAAAAGACAAGCTAGCTGCCCTCTGACATAGAAAAGCAAATATATGTTAATGCCTGTTTAGTAGCTTGTGTATACTCAAATGTTCTGCTCTGTCTGTCCCCATTTCACTCCTGGGCTCAAGTCCTCCCAGATCCTGTTGCATACATCTGATGTAGCTGCGGGACTTCTCTCTGGAAATAAACTGTTGACAGCACAGTTTGTTCTAAATTGTGTTTACTTCATTGTACTGCACTGCACATACCTGAGAGTCCTTCAGCTTTGTCTGAGCAGGACTTGCATGCTCAAATGCCTCTTGCTTCCCCCTCAAATGTACTTCCCTAACACTATGGCATTGTCATGGTGATCTGAAAAAAGAGCCTTCTTGCCACAGAAAAGGAATGACTGTCCCAGAACTAATATGGTAGAAATAACAAAACAATTTCTTGAAAAGCCCCAAGGATAAGCTCTCAATATATGTTGCAAACGAAACTATTACACAGACAGTACTGAATCTACACCAGCTAGGGATTGATTTGGGGTTCATGCCCTGTCCTTGTTTGTAAAGGCAGTAGGAACAGAACCAGTTTAAGGTAGAAGAAAGGAAGTAGTCAAAGCAGCTTTTCACCTGGGGGTACATCTCTGTTCTGTTAATCCATTTTTGCTCCTTGAGAAGAGCGTACTCCTCTGGCCTTTATTTATTTGTAATGAATTGTCTCAGAGCAAGGAAGCAAAGTAGAAGAAGACTCAGCACTAAGAAAGAGCTCTTCACCCTCTGATACATGCACAAGATCTTCAGGGGACACATACAACAGAAACAAATGAAACACAATCTGGTAATCGGAAGGTAGAAAATTTGAGGCGTTAGGCATGGTATAAATGGTATAAATGCCACTTAGAATTCTTCATCACTTCTTCATCATTCACTTCAGTCAGCTGAAGGGTTCATGGAATCAGATTAGTTCCTGTGATTACTTTTGTTATTACAATTTAATTTATCACTTACCTAGACCACTTGGTGGCACCAGCTTGTATCTGTCCTCATAGCTGCCTAACAACAAGGAACATGGGCAATTTTTCTTTGATCTGTCATATTTTTATTGCCAGCTAATTTTTTGATGCCATTCCTTAATGAACCAATGCCAGTAAATTAGAGATTCCTGCCCATAGCATAACTTTTCTTACCTAAAAGACCTGAAAAGAGCAAAATGCTGCAGTTTAATTATTATTCTCCTTTCTGGTTCCAGCACACCTGATCTATCCTGTCAAGCGGGGGACTACAAACTGGTCATAACTGAAGTTATGTGCTTTATTTCTCAGGGAATTTTGGAAGTAGTTCACTCCAGAGAGCCAAGTCAGTTCACTGGAGAATTCTGCAAAATGCAGACAAGGCATGAAGTGCTACCAGACTTAGCTATCCATTTTTCTCCAACTTGTTTCTTATGATTTCCAGCTGTTGAGGATGCTGAATCAGACCAAAGTTCTTCTATATTCATGGCTGTCCCTTTTCCTAGAAGTAAGCTAGTCAATGTTGCACTGATGGGTTTGCATCTGCACTCTGTCATGGCTTGTTCCCTATAAAGGCATCTGGGGAGTGTAGGAAGGCTGGAACTGTACCAAAGCAGTATGAGCAGAAGTGGTGATTTATTACTTTTCCATATAAGGATAATGAGAGAAGCTGACAGATTGACACTGGTCTTTGGGAAAGGCACAGATCTGGAGTGGGTAGTTGGAGGAAGCCTGCCCTATTATCCAGTCACTCTTCTGAGATCCTGTGACAGGACTGCACTCATCCACTGTGAACAGCTGAGCCCAAAACAGAGACCTCATGATATCCACAAGACTACTCCCAACACTCCTCTGAATGCAGAAGTTGTTCCTCCCACAGAGAAGTCCTCTTCATTTTATTTGCCAGCCATGGATCTTGAAACCTGCTCAGGTCTGAAAATGGGCCTCAAACTTTGCAGCTAATAGGGCAGCTTCCCAAATGGATGGTGTGGTTTAGAAAAGTTTGTATTATAGTTGCTGCACCGTGCACTTCTCCCCAGTCCTCTCCCCATGCCCCCAGGCAATCTCTTACATTAAACTCCCAGGACAAAGTTTTCTCTTGTCTAATGCCAATACACAAACAACAGAATTCAAGTTTCTCCTATCAGTCTGAAGAACTGATGTAGCACACACAGTGTCAGGACTGGAAAATATCCAAATCCAGATCTCTGAGGCATCTTTAATGGTGTCCTGCATCTTTCTTGGGCATGGAATTGCCAGGTCATGCTAAGAAATGAGCAAAACTGAAAATGATTGTACCTGAAGACAACCAATGCTGGTTTCTGCCAAGTTTAACTCTGGCAAAAAGAGGTTGAAGGTCTTCCCTCATCTTGGTCAACCCACTGCATTTACAGAGAAAGGCATGAAGGGATTTAAAGTAAGAGTTCCCTCTAGAGGAGTGAAGCAATAATGCATGCATCATTCTGACTGTTCTTCCAGAGTCCAGGCTCCATTTTCTTTATAGATAAAGGCTGACGGTGGGATAAATCTAATAACGAATTCCACTGCCCATGCATATGTAGTAAATTTGGAAGAGTGTCTGCTGCACAGAAAAAGGCCAGCAGGTCCTTCTGAGGATTATTGATGGCAACATGAGAGAGAAAAGGAAATCAAGGCATGCAAAAGAGATTAGGCTGTGGTCAGCAATCACCTGAACAAAATTTATTTTGTCCCCAGGTTTTATAACTCACTATTTTTTCATGACTACTGATTTTGAGGAACTTAGTTTTGGAAACTATTTTGTTTCATATTCCCTGCATATTGCAGGATGCTTTCTTTCTTAAGAAGTATTCAGCATTATGGAAAGGCTGTACAACATATATATGAGATGTATCTTTATTTGCTACTTTTTATTTGGAACTCTGATCACAGTAGCAACACTGTGAGGACCAGCTGTGAAGAATTAAGGTTTCTTTTCTTAGCAATATCTGTCCAGAAATCTCTATGGGAAAAGCCATGGAATTAAGTTGTCTGATTTCCAAACCAAACACATGTGAAGGCAGAAGTGACCGGCTAACTTGCACAGGAAAAGAAGACTACAAATGCCTAACTGGGAAGAGAGAAATATTCTTGGAAGGATTTTGTATTACAGCAGACTGGTTTAGATAGAACCTTTTAGGCTGGGTGCTTCAAAAGAGACCAGAGGAGATAGGCATACAGCTTCCACTTGGAGTAATCTGAAACTTCCTGCTGCAATTAAAGCATGTTGTGCTTTGGCCTTCTCCATGGATGGATTTAAGCATAATGCCACATTGTATTCACCTATATTTTTCATTCCAAGGGAATGGGATTCCTTCAAAAACGTATGTGAATAATTGTTTATATAATTTTACACATGAGGATGGAGAGACAATACGAGATTGTGGTGTATCTGTCGGACATGCATAAACAAATACCTAGAGATATATTTAAATTATCTTCCCATGTTTTTATATATGCAATTATTTGCAGAGGAAAGTGGTCTGAGGAAGTAAAAGACAGCTTGTGAACAGAAGATGCAGATGTTTGCATTGTCTAAATGACCTTTCCAAATATTTGTGAGAAAACATACACATATTTTTTCAAGGCAACAGAAACAACAATACATATGAGAGCCACAACAGTCTGTCTGCATTCTAGTTACTTTGTTAAACACAAAGGTCCAAAAGGTCAGTGTAGGTTTAATGTCTCTCACTTGTTTTGGCTTTGAAAGTTAAATTGTGATGAATAACCTGCAAGTTAAGATGTTAGAGCAGTGACAGATCCTGCCCCAACTAGATCAGTTTTGTGACACAGTTTTATGAAAATCTCTTTGCAAAAAAGTGGAACATGAAGCAAGTGAAAAAAAGAGGATTCAGAGGCAATCTAGGAACCAGTCCATTGTTTCAGGAGATTTAGCATCAGTTTCCTAGACTGTCTCTGTGACCCTGAATAAATCACTTGAATAATCTTTGGCTTCATACCTAGAGCTAAAAGATAAGATTTTAAATATTCATCCCACTTGACTGCTTTGCATGCCTCTCAGATTCAAAGTTGAGGCCACGTAAATCCAAAACGTAAAAAAAAAAAAATATTTAAAAATCCAGAAATTATAAATTTTAAGGAAAGTCCATAGTAAATTATAACAATGAGCAGTGTCCAATAGTTGACATAGTTCTATGTAGTAACAGAGTTTTATATATATTACCCAAGAAACAAGATTGTGATTATTTTTATCTGCTGCTTCATGCAATGGTGTTGCTCCTGTATAAGATGTTTAAAATGTTGTGTCACGGATAGGACAGATAAAATGCACAACGTCATTACTACTCCATAGCTGGAAAAACAGTTTGGGTGTTCAGTGCCTGTGTGAAACAGTAGCTAACACTGCAAAGGACACTACGAAGCCAGGCAAAAGCAGTAATCTGCAACCCACCCCTCCTGCAGACAGGAGGGAGCGGAGCTCTCAACAGGCAAGAGGGGCAGGGTGCTGAGTGCTCTGGCCAAGAGAGCTTGGTCCCCGTTGTCCCTGCAGGTCATCCCTTGCCAGGTGTCCCCCAGACCAGCACCCTCCTCCCTCTTGGGCAGAGGGGTACGGAGTACACCTCCCAGGCTGTGGGCACTTCCTCGGCCCATGGACCTCTCCAACATACTCTTCAACGAGTCACCGAGTAAATATTCTGAAACCAGTTTAGACGTGCTACTTTTTTGCCAATAGCTGAGGGTTTTTTTCATAACGCCTGCCTAATTGTGCCTTATCTGAGCAGTCGTACCTCCCTATCAAGTACTTAGCAACATGAGGAAGGCCAGGCTATGGGCCTCTGATTATAGCCTAACCACTCCAGCAGTGCCAGCTACGTAGGCCAGAACAGTAAACAACCACTTTGCTGATGCTTTACAGCTCCAGCATCTCACTTGTCTAATCATACGCTTTGGGAAGTTACTTGCATCACAAATAATATTCTCTGCAACAACATGCAGATCTTTGCATGCTGGACTATAAAAATAAAGTGCTCCTATTTCTGTACACTTTTAAACTCACAACATTTTCAACTTTTGACTGCTTAAGTCAAGTAGCACTTTACAGGTTTTCCCTTTGTTTTAAACTTTTAAGTTGGAACTGATTGTTTATATGATGCTTTTCTTCATTAACAGTGTTTTCTTACATCCTAGCAAATTTTAATTTAACATAAAATTATTGGTGATTAAAGATGTTTCTTTAGTGTCTTTAGGACTTAGAGACAAGAGAGAATTTGTTACACCAGCTGAGGTCCATATTTTAGTTGTCCATAGCTTCACTGTTTTATTTCTTAAATGAGAGCTACCATTAGACTAAATTACTTCATGTCTCTTGTGTCTGTAAGCATTTTTTTTTTCAGATTTACCATTTAACTTCTAGCAGTGGCATAGGCTACTGAGTTTCCAGCTAGCCTGTAGTCATTCTTACTATGCTTAGGGCATGGTGATGCACCCTAATGTTACCACACCAAAGTCCAATGTGTTCTGCTGTCTTTGCATCTCCAATTTTTAAGCGCACATATCATCTTTCTGCCCTTCATTGTTTAACTTCCTCTTTCATTAATGCACAGATTTCACTTGCGAAATGGCATCTGCACTGTATCTAGGCACTGTCACATCCCTAACAACCTCCTAGCAACATGCAGAAGGTCAAACCACGGGCCTCTGGTATTGGTGTAACCACTCCACCAGCTCTGCTGCTTTGTAAACCAAGATACTAGGCAAACATAACAAAATCAAAACCAGCTTTGTGAAGGATATTTGGTAAAAGCCCCCAAACCTCTTTCTTACACATTTTTCTAATGCTGAATTCACCATACTGTTGCTGTACACCTGAAGGAATTTACTCTGGTAATGAAAACATACTCTGTATTTACAACATCAGTATATTACTAATAACATTTTTACTACTATAGCACTGTCTTGACAGTGTTAAGAAAAGCCTGTTTAACTATGTGAAATAAGCAATATCAATGAGTCCAGAAAACACCTGTGGCTTGTTTAATAAGGCAAATCTGCAAAAATGCAGAATGTTTATAATTTATCTCTGTTGCAAGGAGAAGTTTAGTTTCGCTCATGCAACTGCTTAGTTGCATGAAAATAAATCCCCAGAATTATTAATAAACTTGTATCTTTGATCTTTTAAATGCAGAATTTGCATAATCATCAATATTTTCAATAACTGAATCTCTGTCTCTTTTTTGTTCTGCTTTTGAATTCTTGCTAATGAAAACCTGTGTTCTCTAACTGCAGCAGGAACTCTGATTGCACTTCTAGAATTGTACGTTATTAATTACGCCCTCAGCTATAACCTTCTCCATAAAATTAACAAAGACAAAGCAGGAAACCTGCCCTTGACTGCAAATCGGCTTATGTATTAAAAAAGCCAGTTCTAATTCAAGCACTTCCATTCATTACTGGCAATTGTTAAAGTTTTTATTCTGTTTGATATCAGAGCATGCCTTTGAGGAATTTAGAAGTCTGAAAAATCAGAACTAAATCACTTCTAGAGAAAAGCCAGAAATTAGAAAATAGCCACAATAGTTTAAAGAAGGAGACAACAGAACCTTCAGAGTTTAGCCTCACACCATGAGAAAGGTTCACTGGAACATTTACTAGGGGCAATCTTTACCACAGATGTAAGACTGTGTCTGATCCATCAGAGTAGGCTGGGCTCACTGTGCACATACAAAACCAGAAAGAGAAAAAAGACAAACAACCACAAGTCACCCACAAACCAAAACAATTCTGAGCCTGTATTGACTGGCTCAGACTTTTAGGAGAGCTGTGAAGATCTTGATTCCTTTCCACAGACTGTCAAGAGAGAGCGTTAGATTGTTGCATGTTTTGTCCAAACTAGAAAAATTTAATTTGTGTGTTTCAATTCTTCTCAAGAGACTTTAAATCATCCAAGTGTGTGTCACATGCATCTGATTCTTCCTTGCCCTTTTGTCTCCAGAGTAGAAAGGACAGTTAAAATGACACTAAAAAATCTGGTGTGGTCAGGGTTGAAAGCCTGGGTGAAATCTTCCTTGACTGAATTGCAACAACAGGGAGGCTTGGCCACAGTTGAGGTCTTCTCTCCACAGACACCCTCCTCCATGTTACAAAACACTTGCAACTCATAGATTTGGCCTCCTTATTCCTGGTCATACGAACTTCCCACAGATTTTGGAGATCTGTAATACTTTCCTACAGCCCTCTCTGACTTGCTTGCCATGCTCCAGCTACTTCAGAAGTTGCAGCCTGACTTAAGGGATCGTGTCTTGCTTTGTGGCTATTACTTTGGTTCTCAGAATTAGGGCACCCAGAGCAAAATGGTCCCTTTGCCTCACCATCAGTCCTGGGGCTGTCTCCACACTGGTCACAAACAGAACTTCAAAACAAATGGAAGCCCATAGCCTGCAGAATATCCTCCCTACCTTGTTTGTGATGCCCAGGAATGGGCACTTCCCTACCTGCTGCTGTGTCTCTCCTTGCAGACAGCAGGACGTGCCTCTGTTGTTGGGCAAGGGAGGAGGAAGCAGGGTGTGCTGCCCCTAGCCAGCTGTGCCTGCTGACCCCTCTCCAGCTGCAAGCAGACTTGTGCTCTGGCAGCACCTAGACACAGAGGTTCAGAGCACTAGCCAAGCTCAGAGGAAAGGATAAGGGAAGGGGAGAGCTGGATTAGAAATATTTGCCCAGAGTCTCACAGGGGTATATGTGTTGGATTATGGAGAAGTGAGACAGGAAACAGATCCACTGCACATTTGGCGTTGTTAGCTACCTGCCTTTAGCACATCATCAGTACATAGATTTGTGTGTGTGTGTGTGTGTGTGTGTGTATGTGTGTGTGTGCAAGTACTTTTGCAAGACCCCTTTTCCCCATTTGCACATCTCATTTGATCCCAGGATTGAAGAGAATCAGACCTACCACCAACCACATTTGAAATCCTTACCTGCTATTATAAAGTTGCTGTATGTTGTGGTTAAGAACCTTGCCTATGTTGCTGCTGTGTGGTTATCTACTGACACCCCAAAATAAAGCATTGTGCTCCAGAAGACATCCAATTTGAGTGTTAAGCACAAGGGATAGACAGACAAGCCAGAAGATAACACAAATCAAGGGGACAACTTCATTAGTGTGGCAAATATTGCTGTGTAATGGGAAGAACCTGAACAAAATGGAGTGCTGAGAACAGTGTGGTAGTTATGTAGATGTTAATTATTGCAGGTGGGACTAGTCTCTGTCTTAAAAATCCTTGGAAATCCTGCTACAAGGAATTTTTAGGGGTCCTGAGAAGCTGTCACGGCTCCCAAACTACTTCATGAGGTAGATACTAGGGCATGAGCAAGCTTTGAGAAGTGTGCAAAAAGCAAAGCCAGGCAGCTTATATTTAGCTTTACAAAGAGATGGGAGCCCACAGAGGAAGGTGAAGAGAAGGGTAGACTATTTTCAGTGACAATAATGTGCATATTCTTTCAAGAATGCTAGCAAAGAACTCTTTTTTCCACAAACCGCTGTGCTGTCCATGACTGGGTTTCCCATAGCTTTTCTGACAAGACCATTACAGCAGAATATCCTCACCCTTTTACAAAATCACCAGCAAAGCAGCATAATGTGAAGGCAGCCATTATAAAAGGCACCTCTTTTACTTATTTTACTTGTTGCCCTAGTTGGAACTTTTTCAGATGAGAAAAACAGTCAAAACCTTATAGAAAGAAAATGCTCTGATGTTGAACTGGCACTGGCCCCGCCCATGGCTACATTTTTGTGCATGGCCACAACAGACTCAAGTTGCAAGTCTGTACTTCAGCTTCCTCACGTCTCATACTACATTCTAAAGAGTAATTTTTCTCCAGGAGGCCTAATTCCTTAAAACGCTGAGGCAGACTGGGTTTTGGCATTTCCATCATTCCTTACATTATAGACTGTACTTTCAAGGACCAAACCTTCCAACTTTGTCTCCTCTGTTTGAAATGATGTTTATACTTTGGCTGTAAAATATGATTTCATTAAAGGAAATGTATTCAGTAAGGAATTTGGAGAATGTCTTTTCATTTGGGAAATTGATTTATTTTTCCAGTTTGCAGTTATGCAATCTGAAGTGGCAAGACTTCCAGAAATGGGACAAATTACTCTTCTTTTAACTATATAGATAGTAATGCTATATCAGGAATTCAGGTTTGACAGTCTTGGCTTCCAAAGGAGCCTACAGTAACTGGGTGCCCCAACTCTCACCTTTTTATCACACCACAAATTCTCCCAGAGTGAGAGAAGTATTTGCTTGCAGGCCTAATTTAGATAGTGTCTGACCCACTGTAGACACTGTTTAGATAAAAGGAAACACAATGAAAAATTTACTTTATTAATAACTTTTTGTCTTTTTTCTGGGGTACACACCAATCATTGCTACAGGAAGATGCACTGTGGATAAAAGTCACTGTTTTGTAAAGTGTTGAGAAGTTGGTGGAGCAGACTGAAAGTTTCATGGTGCTGCCTGTCCTGCCACTGTCTCCTCTTAGATTGCTTTAACAAGTGTGCCTGGCCAGTGACATTTTCTCTTTCTTCCAGCAAAAACCTTTTAATTGTATTTGTTGTTGGCTAGCCCAGAGCTGCTCTTGGAGATGAAGTCTCTTAGCACAGTGCAGTGCAATGCTATCTTGCTTTGATTTTAATGAAGTTCATTATAATGCTAGCCACAAGACTGGTTTTGTTTGTTTGTTTGTTTGTTGTTGTTGTTTTTTGTTTTTTGTTTTTTGGGTGGGTTTTTTTTGTTTGTTTTTGGGGTTTTTTGGGGGGTTTTTTTGTGGTTTTTTTTTTTTTTTAAGTGGCAGCTCTCTGGAATTCGAAAAAAACCACATTTTCTTTGTGGTTAATTACATTTCATTAGATTGGAAGTCCTTTTTTTTGGTGAGAAAAACCACTGAATTAAAAAAGCATGGGAGTTACACGAACCCATTTTGGATTCCCTATTTTTTCATGGAAGAAAATTAGATTTTAAAAGAATTCATTCTTTGGTAACTGTGATGCTGACTGTTATTGAATCCCTTCATTTACTTTTAGAATACATTCTCAGTTCCTTATGTACAGACTTGCTTGGATTTCAGCTACTTCACTACTGAATGAAGATCACTTGGTTTGAAAATAGGTGCTGTTTGGCCTTCTTCAGGACATTGGAAAACTTCATCTGAACTAAGGAGAGTAGATTGTCAAGTAATAATCCAATTGGTAAAAATAGGTTTTATTTTCTGTCAGAAAAAAAGAAGAATGATGCCATGAGATAAGGATGGAAGATAGTTTTCTATATTATCCTAATTTATTATCACTAGTCTGATGAAACAAGAGATTGTTAATATGTTTCTCATCATCTTGGTTTGCACATTCACACTGCATGATTCCTGCAGGTGGTTCAAGGAATTATCTATCTCCTCTGTACCTGGCAATTCCAGGAAAATCATGATGATTCAGTTCACTGGCTTTAGATTCTAAGGAAGATGACAGACATAGTCCTCTTTCTAAGAGGTGACATCTATTTCCAAAGTATTTGAAAACTGACAGGGTAGGAAATGGTTAAAGAACTGAAGTGATTTGGGCCTGGCCAAAAAAAGGATGGTAAGAGGGATAGAGAAAAAAATAGTTTGCACCCATTGGACAAATAGGATTTATCCAAGCATCATAGCAAACATTTGGGGAAACCTTAGTCCTGACCACTTAAATTTATTCTAAATTAACTTTCCATTGTCCTGGTCAGATTACATTGTTACTGTTAATTGCCTTTTTTTTTTCCAGGCAAATTTAGATGTACCCTGGTTGTCTCTGTGTAGATCTGGACTCTTCTCTTCAATGAAAAATTGTATTTGGATAGTTTGTCCAGAGCCACATTAATGAGGGTCTTCCCCAAAGAAAAATACACTAATCTGAGAGACATAGCCAGAGAGTTTAGAAGAGTGAGTTTTAAAGTGAGGATGATATCAGCTCAAAGTCCAGTATCGTACAAGAGGCAAACATTTGACTGGTTGCTGTAGCCAAATTCTTAGTTAACACCAGTGTAAGCCATTTTCTGCAGACGTGAGTTAAGTTTACTGTAGAGGTCTTGCCGTTTGCTGTGTACATCTGCCAAAAGTAGACATTTTCTGGTGTGTTTCATATCCATGCTGAAGCCCTTGCTGCATCAAATTAGAGAGCAGATTTCTAGGTGAGAAGGAATGTATGCTCGTGTAATATGAATTCTGGTGTAAACAGGACTTGTGAGTTCACTCAACAGTTCCTGTATCACTTGTGTATGTTCTAATGAAATGAAAAAATTGCTATTAGAAACATTACATCCTGTCATGTCATCCTTATTCTAGTGGCTAACTGCTTCCCTTTAAGAAATTGTAACATATATGTAACATGAGCTTCTTCAGTTTACAGAGTTTGGAGCAGCTCAGGTCCCACAGATGTAGAAGACTTCCCACAGTAGAGATACTGGAGTTGCTAACAAAGTTTAATGGAAACTCTTCTTCACTTTTCCTTTTCTCATGTTAAGAATTTGAGTTATTTGAAGTGTTTGTCTTGTACAAAGAAAATTTTGTTCGACTGGGTAACAGATTTTCTATTCTTCCTGGTAATAGGGCCTATTCTCAGTATGTAAAAATCTAACTGGAAAATAAAGGCTATCATCTTTTTAAAGATCAAAAACTCATAGAGCACAGAGTTTCATGTTGACTTCATTGTATGCTTAGCCATAGTTAGAGCATGCCAGTTTCTCACAGTGAAGTTGCACTCCAGATAGAGGTCCTATATAGAGGTGGCTATTTGCAGTTTCCTCTTCAAATAGACAAGGGATAATGTGTTCACGTGGACTTAAGCCAGAAATTTTTAGCTGGGAACATTTTAGAGCCATCACCTAATACCAAGATTTAAAGTGACAAGTAGTGAGAATAATGATGACATTATTCTCTACTTGTAAGGCCAATTATTGCCTCTAATTCATGATGTTCTAGTTACAGATGAGGCAGATTTTCCATCACAAGCTTCTTCTCTGTGTCTGTGTCACGTGAAGCTGACATTTCTCACAGTAGCTGTCAGTTCAGTCATAAGAGGATTTTATGATTAATGAGATTCACTTTTTGCTGTTTCCAAGGCGCTTCAAATCCCACATAGTATACTAGAGGGAAAAGTGGGACACTTAAGGCTGATGTGTTCAGCCTAGAACAGTGTCAGCTTTTCTACTGAAGCTTAGCTGTACATAGGTGACTTTTTGTCACAATGACCAGAGGTTTTGATAAAGTAGAAAAACATTAATGTCTTCTCTGATCTGCAGCCATCCCCACACATTTCTCTGAAAGTAAATCTTTTGAAATGCAAATGGAAACTGTGATCTTTGCCTTGCATTGAAGGTAAGGTTACAGAAATGTGTGCTCTTCATATTTTTTTCCTTTCTCTAGTTATTTGAAATATTATTTTTGGACAATGTTAGATTTTATTTTGTCAGTTTTCCTTTTGATTGTTGTCAATTTTTCTATCTGTGGCATTTGTACTATTGTAGCTTTTAGAATGTCTAACTGGTATTAGGGGCCTGTGGTTCTTTGTTTGAGCATAACATTGGGATTTTCATGGCGTGGAAAAAAGCAGGATTGTGTAAGCAGAGAGGTGACTGACTGAGGTGAGGTGACTGAGGTTATTGCTTAAGCAGAGAGGAACACGACTGAGGCCTATCCTGAGAGAAACAGAGAAAGTAAAAAAAGCAAATTAATATTTCTCACTCTAAAAGAATTAGGGAACTCCAAATTAGACCAAGGGCTAGCACGTTCATAACAATGTAAAGGACATGGCTCCTCACATAATATGTAGGCAAGCCATGGGCCTCCATCCTCCAAAAATTTTGAGGGCTTAATTTTGCCTGGATTCAGAAGGAGACAGGACAAATTCATGGAAAACAATTTGTTCTGTTCCACCTGGAGGGTGGTTGATTCATAGATGCTAGTGGGTTAAGATATTTCCAGAGCCATAAAACTTAAATGTGATAATATTCTGGAGTAGTAAACCTTCAGTTCTGTCCTAACATTACATGGATTCTAAAGTATGTGGTTTTGTACATTGATGGGAATCAGGACCACATGGGCTTTTGGTGTGATCCAGCTTATGTGCTTATCTTCTTATGTGCTTTATATCTCAGTCTTTGAGTTGTTTTGTTCAAGAAAATGAAATGAGCACTGGGGAGGGAATCCATATAAAACTGGTTGTTGATCTCAACGTAAGTCTGGTGGCACTCAAATAAAGTCAGCTTCTCATAACAGAATTAAAAAATATCTAAACAAATTTTTACAACTGATGGTGCTAGAAATATAATTATTTCCCCACACGTGCACACAAGGGCAGCTCAGGATAACTCAATCGAATGGATCCAAGTATATTGGAAATGGGAACAGCAATCTTTGGACATGTGCGTTTCATCATGGGGAAAAAATCCCTTGAAAATAACAGGGAGCTTCCCCTGAGTTGAGTCTTCAGACTGGTTCAAGAAAGCTCTCTGGACTTAATAAACAGAGAAAAAGAAAATATAATATATGTGTAATGATGTCTAAGACTGTCACTAACTTGCAGAATTCTGTCGTCGGCAGTTCAGATGATCCCTAGCTTTTTGCTCTCAGGGTTTGGAAATATTTTAAGGTGGATGAAAACCTGGTACTTTCCACTCACTATGAAGAATCCAGAGGCTGTGCATTAAATGCAATAGTTATGCTGTGAAGTCCAGAAAACAACACACACAAAAACCTTAAAAGTCCAGTGTGCTTACATCCATGTGGCCAAGCATAGACATGGCATGTAGGTTTTATACAAAATGTGTGCCAACAGTGAAAAGTGCACAATAATTCACAGAAGCATTTACAGATAAACTCTATTTTCTCTATATTGCAGAAGATAGAGCTTTTTGCCACTTTTTAGTGTTTTCTGACTGTATAGAACACTTGCGTCAAGAAACTAAAGGTAACAATATGTTGATAAGTGGATTGAGGGCTGTCTGATGGGTCAGGGAACTGCAGAGGTCTGCTCTGGGATTCACTGACAGATAAAGCTTTCTGTAAAGGCTAAACTAGACAGGTAGTCCAGCAAAGAGTGAAGCTGAGGTTTGCGGGAACTTGAAGAAAGAGAATCTCAGCAAGTACATGTGATCTCCTTCTCCTGCACCTAAGAGCTAAATGGGACCCAAAGCAAAAATTGTGAATGAGAATTTGTTTAAAAGAAAGACTTTGTTAAATGCAGGGATGGTTTTATCTGTACTCACCTTTGGAGTCAGTCTCAGTCCCTCTCTATCCAAGAACCACTGCATGAACTTTTCACTGAGACCCCACAAAGGCCCACAGCTGCCAGCAACAGATGCTCACATGCACTGTTGAATAAGGAAACTTGGAATCATAAACTCAAAATTTTGGTTGAGGATTTGGGGGAATGAGCTAGCAAAGTCATGTTAGCATGTTACAGGAAAGAGCCAGGCTTTGCCATTACCCAAAGAAGAAAGAAAGATTTACAGAAAATTTCTTTCCTTTAGGCAGGCATATCCCAGCAACCTTATCCTGACATTTTTTGACAGGCAACAGTACAGAATAGTGGTATACTTATATAAATGTATTTTCAGAAGGGGTAAGATAAATTTTCTTAATTATGCTAATTCATCCAGTAAAAATTCACTCATAACAGCTCTTCCTCATTGCATGTTTACTTCTTTGCTGCACTTCATTTTTTATCTTTAAAACCCTCAGAAAGCTGGCACTCAGATTCTTAAGCCACCAATAAGGATCACAGTTATAGAGACAAGTAGGCTGTAATTTGCGTTATTCAGTTTTGTATTCTGCTGTAATGTTGCCCAGCTGCCAAGGACTCAACTTTGGTCTTGCTTTGTTTGTTCTGTTGTTAAACTTACTAGAGGGAAGAAAATGGAAAAGAAAAGGGAAGTGGTTTTCCGAAGAACTTAGCTTACATTTAGGAACCTCATGCACATGGTCTGATTTTCAAGGTTATATATGCTAAGAAGATGTCGTCTTTTCTATGTGTTGCTTTTCCTAAAAGAACCAAAACGTTGTGGTTTTCTGTCACTTTAAAATTTTATATGCCTACGCAGGTACTCATAGGGAAACTCCCATCCTAGTACCCAGTTCCCACTCTTCTGCTGGCATAAACATTTGTGCAACAAAACAGTCAGCCAGGCCTAAAAACATATCAGTTGAAATATATCCTTAAAAAACATACCCCAAAACTGTCAGACTTGAGCTATTGTAAACCTGTGTGTGTCCTTCACCTAGTACAGGGAAAGTCTGCTGAATTGCAGTGGGCTGCAGCATGAAGTGTGGCTGCCTCTCCTGGTGGTGGTAAGGATTTTCAGGGGACTGAGCTCATACACTTCATCTCTGCAGCAGCAGAGAGCACCAAAGTCTTCATCCTGCATTTGCAGGTGAGTCTTCCATCTGTGATAGCAGTGCGTCCTGATGTTTCCAAGGAGATAGCTGACCTGGTGAATTCAAAGTTCTTCTTCTCTTTATCTTGCCCCAGAGAGATGTGAAGATGTCAAGAGAGCTTATTTCTTAATAAGGGGTGGGTCTAGCAGTGGGTTGGCTGTTGGGCTCTTATGTTGTAACCACAGCACAGATCTTTACATTATTGCAGGGAGTTGGTGCAATTACTTGAAAGATTTGCGGTCTTGCTCTTGTTGTTCTTGGAGCAAAGCATTCATGCACAGACTGACATAAATTAGGCCAGACTCTGTTTTTGTTCATAGTTATTCCCATGGGACTTGACTGTATCCTTGGCAATACATATGCTGCACACATTAAGACACTTGTATCAGGGTCTTCTTTTGTATTTTCAGAGCCATGCTGGCACCAAAGGACCAGGTTGCATTCTCAAACCCTGTTTTCTGGCTCCAGTCAACCCTTGGCACACAGGGAGACAAGGAAGAGGATACTAATAGGGAGATACTGCTGTCCATGTCAATGTATGCAGGCTCAAAGAGCAGAAGAGAGATGACTGACAAACCCAGTGAGCTTAGAATTCGAAATGCTTTCTGCTTTCTGGAAAATGAAACTGAGCTATTTTTTGTTCCCTGTAAAGTTTAGAACCTATTTTCATAACCACCAGGAAAATGTTTCATTTAGTGCTATTAATAGAGTGATGGATTTTAAAAAATGAACAGATGGGATTCTTTTTGGGTTTGTTATTCACCAAAAGACATACTTCTGCCCTGCAAAAATAATAGGTGCAATGTCCACCTTTGTCCACAAGGAGGGGAACAAATCCTAGCTCCTAGCACATACTGGGAATTTTGCGGAGAGAATGCAGTTTATCCACACTTAAACAGAGTGAAAAGAATCTGATTGTATTTTACTAAATAGACCAAGTGTCCTGACAAATGCTGCAGGGTAAATTTACATTTTGTTTAGAGGAAATTTTAACAATCAGCCTCAACCTGAAGAGAAAGAACAAAATGTTTCTTAAATATCTCTGCAATAGCAATACTATTTTACTGGGTCAGAGGTGTACCTAACTGGTAGTAGGATCATGAGCAGGAAATCATGAGAAAATAAGATTAAACTGAACTTCCAAAGGTATTAAGAAAGAGAAGTGTTGTGTCTGCTGTCCTAGTCATGTTGAATCTAGGTCCAAGCTTTTTCCTCCATTTGTAGCATTCTTGAGGGCTAAAGTGTTCTCCTTCATTATGCCAAGCTGCATTTTTTGCCTTCATATCCTCTTAACAATCAAGAGCTATGATGCTTAATCATTTCCTCTTACACTCTCCAAAAAAGCACTCCTTCCCACCTGTTTGTACACAGACCTGGTGCTAACAATTCTGCTCTTTGTGACAGGTTAGTCTGTGCTTTGGTCAAACCATTTTGACATAGGATGGAATAAAACCTGACCACCTTGATCTAGTGGAAGCTGTCCCTGCCTCTGCCAGGGATTTTGGAACTAGATGATCTTTAAGGTCCGTTCCAATCCAAATAATTTTGTGATTCTATGATCCCAGCTCCTACAACTGGTATTTGAGGGTGCAAATGTGATTGCTTAACCTGTTTCATACTTCTTGACATGAGGGGGGATCCATTGGCAGAGACATACCTCCAGAATACATCAAGACTGTGCTTTTCCATCATGACATTTCTTCAAGGTGGATAAACAGTGCAGATGCACTAATTCACAGCCCTATAGTTCTCCAAACAGCAGAGCCACGTGAGCATGGGATCATGATGAAACTGGCATGGCTAGATATCTACCTGGGGTGCTTTTTTACTGTGCTCCGTGTCAAGTTTTATGTCATTCTCACTGTAGTACTGCAAAATTCCATGAAAACGCCTATTTAGAGAATGATTATTACCAGGTTATAGTTTTAAAAAGGACCTGCAATTTGTCTAGTTAAAAACATTCAAAATTTTGGGAAGATTCAAAACAAAAAATGAGAAAATGTTCTGAGATTGACAGACACTGTAGCAAAATAATGTAGCGGTTTTTTTACATCTTGAGAGGGAAAAATGTCAGCTGAAAACTTTACCTGCAAAATCAGCCTGTTTTGTTGAGATGAAAAGGATTCCTAACATATACTGTGGATCCATGCTGGAGGTCTTGCTAGAAGCTGTTTTGCTCAGCTTTCACATGGAAGTGTGACATACCTTTTCTTCATGGATTTTCCTAAGACATGCAGAGAGATGCTTGTTCAGATTTGTTTAGATCATGGCTTTTTTTTTTTTTCCCCTGGGTTTCTTCTAAAGGAGTTTTGGTTCTGAGTGGGAGACACTTTTGAGTCATAATGACGTGTGTGTGAGACTGATAATGCAAATGATTAGACTGAAACTAAACAATTTCTGGCTGCTCTGTAGTGTAGAACTCAAACTGGGCATGGTGCTCATGACACTGCAAACATCTAGAGGTCTTTGTAAGTAAACCTTCATGATTCAGACACAACCTGGTACTGCCTGAGACTGGAGAGGGGAAGTTGCTGCAGGGATGAATAGGGCTGAAAGTAATAATAGGCTATGCTCTTCTGAAAGCACAGATGAGAGGAAGAATAATATTGTTATTTTTCATGCAGATATCAAGTCAGAGAATGAAGACTGCTTGTGGGAAGACATAACTACTTATCTGCAGGTTGGTAGAGTTTAATTAAGCCATATTCTGTTAGACAGGGATGTGTTTCTGTCCATGGGTAAGGCACACTCGAGTGTGAGCAGTAGCAAAACTTCAGGTAGGTGATATAAAAAAATTTTCTTCTCAACCAAAGAATATAATTACATTTTTCAGGCAAAGTTTTCTGTTATATTTTTTTTCTGTAACTTGTGTTACAGTGAAGTAAAATTGATCAGTAATAGTTTTCATTTGCAGGATAAAAATATTCCATCAGTGACCTCTGCTCTTGAGCATGTTTGAAAATTAACTTGTGAAGATCCCTATTTGGCTACTTGCCTAGAGTAAATAGTAATAATAATAATAATAATAATAATAATAATAATAATAATAATAACAAACTGAAGAAGTGCAATTCAGAAAACAGCTAAGCTGTCCAATAGATTTTCCTGGCCTAAATTTCCAAACAGTCTGGTGTTGCTATATCTTCTTTGTTTTGTAACTTTAAAAAAGGGTGTAAAAAGGGGAAAAAAGTGGACCTACCTTTATTTTCCTTTGAAGGAAAAATACCTTCAAAGAATTGCTGCTTGATGATGCTCAAGAACTCACCTAAAATACATGCACTTTTGAAGTTGAATCACCACATTTCAGTCCTGAAAATGCTTATGCACAACCTAGGTTATCATCTATAGTTTGTTCTATGGGCTCCAATGCTAAAGAGAGATGTTAAGATCTTGCATGACGTTTAACAGGAGTGCAAGGAAACAGGGCTGTTTACAGCTTGGCTACTGTGTTTCTGTTCCTGGCAGGACTGTGAAATATCACAGCAGTCTGAATTTAAATACTTTGATTCATTGCTCTACTGTGCAGAGAAAATGTATGTAACTCAGAAGCTGAAATTATTCTTGGCTGTCTTTGGAGTTTAACAGAAGTGTCAGATAAAAGCTGCTGTAATGTACAGAGTAGAATTCTAATTGAACCTTGAAGGAAAAACTTGATTGTCTAAAAATATTGAGCTGTTTGAAATGGACATGTATTTTTTCTTTTCCTAGTATGAAGAACATATAAAGCAGTGGGGCTTGCATATGCCTGCTTTCACATTTCAGATTGTATAGCCTCTGCAGACATACAGTACCATGTGCAGGCTTTTTTATTCTGGGATGCAATTTGGGATTGTGGAAGCCCTTAGTCAACTGTAATTTGGGGGCAGGAATCAACAACTCCCCATGCACTAGTTCATTTTGAACTCATGAAGCTTTGGTTACTCTCCTGTGAGCAGGCTGTGTATTCCTCTCACACGTGTAGCACATCCTTCTAGCCCAGTTCCTCACTTGCCAGCCAAGGAATTTCCACCTTGCAAATGGTGACTTGTCATGCTGCAGACTGGAGTGAATATTTGTAGTCAAGGACAAGGCGTGGGTTAAGATCTCCCTTCCACGCAAATCCAAAGTGAACCAACTTGGTAAGCAGCTATTAGTAGCAATTATTTATTGTTATTAATTATAATTATAAGAACTATAAATACATGTTGGTCACCACCACCACAACATCAACAACGACAACAACATGTTAAGACATTACTTTCACCAAGGTAGGTACTGTGGCACCATCTGAATGTCATTTTCTCCAGGAAAGTGATGTATTTCACAACAGAATGGCAAAAGCAGGACATAGCTTATGACCTGAATATCTGTACAGATCAAGGCATGAGAAAGCCTTTGGAGCAGAACAGAGCTGGACAGGAATAGAAATGTGCAATATAAAAACAGCTATCAAACAATTCCATATGTTTCTCACGAGTTTTTTCCAATTTGGTTTCAAACTGGGAAAAAAGTCTCTGAATGAAGGCTTTGTCAGAACTACATATGGTTTGTACAGACAGGGGAGAAGTGAACCGTGGGGACATCTTGACTTCAGCAAGGCTTTTGACACTCTTTCCCCTTCATGCTCATAGGTAGCTCAGGAATTGTGGGTTAGCTGAGAGGACAGTGAGAGGAATTGGGAACTGGCTGAATGACAGAGCTCAGATGCTGTGACCAGTGGCACAGGGTGTGGCTGGAGGCCTGTAGCTGGTGGGGTTCCTCAGGAGTCAGTTCTGGATTCAGTCTTGTTCAACTGAGATTGGATTCTGAGATCCTCCCAGCTGGACTGGGCCAGCAGCTCCACTTCACCTGATTGTGTTCAAATTATTCCAAGAAAAATGTCAGGAAGAACAAAAACACTGCCTTGATCTATTTGTCCAGTCTTCCTTTCCAGGTAGAAATAGGACATACAATTCCTCTGACCAATTTAGCTGTTCTGCAACATGACATTCCAGGCTGTCTATTTCCTCGGGTGCTTTCACATCTTTCTGTAGTTCTCTTGCAGTTGGGCTGAAATGAAATACATCCTCCCACATGCCCATTCTGCTTTCCAGAATAAGAAGGAAATCTCTACAATTTGTCCAGGGGTAAGAACTTGCATAGCAGGTGCCTAATCTGCCATTGGTCTGTCTGAACTCCATGCTCCATTCAGTCAGTAGAATTACTGACTGAATCTGGCAGCTATTTCAGTGTATCACCTTTTCATTTTTCCTACTGTCCTCAATTTCTTTTGTTTTTTGGTGACACAGATGGTTGCCATTTTAGTTGCCCAAACAGGACTACAGGTAAGAATGCTCAGAACTAACAGTTTAGAATAATATACTTGTGCTTACCAAGGAGGTTTAGCACAAGCAGGGTCCAGGTGGACAGTTGGACATGAGCCTGCCTTGTGCCCTTGTAACAAGGAGAACCAAGTGTGCCTAGGCTGCCTCAAAAGAAAATAGCTAGCAGATTAAGGCATGCAACTTTTCCATAATCTTCTCATTCTAAGGAAGAAAAACTTCATCTGTCTTATGCTTGAGGTGTTTATCAAAGTATCACAGGAAAACTTTATTCCCCTGTTAGACAGAGCTAATTGAAAAGCAGCACTTCTGAAACCTTGAAGCCCTGAAATCATATTTTGGCTGAGCCATGTGTTTTTTACTTTATGATTGTAATAAACATGCAGTCATAAACTGACATGTTACTTCAAAGTTCAAAAGGCGAAGAAGATGTAGGTTGGCTTACTCTGTTCAACATCTCAGCTGAGAAGATACAACTCTGCAGTTGTTGGTATCAATAGGTAACCACAAGCAATTTAATGTTAGGTTTGTAATCATATTAATTTTCCTTGTTTATTTAGACAGTTCAGCTAATTGATGGCCTCTGCAAGCACAATAAGAACTGGTACAGATATAACAAGCTCAAATGTTCTGAGTTAAACAACTTTTTATGTAGATGCTGAGCAGAAGATCCTTATTTTAGGATATATATGTCTTTTAAGGAAACGTTAAGATATCATTCTCTTCTTCTAGGAAATTGAAGGTGACTATAAATTAAAAAAGCACCTATTACTTTAATGCTGACTTGAGCTGACTATGCTTGTTTGCTCTCTTAGGAAGACATGTTTAGCCCTGAGGAAATTGTGAGTAGTATTTTTACCTTTTTAGAATTTTTGTATTGAAGGATCAACTCAGTGAGACAGATGAAGATCAGACTGAATTGCTGGTATTAATATTATTTTTACCCCAAAATTTTGTGTCTGACTGTGATCTAGCAATGTTGCTTCAGCTAAAGGTGCAAGAAACCTCACAGTAAACAATGACTAAATATAAAAAGAAATTTCTGTCTCTTACTTAGAATGTCAGTTTATATGCCAAAGCAGAAGTGATTTTATTATTCCCATAAATAACTTTTGTCCACTCTCATGTAATTTTCCTGGAGAACATGATTTACTGAAATGCAGCCATCTCGCTGTGACTCAATACTTGTAACAACATATTATGTTTGAGGCTGGTGTCTAGGTTCAGAGGTTCAAAGATATTTAAATACACAGCTCCCATTCAGATTAATGAGATCCTGGGTAAAACAGTGTAATCCTTATGTGTTTTATTATCAAACATTGACAGATTTTTATGACAAAACCATATGGTGTGGCTGTTGGATTCAGGTCCAATTCCACTAAGGTACCTAGCCTGAAAAAGCAAGTGATTTCAAGAGAACTGGGAATTCATCTTATTGCTGAACTCCTGCCAGCTGCTGAGTTACATAAGTAGAAACTGTGCCACAAACCCTTTTATTCCAAACATAAATATCCTTAGGCCCTGTTGTTTATATTTTTGAATTTTCTCTTTTGGATAGACAAATGCTCGTGCATGCACCAAGCCCTAAGGAGACAAACACAAGAGCAGCACAGAGAAAAAGAACAACAATATCCAGTTAAACATCTTTAAATGGCAGCTATAACATTTGCAAGTGCTTTTTAATGATACTGGATTAAAAGCCTGGGCACAATTTATATTAATTGAAGAAATCTTGCTTGTATAAAAGCCCCTCTTTCTGTCAGTAAATAGACCATTATTTCCTTGAAGGTGTTCAAGTCAGTGCCAAAAACTGTAAATAGAATTAGGTGCTACTTCTAATTAAAAAAAAAACAAAACACCTTTTTTTTTGTCTTTATTGCATAATGAGGAAGCTTGTGTAAAACACCAACAAGAGAAGTTGAGGTTCCTGAGACTAAGATTCAGGAATTACTTTCTTCATAATTAAAAGTGATCCAGTGTCTTGGATAAGGCAAGAAGGAAGGTGTAGGCCCAGTGAAAGAAAGGTTTGGTGACATGAGAAAAATACAGTTATGCTGCTCACCACTGGAGGGAGAAAATCTGTGTGGCCAAAACTCAATTGGATTTGAAGCTGGTCAGAACTGTGGGGGACAATAAAAAGAGTTTTTTACAAATATATTAATAGCTAAAGACAGTGTTAAAATAACATTGTCCCCTTACAGGAGGAGGATGGTCCTCTCACAAACAGGGACATGGACAAAACAGAGGTGTTTAATGTGGTTTTTTTTTTTGTCTATCTTCAACACAGGGGACAGACAAAGGGGGTGTCAGTTGGAGGACCATGACTGTGAGAGTGATCAACTCTCAGTTGACTGTGATATTGTGCAGGATCTGCTGCTCCAGCTCTACCAGTCTACAGGGCCTGAGGAGACTGATTCTAAAATCCTAAAGTCATCACAAAACCTCACCCCTTGATTTTTGAAAGATCTTGGAAATCTGTGGAAATCCTAGGTAACTGGAAGTTGGTGAATGTGGTCACAAATTTTAAGAAGGGCAAGAGGACGCCAGAAACTACAGGCCTGCCAGTCTCACTTTGGTGTCTGGTAAAATTAATGAGATTATTCTAGTAGATACTGAAAACACCTGAAAGACAACAGAGTCACTGGTCACAACCAGCATGGCTTCATGAGGGGGAAATCCTAGTTATCAAACCTAATTTCCCTCTAGGAAGAGTGACCCACTCAGCTGATCAAGGGAAGCCAGTTGATGTGATCTTTTTGGATTCCGGTAAAGATTCAATATTGTTTGTCTCAGGACCCTTCTGGAGAAAATGTCCAGCCCACAGCTGGATAAACACATCCTGTGGTGGGGGAGCAGCTGGCTCACGGGTCAGGCACAAAGGCCTACAGTGAATGGGGTGACATCAGACTGGTGACCTGTCACTTGTGGGGTTCCACAGGGCTCCATCCTTAGCCCTCTGCCCTTCAGCATCTTCATAAATAACCTGGACACAGGACTGGAAGGGATACTAGGCAAGTTTGCAGATGATACAGAACTGGGAGAACTGGAAGAAGCCTTTGACTCCCTTAAAGACAAGGAGGCCTGCACAGAGACCTTCATAAATTACAGGGCTGGGCAATCACCACTGTATGAAGTTCAACAAGGAAAAGTGCCAGATTCTCCATCTGGAATGGGGCAACCCTGGGTGTATGGACTGTCTGGGAATGAGGAAATGGAGAGGAGTGCCATGGAAAGGGGCCTGATCAAGGGCAAGTTGAACATGAGCCAGCAGTGCCCTGGCAGCCAGGAGGGCCAACGCTGTCCTGGGTGCATCAGGCACAGCATCACCAGCCAGGCAAGAGAGGGGATTGTCCCACTCTGCTCTGCACTGGGGCAGCCTCACCTCGAGTGCTGTAGGCTGTTTTATTAAGCTATTAGAGAATGTCCAAAGGAGAGCAACCAAGATTTTCAAGGGACCTAAGGAGAAGTGGAGTGACTGAGGTCACTTGTTCAGGCTGGAGGAGAGGAGACTGCGAGGATGCCTCATTGCAGTTACAACTTCCTCATGAAGGGAAGAGGGGGGACAGGCACTGATCCCTTCCCTGTGGTGACCAGTGATGGGACCCAAGGCAATGGCTTGGAGTTGTGTCAGGGGAGGTGTAGGTTGGATATTAAAGAAAGGTTTTTCACCCAAGGGGTGGCTGGGCACTGTAACAGGCCCCATAGGGAAGTTGGTATGGGGGTTCCTGACAGAATTCAAGTTCTGTTGGTCTGACAGAGTTCAAGAAGCATTTGAACAATACTCTTGGGCACACAATTTTATTCTTGGGGATGATGCTCCAGTGCAGAGCTGGACTCAATGATCCTTGATGGCCCCTTCCAAATCAGCATATTCTTTGTTTCTGTGATTTAATTGCTGGACAGTTGTAATATTTTAAAAGAGGAAAGCCCTTTACAAAAATATTTTCGTATTTGTTTAGACTCACTCTATTTCTATCCTCCTGTTGTCTCCTCTCTCCTGACCACCTGAATTCATAGCTCCAGCATGGAAGCCTCACAAACTTGATTTCCCACACATTGGCTAATGGAAGTGACTCCCTTATATGTGCACACACCACATGTGTACCACCTTATATGTGGACACATGTGGTGTCCGTTCAAAGCTGATGCCATCAATAGAGTTTGACCAATTCAAAAAGTCTGTATGCCAGGAATAATTTGTGCCATAAAAGAAGCAACACTCCTTTCACAACCTGTGTCTTATCAGGGAAATGTAAAGCACAGGAGAAAAATCACTGTTCTTAATGTTATGTTGAAGTTGGTAGTATATCAGTACATATGACAACCCTGGGTAGGCACAGTGTGTTTCTCCTAGCTTGTTTTGTTTCCCTGTCTGTAGGTATTATTCCCTGCTCAAGAGAGCTCTCATATCTGTTCCATCTGCTTTCAGATGTACCTTCAGTGTGCTAGGCCACAGGGAATGGCAACTGTAAACCTGGAGGTCTGTACCCTCCCTTCCAGCTATGCATGATCACATCTTGAATAATAAGGTGGCAGCTACAAATGAAAAAAAGATTAGTATCATTGCATATAATGTTTTCCCTACTATGATTTGTCACCTCTTGCCTATCATGGTTCAGTATGATGTAGTCCTTAAAATGCAGAGCAAACCTCAAAAAAGGTATGGTCAGAATTTCGATGACTCAGTTCGAACATTTCTCAACTTCTTTGACTACTAGGAAAATGAGAGGAGAACACTTTCCTCTCAACAAAATGTGTAATAATCTGAGATACAACTCATTTGGAAGAAAAGAATTTATGCATTAAAGTGTAACTTTGAAATTTGATGGTTAGACTTGCATTTTCCCTCTTTGGAAGTTTTGTTTCTGTCTTCTGATATTTTTGTATTCCATCTACTCACATTAGCCTGATGATCTTTTAGGAAATGCCTGTAGGTCAAGAAAATAGAATTATTCCTTGCTTGCCAAGACTTACTGTGGTCTGTATATATCAACAGGGTGATATTAACAACATGACATAGTGGCATAAACTTTCATCCAATTCATTAAACCAAGTTATGACATATAAGGGGATAAGAAGGGAAAAAATCACCAGGATCAAACTTGATATTTAAACTTTTTAATAAGGCAAACCAGAACGACATTCTTGAAGCAGTTCCATCTTGTCATCTTAACATTCTCATCAATTAAATTAAAAGTTGCTAGTGATAGCCATGGTATGTTCAGAGAGGTTGACAATAATGCTGCTTTGAAGATGTCCCAGTTTTACCAGATGGTATTTGTGTAAAGAGAGGTGCTGGATTTACCCTTAATTTCCTTGCAGCACTTACTATGGTGTGCTGGTTTTAACAACTAGCAGGGAAGTAAATTTCAAGGAAGCTCCACTCTTTTGCCCCACCCATTCCAATAATGGAGGAACAATGAGAAGAATAATATAAACTGGAATAACAACGTACTAAATTTGTATTAATGGCAAAAGTTACATAAAAGAGAGGGGGACCCACAAAAAGTTACTCACCACTGGGAACAGAAGAAAGGGCTTTCCAAAAGCAGTGCTGCCCACGTGGTTTCCAGACAAAGGCAGTACATTGAGAAGAGCTCTCATGGCTTAAAATGCTTCCTTGACCCCAAATCTGAAAAAAAAAAACCCCAAAACCCAGAAAAAACCATACTGAACTTGTATAAAACAACCCCCTTGGGGGCTAGATCATCTGTGTTGTGCTGCCTGCTGTTTTGCTGGACCAGTGTGCTTGGCTGTGTTCAGCAGTGCTCTCCCAGCTTGGCTCATCCCTGGGGGCACATATTCTGCTGGATTTGAAGGATGGAGGGAGGATTGATGGTAGAGAGGGAGCTGGGGCTGCCAGCTGATCCCAACACCTTCTCTCTGAGAGAGCCAAGCAAGAAGCTGAATTTATGGTACTTGGCTCTTTCTGATGAAACCTTGTCCCCACCAATGAAATAGGTGGTATGAAATTAAAAAGCCCTAAAAGCTCCACCCCCTTTTCTCTGTAACCAGGACATACAGTTGCAGTTTTTGTATCAATATCAACTACAGCTTCCACTACTGTAAGCCTCTCTTCTGTAGAGATGCCATGGTATATTCCTCAAGGAAAGCAAATTTCTCATTGCATTCACACTTGCTTCAATGGCAGATCAGCAGGGCCAGCCAGGCCTCTCAAAACAACAAACATGCAAGAAGTGAACTCCTGATTACCACAAAAAGCAAAATAAACAAAAAAGATACACTCTGGCTGACTTTAATGTCACAGTCTTGAGAGAATAGATCATGCTGTTGAAAAAGTCCCAGGATATTTTAAACTGGTTTTATTCAGAAGGCAAACATGATGAATAACAGGCAAGGATATTCACTTAGACCAAGATTCATGAATTGCCCAAATAAAAGCAGTGATAATATTCATCAAGGATGGTGAAAAGTTAAAGACATGCCAAACTTTTACTTTATTTTTACTTTATTTTTATTCTGACTACATTTGTACAAAACTAGCTTCATTAAGAAACCTTTCTGACAAAGCTTTTCTAAAACAAATGGTTCTTTTGTCTCCCTCTATCAAGATAAATATTTTCTCCTTGTTCTTAAGGCAAACTTTCCCTCTCACTGACACTCTTGCAGTGTGACAAGCCTGCATAATCCACTGTATGAGAAGATCTCCAATATAATTTGCATGATGTTGTGCAGCATAAAATGACATTTCAGGCAGAGGTATTTGAAAAATTTTGAAGAGTAGATTTTGTTTTTCAGCTAGAGGAGGCTTGCAGTGAGCCAAAACCAGATGAGAGCATTAACATTTAGGTGACTAGTGACAGTGATGGTAATGGAAAATGGTAAGGTATGAAAGGAATGAACAATTATGATAATTTTGTTTGTTTCTCAAAAGATGAGATAATGCTGATGACGGAATACAAATATGCTTCTGCGGATAGTTATTCCTCTCTTTTCAAGTAACATATTATTTGCCATATGTGCATATTTATAAAAAAAAGTCTGAGTCAATTTCCTATATGTTTGCAAAAACACATGAATTAGAATAGCACACAGATTAAAAAAATAAAACCTTTCTCTGCAGATGTCCTAGCTTTTCATTCTAATAGTGCTTAGAAGAATAGATAATGACACTCAGTTGCTTCTGTAGCTGACAGTAGACATTACTGAAAACAGATCACCATGTAACATAACATGTCTTGACAGAGTCATGTACATAACATCTTTAGGTATGCAGAAAAAAACCAAAACAAACCAAAACAGTTCAGTCTTTTACATTATAGACTTTAAGGAGGCAAACATTTTGATAAAAATCTATCCATGGTTTAAGGACTTGAACCACAATATAGATGGTTGAAGCTCCTACTTGACCTCAAGCTTCCTCTAAAAACTTGACCAGGACACTTACTTCAGTTTCCTTTGAAAAAGGAGATAATCCCTGTCTCATATTTTCATGTTGCAGGCTGGGGGATGAATATATTGAAAGCAGCCCTGGAGAGAAGAACTTGGGGGTGCTGGTGAATGAGAGTCTGGACATGACCCAGCCATGGGCACTCCCAGCCCAGAAAGCCAAACGTGTCCTGGGCTGCATCCAGAGCAGCGTGGGCAGCAGGGGAGGGAGGGGCCCCCTGGAACCCTGCATCCAGCTCTGGGCTCCCAGCACAGGAATGACATGGAGCTGCTGGAGTGAGTGCAGAGGAGACCATGAAGATGATCACGGAGCATATCTTCTCTCCTACAGAGACAGGCTGAGAGGGTTGGGGTTGCTCAGCCTGGTGAATAGAAGGTCCAGGTGCACTTTACAGCAGCATTTCAGTATGTCAACAGGAAAACAGGAGAAGGACTTTTTACAAGGGAAATGGCTTTAAACTGAAAGAATGTAGGTTAAGATTAGACATTAGGAAAAAAATCCTTTACCATGGGGGGTAACAGGTTTCCCAGGAAATCTGTGGATGCACCATCTCTGGCAGTGCTCAAAGCCAGAGGTTTTGAGAAACCTGGTGTAGAAGAAGGTGTCCCTGCTTGTGGCAGTGGAGCTGAAATCAGGTGATCTTTAAGGTCTCTTCCAATTCAGATAATTTTATGGTTCCATGATTATATGATATTTGGGTGGCAGAGTTGCTGACACAAGAAGCAAACTCCATGTTCTCAAATGAGGAGTCCCATATGCATATGAATTCTACAGAGGTGCACCAGGTCATATAACATCTTATACCTAGGGTAGCTGAAAAATGAAAGTTTTCAATAAAAGTCAAGTGGAGATGGTTGTCAAAACATACTGTGGCAACAATCGTTGTCAGGCTTTGTTAATAACTGACACTGGGAATGTAACTAGCCCAGGAGATCTAATGCTGAGGAAAGAATGCCTACTCTGCCACAGAGATCTAGCATTGCCTTTGCTATGTCATTTAGCAATCCAAAATGAAGTCACACCACTAGGAGGTAAGCATCAGGATATGAAGCCTAGCCTTCCTACCTAAGCTTGTCTTTCAAACCTAAGCTCCAAATCCAAGCTTGAGTTTTGATTATCATGCTGCTAGGGATTCTCTTTCACATGGACAGTACTGAAGCAGTGACCACTCTACATTGGTTATTTAAAATGTGACAACAATTTTCTAGGTACTTTGAAGACCATGTTCCATCACTGGATTTGATAGTGAAGGTTGTGAATGGAATAGACAAACACTTGGTGCTGCTGAGAAATCACCTCAGGCAGTACAGGGTAGATTACTTTCCTTATCCATAATTTTTCATTCTGGGACAAAGTTGGTATTATGATAGCAGCAGAAAGATAATATTTTTTTAACACAGTTCAATAACCATTATATATTTTCCTTGCAGTATGAGTACACAATGCCTATCTATCCTACACCATTGCCATTCCAACAGCAGAAGCCTCTTTGACCCTATCAGCCTAGGCTGCAAGACCAAAACTCACTGCTGCTGCCCAAGAAAGTCCCAGCCCAGTGCATTGAAGCACAGCTACTTGACCCACAGGGGTGGCAGCTGTCAAGAACTTTCATGAGTCTGGCAACAGCAGCTGCCAGCTGCCAAAAATAAACAGTAAGCATCTTTCATTTATGCAGACCCATTGAAATGGGTCTTTTCTTTCGGATTGTACAAGTTTCTGGACATGGTATTTGCTACAGATATTTTGCCAGACCAATTCCTGAAATCTGACTCCCTGAAATAAGACAGTGCTTACTTCTATTAGGAATGGTAGTGGCCAAATTCTTACCACAGCCAGCTGTGGATATGGTACCGTGGTCTCATTGTTTATCTCTGCATCTCTACCCTTTATGGTTCCAGTTCAGTCTGAAAAAAGTGTAATGAATAATTCTGGGAAATAATGGAATGCTTTCTCAGAGGTGATCATCATGTAAGTCAGAACAGAATATATCCTCTGAGTTCTTCAGTTGGAGTAGCTTGTGTTCATTTGACTTATAAATTTGGCTGTGCAGGAGGAAAATGAATAGATTTCAGACTGTCTTATTTAATAGAAGCCCACTGATGACTCTGAGGGCTCTGTGGGTTTTATTCTTTCCCAGTGTAAGGCCAGACCTATATTCTACAGATAAAGGTTGACCTGCAAAATTCCATTCCCTGTGAAGTCTGGGATTTTTGTCTATAGAGGGTGGTACTTCAGACAAAATGTCACAGCATAATTTTATCTATCTTTGTGCTATCAGCCTTGAAATAAACTCTGTTGCCATATAGATTTATTTCAGGAAATAAAATAATGCAAATGTTAAAGAAGTCCTAATATTCTTGAAAGCTTATGTATTTTTCCAGCTTTGTCAGTTGCTCTAGTAACAGATATTACCATTATTTTTCTCCCACAAACCGTGCCTTGTTTTTTTCCTTTCTTGGTTTGCTGTTGAAAATGTACAAAGACCAGGACATGGTTTGAAGGGAGGTTACATGGAGTACTTCCTTCATATAGATACATTTTTTACCTAGGCCAAATACATTCCTTTTGTGCAGTATGCTATTTAACATTTCTTTCTTTTGCTGTCTCTTAGTTGATTCTCTTTCCGCTCAGCAAGCCTTAGTCTTGTTCAAATATGTGCACTGACTGCTTTTTTCTAAACTAATGTAGTTATTATCACCACAATACTTGGAGCATTTGAGTTCCAAGGAGATACAGATAACGAAGAGATTTCCAAGGAGACATTTATTGCATAGCTTTGGTAGGTACTGTAACACAGTTATGTTTGTGCCAAATTTTTGTGGCTACTCTTGACTGGACTAGATCATCATGTTCTTTGTCAGAACCAAGAGTCGCCTGAGGAGACTTAATTTGTGAGAGAAACAGTCAGAAAAAGTCAAAAACCATCCGTCTGTGTAAAAAGATCTATTTGTAAAACCAAGCCATAAATTCTCTTTGAGGGCCTCAATGCTGTTTTCAGCTGCACCTACACAAATGGTGTAGGCAGATACATCTTTGCTATGTCTGCCCTTGCTGATGGCAAGACACAAACCAGCCCTCTTCCAGGAACTGAATAGTCTCATTCAGCACATGTACAGCTCTGAGCTAATGCATTTAAATTGTTCTGGCCTGCAGCCAGCAGCAGGCACACAAGTGAAGCAGACGTGACCGTCTGTACCTGTCTATGCCTCCAAAAGTAGAGTCCTTGTCATTGTTCCCAGCATTCAAGGTATTAAACACTTGCTAAAACCATCAAAATATTCTCTCTGCTCTTCATGTACCCAGCTGCATGTCAATCCAGCAAAGGAAAACACAGCAACCCCTGCAGCAGCCCATTTATTTCTCAAGTCTTATTCTCCAAAATTTTTCTGGTTTTACCCAGTTGCATCAGCTTAATTCACTGATTATTATTTTTTGTTTTATCTAGGTTTACCCTCAGCTGTTTCCTCTATCATATGCAGGATGCTAAAGGATAAGTTAATTTCAATTTTGCTCACCCTCAGACAACCATCCTCTCAGCAGACATTGTTTCAGGTAAAATTGAGCTTGAATTGAAAGGCTGTTGTGTTCAATGCCATGTCTCAGACCTTTATTTTACCCTTTTGTTCAGCGAGTCCATTTGGCTTTCTGTCTAGCAAAATTTGTTTTAAAATTTTCTTCAAAATTTCTGCCAGAATGAATTTTTCATTTAGTTTTTCCCCCAAACCATAGTTTTGTTCAATAATGTGGTGCTTGCCTTGCATGGCTCATGCCCTACTGTCTATATGTCAGAAACTCCCTGCAAAACTTGACATAGGAAACCTAAAGAAATGCAGGTGAGTCACATTAGAAGAGACAAAAGAGACACCTGGTCCTAAGAGATCATGAGACAAGACAGCCTTGACTTTTTGAATCAGTAACACTGTTCTGGGTATTCATAGTTTTTCATTCACAACCAAGGGCTTCAAGATCTTTGCCATGGACCGTTTGTGTAGAGGTAAGCTTAACATATATTATGTTAGATCACAAATATTCTCACTGTAAAACTTCTGTCCTCTACATAAGCAGGATGCAGGGGACAAATGTAAACAAGACTTGAAGTCTTGTGGTCTGGTTGGGGGAGAAGCAGGTGTGAAAAACTTCTAATCTTTCCTGGTGGATACTTTGATCCTGGAAAGTGATCAGAAAGGATTCATAATCATTAACTTTTAAAAACCACATTCATATGGTAATTTTTTCCTTCAAGCCTACTGTCACTAGCTGAGGGCCGTTTCCCATTTGAAGGACCAAGTGTTCACTGATCACAGGGGATGGCAGGCACTGATGGTATGTCTGACATGGCCACAGGATAAACACTCTGACTGGTCTGGTCCAAATGACCCTAAGCATCCAGCAGGACCAAGCAGAGGGATTCTTGAGGAAACTTGCACCACTGCCAAAGCAGAAGAACTTCAGTTTACCTGTAACAGCCTTGTACCTTCCATTTTTAAAGTCCAATTCCTCAGAAAGTCCAGAAATAAGTGACTGTGTATCCTACTTCATATTCCGATGTGATGCAGGCTTAAGAGTTATTTATGTAGGATGTGAAGGTCTTCTACAAACTGTGAAGGGCCCTGCTTCTGTACCATACATGTATTTCCTCTGAATGATATCTTGGCTAAGGAGATCTAGTCCAGGACCAGAAATTTGTTAGTATGTAAAGCAAAGGGGGATAAAGAGAGCAAGGACAGGGAGAGGACACCAAGCAGTAACACAGGCCAAATTTTCCACCCCAGTCAAACCTTTCTTGCCTGCAAGCAAGGTTGGAGAAGTTCTCCTCAGCCTTTCTGAAAGTGGGAGAACAAGGCTTTGCTGCATCTGCCTCTGGGTAGTGTGAAAAAAGGTAGTGATAGATATGTTGAATGCAACCCATACTGGGAACTCTGTTATTGGGAACTCCTGATTGTTTCATATGCCTAAAGTTGTTCCATAGGTTTTGCAAGCAGTGGTCATAATAGACTTCCTGATTACTCAGAGTTTTCACTTCTGCATCTTTTTGCGACACATTTGAGTGCCATTCAATCATTTCTAAACCCATAAAAAATCAATTGAAAAATATTGAACAATTGTGTAGCATGAGTTTCTTTTCTACGTATTTCTTCTCATCTAGCACTTTTCAGAGCACTTGGTCAGTCTTGCAGCAGTCTGTCTTGTTATCATACCTGCTTATCATAGGGGAGCTCTTTCACACAGGTTGACCTGATTTTGATGAACAAATCAAAATTCAAAGAGACTGGCTCAAGTCCTTGCAGGTAAGCGATGAGAAGCAAGAAAGATGAAAACAAGCAATGTCGTGAACTCCAGGTTTTAGCTGATCTCTTAATTGCCTTTAGTGATGTTCTGGAAAGGTAGAATATACTTCCAAGATATAATTATCTTTCTCCACCCACTTCCAGAGAGACAAAGAGCCACTTGGGATTTTGGGATTGTAGAGGGATTATAGAGGTTTATGATGCTTCCATTTTTCAGGAGCTCAGTCCTGCAATGTCATCAACATACACTGCTTTGCATATTAAGATTTATTAAAAGCACTTGCCTTGTTTGAGTCTTCCATGAGCAGGAGTGTCCAACAAATCGAGGGAAAGAAATAAGTCTTGGGTGTGCTGTGGATCATTTATTGCACTGAAGGTTTCCCTAGGAGAAGAGCTAAATAATAGCAAAGTCCAGTAAAGCAGTTCCTTACGGAGAGAGCAGAAAAGATCAAATTTGACAGAAGAGGAGAACAGCAAACAATAAGGGTTTTCAGAAGGAGTATTGTGGCAGTCAAAGTACACAGAGCATAAAAAGTATTAAAGAGGGGGTGTAAAAATGAATGTATCACGCAGTGCTCCTGCAAGTGTGGTATAGAACCAGACAGCCTATAACAGCAGCTCCAAAGACATAGTACCACTTTGCACAAGTCAATGCACTAATTTGCTGCTCACTGCCTTCTAGCATATAGAAGTGTTCCACTTCAGCATTGCTCCTTGACTATATTGATCATGTCCACACTGATTCCCTCCCTCTTGCCTTTTAGGCTCTGTGTCTTTGATGAAGAGCCACACTGGCCCCCTCAAAGACTCATCACCCAAGGAAATATGCAGTATCCAAGGCAAAGCAGTGACTCGTCTAACCCCTGCTGGTGCTGGCCTGCTCCCTGAAAGTGCTCGTATTCCTATTATGTCTGTGTGGCATAACACAGAGAGGAGATGCTCCTGCAGAAATCCCCTAGACAGGCCAGCATTCCTGGTCCAAGCCACAGCCTAGGGTTTCAGCAGGCATCTCATCCTCCCCATTGTGCAAGACCAGCACTGCACACTTAGTTCACTGGCCCTGGAAAGACACTATGATTTTGATTTGTTAATTAGAACTACACCCCCTTTTCAACCTTTATGTCAGTACTGCATGTGGCACCTTGGAGGTAAAGTGAGGGTCTTAAATACGGAAAAAATATTATTTCTTTTATAAAATCAACAAAAGCCCCTCAAAAATGTCAGAGCTGACATCATGAAGATTGATGTGAGTCCACTGGAATGAATCCTCCTGCTGTGTTCCTTGCCTAAATATGCCGGGTCAATCCAGCTGCTTCCAGTGGGGCAGAAAGGAGATTTCTTCTAAAACAACATGCCAGGGACTTCAGTACTTTTTTTAGTGCCTTCCAGCAAAGATCATCTGCTAGGACCATCTGGCTGTCATGAGTTTCATGAATTTCTTCTGATAAAGGTAAACTTGGCTGTTTGTAGAGTGGCAGATGCCTTTTCTATTTGTGGTTGACATTGCTTGCATCTTCCCATTGACCATAATCCATGATAAAAATTTTGGCTTCACCTTACCTTCCCCATGCTGCCCTTTTCTGGAGAGATTTGAAAAAACATCATTTGTAGAACTATTTAGGAAGGGTGAGCCCAAGAAGAACCTTCACTCTTCACCATTCATTAGCATTATAGAGCACACTCAGCCTTAAAGACAGAGTAAAGAAATTATAATGTAGCTTTTCTTTAATTATTGGTGACCTTCTTTCAGTGAGGTTTCCTGTTTGTGACACTCTCTTGATTCGCTTTCATGTCACCTGAACAGCTAACCACTCTCATTTCCCCACAGTACTACCACGGGAAAGGGGAGGGCATGGAAGAACGTCTGGAGACTGTTCTTAATATAAAGTATGAAGGCATCCTGTGTGCATCTGTGTTGCTGGGGGGTTCCCAGAGGTTTAGGGATGCTTTAAGCAGTCGTTGGAGAAAAACTTGGGCCATATTTGAAACACCCACAACCAATGTCTCATTTACACATCCAATTTCCTTTTCTCCTGTGAGGAAGATGGGATTTGACCGCTGCCAATAGCACAAGGTCTGGGTCATTCTGTGTTTGTTAGAATTTAAGCAGTGTGGATGGCACAGGCCCAATGTTTTGAGCTCTGTCCTTTATGTGGTGTCAGTGGGGCCCTGTAGACTGCTGCTCTTAAGTGGATGGGCATAGACTGAGAGAGCTGTGCCAGCAGAAACTTAACTGCAGCTGTTTCACAGAGTGCTGGTCTTGCTTCCACAAGAAGCAAATGCAACTGGCCTTACACTGATGAAATCCACAAGTGTTCATGCACTGGTATGCGCTTTTAGAAGCATTAGTCTGAATGATCTAACTTTAGGTTGTCCACACAGAAGTCTATGACAGGCCAGGGAATTAAAGAGGGCCAATACCCCCACTGCTGGTGTTCAAAGATGTAACAAGTCTGCTGCAAGGAGCTAATCCAGCTGGGATATGTTCAGCATTCCAGGTTGAGTCCTTGGCATATCCTGTGCAAGTCTGAGACACAGCTTACTACTGCTTGAAGTTAACGTCATGGGAACTATGATCCCAACCACGCATGCTTAGTACTTTGACTGTAGGAGCAGGAATCCCATTATTTACGCCATCACAGAGGCATTTGGAAAGTATAATTGAACAGGTTTCAACACAGACCACAAAAGTGGTGTAAGGTGGTCTGTTAGATATTTTTGAATTTGTAGAACTTTTTCTCCTTAGACCACATATGATTCTTGTACTTTGAGCAGAGAGGTTTGCAGATCCATGCAGACAAGTTGTCCTGGGTCACCAACTCAAGCAATTTAGCAGGAAGGGATGCAGAGGAGGAGGGTAGGCCCTACATTTCCTTGCCTGTAAACAAAGACTGTGGAAGCAGGGAAAGAAAATAAAAAGGACAAGAAAAGCTAAAGTCAGATTTAGAACACTTCAAACAAAACCTCACCACTGAAAGGGAAGAATGGTGACAAAATGTTATGGCTTTGTCACAGTCTGCTGACCTCTTCACATACACCTTTTCATTTTCCACTAGTCTTGAGGAGCATTTTAACCTAAGTTCTGTTAGGCATTTAGCTTCCAGCTTAGAAACATGATGGAAGAAGCATACCACAGGCAAGTAGTTTTGCTTCTGTGCTTTTTTCACACTTATTTTCAAGCTCAGGTTTTAGTGTTCTGTAATAATGTCTTGTCATGAAAACAGCAGTCTGCCTTAATCTCTCTGGTGTGCTCCCGGTTGTTCTTTTAGCTGTATAACAGCATGTTCCATCGTAGGTTGCTTTGAAAGACTAAGGAGGTAAGCTGTTCCAGGATGCTATATATTTAAATTATAAGCTATTACATGCGATGCAGAAGAGTCATCTAAAATGCTAGTCTTTCTGCAAGATAGATACTTTTTTTACCATCGGAAAAGTTGCAAAAGGACTCTCCTCTCTCTACAGCATCTGCATTCTGTCTTTCTATGCTGAGAACAGAATTGCTGAGGAAATAACTCTTGCCCTAGCACAGCCCTAGCCTAGCCAAAATCAAGTTTTGAGGCTGTCACACACGTGTGAGTGTGGGGCTCATGTAGGGTCTATTATGTATGATGTATAAGGAAGCCCTGCAACTGCACTGCTATGGCATTCATGGCAAGGCTTTGTCTGTTCCCAGGTGCCTGGCATACTGCAAAGGAGTCTGTGTCTGTGAGTGCCTTGGGCAAAGGAAACTTCCCTTCTTGCATTCCAGGCTGGCAGGCTGAGGTATTAATCTCTGGCAAGACTGAGGCAGCTGTGGACATGTTTGTAGATGTAGCATGGTTAATTTGCGAGTTCAGAAATAAAATAATCCAGCAACTGTTATAGACAATAAACTTTTAATGAATGTTACTGAGATATGAGCTGGAAAACCTCCAGTGCTCCTCTCTCAGGGTTGCCGTTCCCTGAGATTCTCCTCGGGGTTGCTGTTCCCCGAGGAAATAAGGTTTTTCATCTTCTCTTTGCCCTAAGTGTTTCACACCGGAGCCAGAGACGACAAGGGGAGTCCAGTGCATGTTTCCAAGGTTGTTTATTCTTCATTATCTATCAGTTCTTCCCCAGCTCTGCAAGGCGTCCCCAGCAGAGCAGGACATGCGGCAGACTGGGGCAGATCAGAGGGTCCAGGACTTCATGTACGGTCCCCTTGACCCAACCACCCTCCAAAATGTACTTTTTATTTACAAAATTTTACCAATGCCCACTATTAATGCTAACATGTCGTTTCTACTCTAAACCAATCTCTAAAATCCAACTCAGCAAAAGATGGGGGACGAGAGCAAGAACAAGGAGCACAGAGGCCATTCCCCAATTCCTCCATCTTGTCTCTTCAGTCCCATATACTAAAAATCCTAACTTCTATATTTACATTCTATAATAAATATGCTACTACTTATTTTAAATTCTTTTGGCTTGTGATTCTTCCTGCATGTAAGTATTCACTCCCATGGATGGGGATGAGAGGCAGTGTCTTCCTGGGCTCTGTGTGAGGCTGGCTGACCCCCTCGTACAGATCCCTGACCCTCCTGTCTGGTCTCCAAACCCTCCAGGGCGGCCAGAGGGATATCCTGGACTCCAACACTCCTCCACAGGTAACTTTAAGCCTGAGTATGTCTCCACCATTCCAGAATGCAGCTGCATGGGCTAAAGGTTTTATCAGGAGCACATAATGAGCTCCTGAGGAGTTGTCTCTGGTCAGCTCCGTTGGATGTCTTTGGCAATGTTAACCAGTATCAGCATCTCTAGTTAGCTTGCTCATGTCTTTCTTAAACATAGATATAATTGGAATGCTTTGCTATCTGCTATTTACTATTTGCTTGCTGTTTTTTGTTGTCTCACCAATAATAAAGTCAAAAGCTTCCCAAATCTATTATAAAATCTGAATGTCTTAACTGATAATTCCCCCATAATACTATTTCCAAACCTATTTTGCTTTTCTAAAAAAAACTTTCATCTCAGAAAGTTCATGATGAGAACTAAATTGCTGGACCTTGTTTCATCTCATTATGTTTAGTTTCCATCTTCCTTGGGTTTTCTTTAATTCAGAAAACTAACAAAAAGATGGTGAATGTGATTTCCATTCTAGGGAAGTAAAATTAGAAGAACCTTTTGTTCTGACAAGAAAAGTATCACAAAAACCGTATTTCATGGCATACTTGAAGGACAGGGTGCCATCCAATGACATTTGGATAAGCCTGAGAAATCTGCCCACATGAATCTCATGATTTTTAACAAGACCAAGTTCAAGTTGCTGCAGCTGGGCTATGACAATGCCTGGTATCAGCAGAGGCTGGGGATGAACAGATCAAAAGCAGCCCTGGGGAGAAGGACTTGGGGGTGCTGGTGAATGAAAGGCTGGACATGACCCAGCCATGAGCACTCCCAGCCCAGAAAGCCAAACGTGTCCTGGCTGCATCCAAAGCAGCGTGGGCAGCAGGGGAGGGAGGGGATTCTGCCCCTCTGCTCTGCTCTGGTGAGACCCCACTGGAACACTGCATCCAGCTCTGGGGTCCCAGCACAGGAAGGACATGGAGAGTCACAGAGGTGACCAGAGAGTTGCAGCACCTGTCCTATGAGTAAAGACTGAGAGAATTTGGATTATTCAGAGAAGAGAAGGTTTCAGGGAGACCTTGTTTTTGCCTGCCAGATATTTTTACCTACAGGGGGACCTACAAAACAGATGCAGAGAGAGTTTCAACAAGAATATGTAGTGATAGAACAAGGGAAAATGACTCTACCTTGAAAGACAGTAGGTTTAGATTACAAATTAGGAAGAAATTCTTTACTCTGAGGGTGGTGAGGCAGAGAAGCTGTAGATGCCCCATCCCTGGCACTGTTTAAGGATGGGCTGAATCGAGCTCTGAGCAGCTTGATCTAGTGGGAGGTGTACCTGCCCGTAGCAGGGAGGTTGGAACTAGATGGTTCCTTCCAACCCAAACAAAACCATTCTACGATTCTATGATTATCTGATGATGCACTGTTGCAATCATTCCTTTATCAAATATAAGTTGCTTTTTAATTATAGTTTTTTTCTTTGTTAGCTGTGCCAGCTTCAAGAATCTGGATCTGTAAGAAAAAATGAGGAGATAAAGAAATGTTCCTCTTTAGTTGTTTCATAATATTAAGTCAGTTTTCAGGCTGTGTTTATGATGCTCTTTCTACAGACAGGCTTTGAATCAGATGCACAGATGTAAAAATACTGCACGTATATTTTTGTATCTTTTGATATCAGTGCTGGTTTAGTGTGATATAGTGGGCAATAACCACTGCCAAGGGATATCTTGTGTTTCACACATCAAATTAGAAAGCAAAGTGAAATAAGGAAAGTACTTTTTCAAATTTTACACAAAATTCTGAGGTTAATTGGATTTGCCTTGGTAAAATAGGATCATGTTTAATTCCCTCAGCACAGCTTCATTTACTTGGGTTAATAGGCAGTCACAAAAACAGACATTAGCATACCTCTAAGAGGAACAGAGTAGTGCTCAGTGAAATCGGCCATGTTTTCAGGCTGCCTGCAGACAGATTAATGTCTTGACACTGCTACCAATGTCATACATACACATGAGCCAGAGCAAGAAATTGCATTCATTCCATGATGTTTAACCATGTCATAAAATAGAGGGCCTCTGTGGGGAATTCCTTCTTAGCATGAGAAGAAACTGGTCTCATGTAGGCTGTCTTAGGGTCTAGAGACAGGTATTCCTTGGACTAAGGTTACAAGCTTGGAATAATCAACAGACTTGCTGAAAAACAAAGCCAGAGGCAAATACCAGGAAAAGGCTAGCACGGTCTATTTTTTCTGACCTGCAGTACAAATTCCAAATTTTTAATAAATTCTCTGTGATGTGCATTTTGAGGGATATAATCCAGGTCTTTAGTGGCAAAAGAAGGTGTTTCTTGTTACCTAACCTACTAGATCTGAGGCAGTAGAGTGCATTAGCAGGTCTTTGCCTAGAACATCAAACTTCAAAACAAGCGTATTTTTACCAAAAGTATTTCCTGATGAGTTTCCTGTTGTTCACCAAAAAACTATTGGAAATATGTCTCAGTCCTGAGGTGGAATTCCTGGCTCATTGTCAGAATTCCTGGCAAAGCAAGTGTCTGAGGTGTTCAACACTAAGTTTGGAAGGGTGGATTTCAGATCTCTGCTTATTCTAATGCAATCGAAGGATATAAACCTCTGCACGACACCATAAATGACTGGGCCACTGGCCATCTGAAGGGAAAGGACACTGCTCTTTCCTTTTCCTCTAAAGAACTGTAAACATCATGATGTCATCCTGATGTGGACATGCACAAATTTGCATCTTTTGAAATTTAAGAGTAGTTAGATTGAAAAGCCCCTTATATTATGCTCTGATTATATCACTAGATGTGGACAAAGCCAAATCCATGAAGCTTGGATGATGTTATTTACCAAAATATTTGAGCTTAAAAAGGCAGATTTCTCAAACTTCTTTTGGACTGTGCTGCTTCCACTGCTGTGAGTATGTGAGGGGCAGATTTCCCTTGTACTGACTTCATTGGAAATTGTTCCCTGACTGGGTGGAGTGAGTCTCTATTGTTCTCAAGTGTGAGGTGAGAAACTTCAGCTGCAGCCTGGCTGAAACAGGTCTGGTTCCATTCAGTGTGCTCTCAGTGACCCAGTATGTCTATGGGCTCTGCCTGGTTGCCTACAACACGTCTTTTGGGGCCTCAGAAGCAGCCTGGTGGCACCACTAGAGTTTCTGGCTTTACAGGCTATAGCTTTGACACCTCTTTTGTCTCAGGAGCTGACTTGCTTGGCATACATCACTCTGCAGATGTGTAACCTGCCATTTTGCTCCCCAGAACTGGGTTTCCTGGCCCCAGCATTTCTGCACTTCCCCAAAGCCCTTGCCCACCTCAGCGCACTCACAGCAGGTTGTGTGCTGTGTGGGAATGCCTGATCCCCCTCCAAGTTCAAATTCTTCACATTTGAAGAACAAAAGCAACCTGAAGGAAGTCACTCCACTCATGTCAAACTTGTTGGCTACCTGATTGGTCTTAATCTAGCTAGTGCTAAAACAAAACTCCAGGCTAAGAAAAGGCTGTGGTATCTTCAGTGAATAAAATCATGATAGGAGTGTGCCATGCTCCAAAAAGAGATCTGGTGAGCAGAAGAAGCCTGAAGCATGGCCAGATCCAACTACAATGCCTGTTGTGGGAACAATGCGAGAGTCACAGCCATACATCAAACATTTTGGACAAATCCCATGAGCTAACCAATTCAGTGAGAAAACTGCTACTGAGAAGAAGATGGAGGGCTCACTCACAATTGCTGAAAAAAGGCCCAAGACAGAGGCAATCAGAAATGCAGACCAGAATTGCAGGAGACCAGGCAGCCCAAATTTTCAGGAGAGCCTGTTGCTTCAGCAAGTGACCTCAAGGCAGCACTAGCCCAGTGCTGGAGCACCATCTGGTGACGAAAATCCAGAAGAGTTTTCTGCAGATCCCATATGGTCTGCTAAGAAAATAGGTTGCCTCTGTGACAGAGATGCTGCTCAGGTGTCTGAACACTGACACAGAAAATCCATGCTCCTCTGGCTGTCTAGCAGGAGATGTAGCAAAAAATCATGGAGGAAAGCAGCCCAGACAGTGTTTGCTGCAAATCTAACACATGTTTTTAAATAGCAAAGAGAAAATAGCTGAAAGAGGTAAATTAGCATACATGTAAGTTATCCTGCCATTCTACATATCATTGGTATTAGCCAAGGAAAAGGAGAGTGCACAAGAAAGAGAATCTGCTCAAATGGCATGTAGGTCCCATAACACCTACTATTTTGGTAGGTTTTGACATGAATAAGTTCCCCTTTGTGTAACATTTCCTTACACTTCTAAATGCATTGGCACTGCTAGGCTCGTGAAACACTGACAAGAGCTTTCTTTAAGGGAAAAATTTACCTGGAGTCATGAGTATGGAGCACTGTTCTCATCTGGTCTTTCCTTCTAGGATGTGCTTAAGCTTTTGTTTTCTCAGTCACAGAAAAAAAAATCTTTAAAGGGAAGAATATAATTCAGGTGGATGGCAAACCTATTCATTAACTATTCAAAAGGCTTCTGTTCATTCTTTTGCTTCCCATTTATCTCATGAACCTCACTCCCCAAAAGAAGCCTTTTGAACACAGCATTTCTGTATGCATGAGCTGGTCAGACCAAACTCCATGGCAGGTCAGTATCTGCCTGACTGGACATGGTTTGCACCAGTCACAGTCAGAAAAGTGTAGTTAGAAGGAGGCTGGTAGCTAGAAATTATCCTTCCTCCCTTGACAAAGGTCTTGGCTTTGTGTCCCATCTGCCACAATGAGACTCAACTCGCTTCTGCCCTCAGCTGTCCCACTGTCCCTGCTCTCTAACAAATAAAATGCCTGGCACCTCTTCCTTCTGTATCCCACATCTGTTTCATACAGGATACCGTGTGGCTGCTGTCAGTGGCTAAAAGTTTGAAGGCACAACTCCTTGATCCCCTGCTACCAGAGAAAGAAGCCATTTCTGCAAAGAAAGTACACGTAAGAACTTCTGGCTTGTGTCTGTGACCGAATCTCCAAGCTCCATCCATCCATGGCTGGGAAACTGACAGTCTGAATGGTCTTTTGGGGTGAGGAATAACTCCTTAGAGATAAGAACACATACAGCAACCCATAGCTCCCAACACAGTCACATAATGGCACGCAGCATTGGAGAAAAACACCACTGTCTTCTTCAGAGAGACTTTTTGCCCAGTATCAAGTTGACTCTGTAGCATTGTGGGGCTATTTTTACCTAATTCTTGATCCCAGTTTAGATTTCTTGGGTGAAAGGGCAAAACTTCTGCCCTTTCTGTATTCTGCCTAGTGGCAAACAAGGTTGTTCATCATGTGTGGATGTACCTGTGATCTGGCTGGCTTGTACCATAACTACCAAGACAAACAATCTAGAACACAGGCAGCTTAAATTTATCTGATGTTTCTCCCTGCTGCCAATTCTGCTAATATTTATTTAGTGCTAAACCTCTTTATTTGGGTGAGTTTTTTATATCAGGGTTGCAGTCAGAAAGGATTTCTGGAAAGCACTAATATCTACTCCTTAACTGTTGTGTATCTTTGCTTTCACTAAGTGATGCAGTGGTTCAGCTTCTTCTCCTTGACAGGAGGGTCAGAGCCACATTTGGTGGTCCCAATGAAGCACAGGCAAACAGAGGCTGGTGGGTCCAATCCTGTATTTGAGGGATTTTTCTCATTACAGCCAAAGGTGTTATTTCTTGCCATATATCCCTGTGGATTTGGCAGTAGAAAGTGTCAGGATGCAAGATGGAGAGTACACCCTACACAGACAACCAGGGACATGTAGGTCAGCAGGTGCTGGATTTCTGATTTTCTGTATCACGTTGCATGAGCATGAGCTTCGGTGTAAGCGTGGCAGGAGGAACACGCTCCAAGTCTGCAAGAACTGATGAGCAGAGCTGTCAGCATTGAAACTACACCCCCACATGTCACATGCAGCTCCACACTGGAGGCTTTAGGACTTTGATCAGCTGTTTGTTCCAGAGATGGACAACCAAACTGCCTTACCTTGCAAGTCCTGCTGGAAGTTTTTCATATTTATGTCCTCTTTGGACCCTGCTTAGTTCTTCTGCTGAAAGTGAAGGACTCGGTGTGACCTTCAGAGCCCAAGCGGAGAGATGGGAAGAGAAGCATTGACTGGTTAATTGCATAGAAAGGAGGAAGAGCCTTAAAATTAAACGTATGCTATATCAGTAGGAGGATACAGTGCTTTATACTGTGATGAGCCAGATCTCTGTAAGCTGTTTCTCTGCAGAGAGGAACAGATTGGACCATGAGTCACTCTGAAAGTAGCATGATCTTTTTTTAACTCAGAGCAACAGGTCTTCCACATATGAGTTATGACGTTATTGAAGGTATATGATACAGAAAGTTCTTAATTTTCTTTCTGCTGTTCACCCATTTCCCCGAGAACCAGGCAGCACAATAAAATAACCCAGCAGATAAACAGCACTTGGTTTCTACTTAGGGACTAAATGACACTTGCATTCCAAAGTACAGGAAAGGAAACAAACCCAAATTCCTTTCTTACATCACTGTTGATTGTCTTCTGTTATGGCTCTTTTTCCTCCCGTTATGTCATTTGGTGAGCTGGAAAAAAGTTTGAATATGCAGGAAAGGGGTTCCAACAAGCTCTCTACTGGATGCTGCTACTGTGCTGATAAATATCACACCAGATTGTTTTACCTCAAAAAGCATTAATGCAGGGGAGGTTTTCATGATGCACCAGACAAAACTGAAGTTCTCATGCCCATCCCTTTACTCACAGATTTGACATGCAATTTTTTTGATGCTATGAATTAACTGATTGAATTAGTGTGAGCAGTTGTAAAGTAACTTATCTTACATAAAGGCTAATCAAAAGCCTGAGCTGGATTCAAGGGCAATTTACCAAATGTATTTGGAAGTGGATGAAAGAGAGAATTCTAACCTGAGAAAGCTATAGGATGCAGAAACTTGCCAAAATCCACAGGAATGCAAGAATTAGGAATAACCACCTGGTGTATTTTAGACCTGTTTCCCTCTGAATTGTTTTTTGTTCTGGCCAAATGACAGCTCTAAGGGAACTAGCTACTAAGGGATGGAGCAGTATAGACAGTGCCAGCCCTCTGAAAGCATTCTGGCCCTGATCTGGCTTGGTGATTGGCTGGTACACTGTGTGGCTTCATTGCCAGAGGGACCAGAACCTTGGGCTGGAACAGAGCAAGGAGAGACTTCAGCCAGTTGGGAAACCAGACACATCTTTTTACTCTGCCCTCTTTCAGTTTCCCAGCTCTCCCCAGTCCTTTGACCCAGAATCAGACACGGATACCACACAGGAAGATCTGAAATGCTCATCTGTTGTGAGGGAAGTACTGACTGTCTTTCCAGTTCTGGAAGTCCCGTGGTTAAGAGCACAGCAGGGAAAACTATTCATGCACTTTGAAACTAAAATCTTTTGAGAGAAGTTGGAGAACCTAAATATATCCAATGTTAAAAAAAAAAATCTGCTCTTATATTCACTATTTCTGGTCTCAGAACTACAAAGAAGCTGGTCAGACACTTATCCTCTCCCCCTCTCCAAAATCAAAAGAAACAGACATTGCAGTGGGCAGAGTTCAGAAATCTGTGGGTCTCCTTTACTTTGCAGTGGAGGTAACTCCCATTAAAAGAAGCTCACACCTCTCCCAATGAATGCATACACTGTTTTCTAAATTGTCTTGTTAGGAGAATGTCATTCAACCATTTATGTGTCAAATGGACACTAAAAATGTACCTGAAGTTGTGAAAGCCACAGTCAAATCTCCTCATGTCTGTGAGCCAAACACGTATTTTGTGCATTTTATTGTCATTTTTGCCTTTCCAAAGACCAAGATGAAGCAAGATGAGCTTTATGATAAGACATCTTAAAAATTATCTTAAAAAATCGGACTTAACACTTTGTTGTAAATATCTGTCTATCAAAAGAGGAGGGATGATTCCCAACACTGTTCGAGATACGTGGCATGGTCATAATGTGTATGAAGAAGTGAATGAAGGGCTTGTAGGGACATCTTCTTCCAGAGATAGGTGAGAGCCTGGCTAGTCACATCCCAATCATCTCCCACATGCTTTTGATGAACTCCTTAGACACATGGGATATTCTTTTCTGACAAATACAGATTCAAAACAGGGCTTGCTGTAAGGCGCATGGAAGAGGCTACAGTATTTCTAGCAGCATGGTTCAGTACAATATGTGTCCTGGTGACAGAAGAACAATTTTCCTTCCATCTCCCATCTTGACCCATCTGTTCCTTGAAGGTTAAGATAGATCTTTGTGATCAACCAATCTGCCTCCCCAGGAAGGCAGGCTATATGTATTCCCCAATCTTTTTTTCTGACCTGGTGCATTTCAGCCCACCTGAATGGAGGGGGTTAACATTTGTCTTAAATGTTATAAATGAACACGCCAATGATTAATCATCATCAAGGATGAAAATATGCAAAACCCAACGTTTGATTTTCCTCAGATTCACTTTCAATTACGGGACCTCCTTGTACCTCTATCTGCTAGATGCAAAAGCTGTGTCCTGTTTGATATCTTTCTACAGGTAGTTCTGTTCTTTCAGTTGTTTTGGAACATACCTAACAGCACTGGGAATTGTCCTTGTCTCAGTGGAAGCTGAGTTCCTCCTTACACTTACTTTTTTAGAGGTGTCAGTTAGGTCTTATCCATTTAGTGGCTGACATGACAGGTTAAGTGTAGCTTTGATGGAGAACACCATCCTACACCATGTCAAGAAACTGACTAGACATCTACAATGTGGATATCTGCTAAATTCCATCTCCCAGGCTCTCTCCAATTTTTTAATGTACTAAACCCACACTAACGCAAATGAAATTAAAACAAACCTCCTGAGGGCCTAGCACAAAGTTCTAGCAAGAATTCATTGCTTTAATACTTATTTTTTCAGGTGGTAGTTTTCTGTGGAGGGAATGGAAAGGAGAATGAAGGTGCAACATTGCTTGATGCAGAGCATACTCTCCCACAAAATGTGATAGGAAAGGAACTGGCAAGGGGAAAGGAATTATATTTAGAGCAATACTAAAGAATATTGGCAGCAGAATCCTTGTCTAGGACATGTTCATCCTCATACTGAGCACGTCAAAGGCACTTGAAAAAAAAGAGCTGCCAGAACACAACCAGAAAAAGCTGGTAGCCAAGCAATGTAAAATCAGCCCTTGCTTTTTACCTGATTCTTCCAGTTTCTTTCCTTTGGTGACAGCTCTGCTGCCTGTGAGAAAGCTGTTCAGCATTCAACCTTAAGCTGTCCCTAGACTCAAAAACTTTCTATGAAAACAGAGTACGAAAGACAGAACAACTGCTCATCAAAATGTGACGGTTTTTCACAAAGACCCCTTGCATGACTGTGGGAAAAGCCAATGCCCAAAGTCATGAAGAGTTTGGAACAGTCCCCTAACACATAAACCAGGATTTGGTCTTTTGAGACTGGACTGAGGTAGACATACTTGCTTTAAAAAAAAGGCATCTGAAACATAAGCCTGAGATATAGACCAGGAAGGGTTTGCACACATGGGCCTCAAGAGGCCACAGAGATGTAGGCAGATAAAATAAGTGAGCAGAGTGCAGAGTAACATGGTCTTTGCAGGTCTTGGCAGAGCAACATGAAGGCTTGAGTCACCGAAATACTGAAGTACTGTCAGGCAGGAGGGAACCTGCAAGAATTTCCATGTCTCAGCCTAAAACTCATTTCCATGTCTCAAATTTCCTGCACAGGTTTGGGGCAACTTCTGAGCATTAGGATTTCTCTCACTAAAGACAAAGCACCTGAGGGAAGTGTGCAGCAGTCTTTAGCCTGGAAGAAGAATGCCTCAGAGGAATGTCTGCATTTTGCATGTAGACTGCTATTTGGATGGTCTTGTAAAATTGCAGAAAATGGGGCTTTTTAATTATTTTACTTCCAGAGAAGGAAGGGTAAAGAGTGTCTTGGGAGTAGAGTCACTAAGCAACAAATGACAGGGGAAAGCCTGTTGGTTTTCATTAGCAATGTTAAAGGCAAACATGCATTTCTTGCTTGCTGGAGGTGCCTTTGACGTATACACAACTATTATCAAGTGACCAATAACTGATGGGAGTGTAATAGTTTTTTGTGTCTTGCCACATGTGCAGGGAGGAATTCCTGCTGTCTGGAGCTCCAGTCTTCACAGTGCTATATTGTCACACTTTATCTGTTTCTGTGACTTTGAAGCTGAAAAGAAACCTGATGTTGATGTTCCTTATATAAAAAAGGATCCTTTTGGCCTCCTTCTTGGCTACTACTGTATATTTTTAGTTCTATATGACTTTTCAAACCTACTTACATGTAGAAAACTTATTTTTCACTCTTCTTTATGTCTGATGCCAAGTGGTACTGGAAGAAGTCATCAGCTTGGGTTGCAGAATTGTCTGAAACTGAACAACAAAATGCTTTTTCTCAGTTTTTGGACACTAATGCAATCCAAACCAGTTTGCAGGTAAATAGAGCTGTTTGATCAACTCATTTGACTACCAGTTATAGGATGACAGAGGTTGGAAGTTTCAGTTCCCCAGTCAACAATTCCTCATTTACTCATTTGGTTAAGCAAGTGCTGTGGCATGAGTTTGGAGGCAAAGATTTTGTCCTTTTTATTTGATTGTCTGCTACATATATTAACATGACATGTAGGGCCAGATTAGAGACAACTGTGGCCGGAATAATACTTAATCTTTCTTTGCTATTGTTTCTTTAGCAAGCAGTGTCAAACATTTGCATTTCCTAAGATCATGAGGTGGTAGATTTGCAACCAGAACAGCCACTATATATGAACATATAACTTGAAATGCCATACCTTCAAGTCCAACTAAAGCATATTAGTTAAAAAATAAGCGTTATTAATGCAGTTGTCTAGATCAGTAGAGTCAAGAAGCTATACATAGGTATGTAATATTCAAAATTGCTACAATGCAGTGTTGCAGCAGCTTTGATACAATCTTTTCAGAAATGCATGGTGCAAGAGGTTATCATCTCTCTTCTGTTTCTGTCATAGCTGCTTGAAGTGCTGAGAGGGATGTTCTAGTGTGGAATGTTGGATGAAACCTGCTGTTGAGATCTTGTCACAGTATGATTTTGAGTAAACTCTCTGAGCAGCCCATCCTAAGATAAGGGTACAGGGAAGTTGCTTGCATTCCTGCCTTGCATTGTGGAGCAGATGAAATGGCTTGCCATTCTCCTGAGAACAAGCAGTCTCTGGGAGACCAATTCTTTAATTTTGCAGTTGAAATGCAAACACTATTCCTGAACAACTATTTTTTCTGATTGCTTTGATAAATGGCATTTTACAAAATTCTTAATTTGAAATCAGGTAAACTATTTGTCTTACTTTCCTCTCAGTTTTATTCAGGAAAGAGCCATTGTGGCTGGTGATGACTACAGTTCAGTTTCTCACGAGATGAAAAGAGCCCTGAGCACTCAAGGTGAATATTTGGCTAAGACTGGCCAGACATCTGAATTGTTCCTATTATCTAGATTCAAGCAAATTCCTCATGTTTGGACAGTCTCTTCTGTAGCTCTGAGAAGTCACAATTGGCAATTTACTCTCACCTATTAAGTCAGGTTCCAAACACTATTAGCAAGTCCTAGTAACTGCTGTGAAAATTATAAATATGCTGGCATTAGGATCTGGCAACTCTGTTTATCTCTGTTACAGGCAGACTGCCTTTTCAATGTATCATTAGGAAGCTGGGAAATTTGAGCTAATGGATGGTCTCTCTGCAGTTTTCTTCTTTTCTGACAGCCAGTGACCACTGGATGGAACTGAGTTTACTGTCCTGCTCACAAACACATTTTAAGAAGACTCACACTTTTATTTTAGGTTTTCTGAAAAATGGTCTGGTACATTGATTTTGGGTTGTTTGCACATGTGTAAGGCTAGCTGCCTCACCTCTTGTAGATTCTTTACTGCTCCTGCTTTCAGACGGCTTACAGCTAATAATAAATGCTCAGTGTAAATCTCCCCACAGGTGTGCATGGAGCCTCAAAATTGTTTAAGTACACGCTGTCCTGTCACACTGGTGGGTGAAGAAGATAAGGAGCCTTGATCGTTGTATTAATCCTCAAGCTTCATCACTGATACTCGCTACAGAGTAAAGTCAAATCTGCCAAAGTGTACAATCATCTTTAGGCAGTGGCAGCATCAGACAAAGTTCACTGATTATCCAGCCATCTTAACTTCCATGGCTTCTGAAGATTTCTGATGCTGAAAGCACAGAAACTATAGCACAATGTTTTTAGAAACCAAAACACCCAACATCTTCAGGTATTTGTAGATAACTGATCTTAAAACCTCTTATCTGTGTCTGAAGATGTTCTCTGGTGAGGCATTCAGATTTGTTTCTAGCGAAAATGCCAATAATCACTTTTTATTTTGCTGTCTGAAGGCTTGAGCCACAAATACAGAATTAACAGGTTTTATGTTTGGTCCACTCAGTGCAGCCAGTCTACACCTGAAACTGGGCATGGATGTGAATCCACCCATCTAGCTGCAACAGAAAAAGATTTTTACTGATTCCATCTCAAGCCATGTAACGCTGACCCAGCAGGATTTTGGGTGCATTTGTTGTCCTGGACCCTCCTTAGCTGCTTGATATCTTGAACAAGTTAACTCCACTTCTCTTAAGCCCTAGGTTGTCTTTGATTTTGTAATATAAGAAGATTATCAGGAAGACGGCTCTTCAGACGGCTAATGCCAGTTTTATTTGCTTTTGCAGGGCAAGCCAGAGCTGGCCAGTAGTCCAAGTCCTCTTAGTGCAAGGACATAAGCAAGGAATGGGGTGAAAGGAAGCACAAGGGAGAATGGTGAGCAAAACCCCTTTATCATGCTTGTCATACTGGCAGGGTAGTGGTCTGGGTGCCACTGCATGGCACCTGGCTGTAATGCCAGGGTGCCTCTGATGACAGCTAGCCCACAGAGCAGTCTGCAGGTGGTGGTGCATGGTTGCTTTAGCTCTGCAGCTCTGCTGAGTGAAAGATGAATTTCGAGTGTTCAGAGTCTGAAAGAGCCAAGAACTGAAATATCACTGTGATTAAGGTACCTAGACGCCAAGTGCTTGATCCTTCTAAACTACTTTCAGAATTCTGGATTACAGGGATAGTTCTTCCCTGCCCTGTTCCCTCAGACTTTCAGCAGATTAAAGGCAGGTCAGAATTGCTTTGTGAAAGCCCAGTTTGCAATGCACTGGCTTTCAGATAGGAATTTCAGACTCTATATATTAATAAATTAATATTAGAAAAATCTGGACACATAGGGCACCATTTTCTGGTGTCTTTTTAGATGCGTGTTTCTACACAGCAGATACAGATCTAGGCACGAAATTACATGAAAGTTCTCAATGTCTCTTTCACTGCCAGTTAGTTGCATCCAAAACCAGTCATTAAGGAATTCAAGACATCTTAATCTGCTCACTCTTAATTCATGACATGCTACACGCTTGTTCTTGTTCTTATCAATACTGGGCATTACTTTAATACAGACAGGAAATTTGAGAGAAGAGGCTCTTTTTTTTTTTTTTTTTTTTTTTTAAAGAGACTTGGTACTTGTGAGTAAAAACAAAATACTGAGACATATAACAGGCACATGTGGCCAACACATCATAAAGCATTGATTTGGTTTAGATAAATAGATGGCAGTGGAATATTGAGTTTTTAAAAGTGTCTGTTCTTCTGAGAATATCATAACCTAATTTTAAATAGATATAAACTCTGCTAGTTGTTTTTGATTTTGCAAGGACCTCAGCATCCTGCAATCAGTCTGAACTCAAGCGTGCTGGGTTTCCAATGCCTTTGAGAGCATTGTGTGATATCCACAGTACCTGAACACAGTCTGTCCCAGTAGCTACTGAACCTGTGTTTGCTGTGATATACAGCTATGCAGCACACAGCCACAGGGATCTGGATGCCCAGAGCAATCTTAACATCATTCTTTTTTGGGCTAGTATGTTTTTCCACTTGATTTCCTCTTTATTTTTTGACTGTGTCCTTTCAGTGGACACTTACAAGCTGAACAGTTCTATTTTGTCCCAAGGGGTTGTATCTACATACTTTTGATTTCTGAGAAACTCTTGTGGCTTTTTGGCAAGTAAATGAAAATAAAGATTGCATACTCAAGGATTTTTGGGCAGGAGGGGTGACAGTTCAGTTTTACTGAGCTGTTGACTCAAATGGCTGTCTCTCTCTTTTGACAAAGCTAACTACATACAAAAAGAGGGGCTTTTTATGAACCAAGTATTCCTTAGCTATGGTGTGGTCCTCTTCAATTCTTTATTTGAAAGATCTGTTCTGCTGTCAGAAATCTGCTGTCTCTATGGAAAAAGATCCTTCCAGTTTCTATGACCTCAGATCTGAAAAATGTTAAATTGACAATTTCTGGATTATGGGAGTGTATTTTAGAGTCCTCATATCTAGAAATAAATGAAACATGGTCTAAATTTCTATCAGTAATGAATACTCTGCTTCTAATCAGCAGCAGCTCTACAAGGTGAGAGTGCGAGTGTGTGTGTTTCTGTGGGTGGTAGTACATTAGCTGTTGTGACCTGCAGCAGATGCTGGCTAAGTTCTCTGTGCACAGCATTGAGTAAACTGAAGCAACTGATGTCTGCATGGGAAAGTCATTGTGCTTCATTCTTAGCAGATAGCTGACATGTTCTCACATCTTCTGGGTTCTTCTTCTTCTGAGGCCCTTTGTGCTCTGACCATGCAAACTGGTCTTTTTAAAAACAGACTTCTGAGGTGTAGATGGGAAAATGCTTAAAGCACTCATAAGCAAAATCCGGAATGGAGCCAAACTTTCCCAAACACTTCTGCACTGCGGCAGAACCTGCACCAATAAACCAATTCATCCAAATAAGCTGGACTGGGAATGGGCAGACAAGCCTCCCCGATGCTGCCTAAGTAGCAGCCCTCTATGCACAGCACCTGGGATACCATAGCCAAAAAAAGGCTGCACTGAAAAGTTCCAATAAAAGGGGTGAGAGTGTATGTGGGCAGTGCCACACTGCTGTGTTTAGGTGAGGGGTATGATGTGGTCTCTGTGCACTGTCACACAAGCAGAGAAGGTGTGGTACAGCAAAGAGAGCCCAGCTCCCGAGGCATGTGCCAAAATGTTGCAGAACTTAAGTAGCATGGTAACAAAATTTAATCTCCATCCTGAAGAAAAAAAGGCTATGAAAAGAAGAGGAACTGAATTCATGTTAGTAACTAATACAAAGACGCTTATATAAAGGAGGTCCTTACATAAGCAAGCAGGAATCACCATCACTAACATTACTCCCTTCAGTATTGCAAAAGAAGTGTGACAGGTCAAGGCAGGTGATTCTTGCCCTTTAGTCCACTCTTTTGACACTTCATCTGGAGTACTACATACTGCTCTGTGGGCCCTAGCACAAAAAGGATGCAGAGAAGGCCACAAAGATGATCAGATGGATGGAGAGTTGTGGTTGTTGAGCTGGAGAAAGCATTGGGGTGATGTTATAGCAGCCTTCCAGTACTGGAAGAAAGATGAAGGATTTACAAGAGCATGAAGTGATAGGAAAGGGGGAATGGCTTGAAACAGAAAGAGAGTAGGCTTAAATTAGATATTAGGATTAATTCTTTACTGTCAGGGTGGTGAAGCACCAGAACATGCCAGAGAACATGTGAATGCCCCATCCCTGGCAGTGCTCAAGGCCAGGTTGGATGTAGCTTTGAGCAACCTGGTGTAGGGGAAGGTGTCCCCTGACCATGTCAGGGTAGTTCAGACTGCATGACCTTTAAGATCCATCTCTCCTTTACACCTGCAGCTGAGGTAGGGTGTGGCCATGTGCTTCCCCAGGGACTTTTGGGGCTGGCACAAGTCCCACTGCAGCTGCCTTCATGTGTCATGGCTCTAAAGCATTTTGGGTGCCACTATGTGTCATGGCTCCCAGAACTGTCAATGACACAGGCATTTTGTATCTCCTGAGTCCCTGCTGGGAACACCTGCGTAGGACACAGCTAGGACAGTGCCTTGGGAGGCACACTCTTGTCCTTCCATGTCCTCTCTCCTGTGACAAGTGTTGCATTATTTCTTGGGTTGCAATGCAAGATGTAACCAAAAGTATGTATGTATTCTAGTACCATCTGTTAAAACCAGGTGGGACAGTGTTCTTTATTTCTTCCACAACCCATCCTCCCTCCAGGGGATATCTTCTGTTAATGGGCCATTGAGTTTCACTGCATGACTGATAAAATTACATCATCCCATTGTCAGATGCTCCACCCAGGGGGAGGAGCCAAGCATTTCTACCTGGATAAAAATCTGAGAGTCAGAACAGCAGAGCAGCTGATTTTCTATTGGATTCTCAGAGGACTGGACCCATCTACACCACCACTGGACCTTCAGAGGAAAACTGCACCCTTCTATAGGATCATTGTTCCAACAGAACCACATGTGTCACTCCAGGAGGACTGCAGCCACCTTTTAATTGGACTGCTTCCAACATCCAGACTGACAAGGTGTCAGGTTGTATTCTGACTCTGTCAGTGTTTTGGGGTTTTTGTACTACCGCATTTTTAGTTTAATTTTCCTAGTAAAGAACTGTTATTCCTGTTCCCTAATCTTTCCCCGAGAGCCTGTTGATTTCAAAATTATGATTTAGAGGAAGGGGGTTTATATTTTCCATTTCAAGAGAGGCTCTTGCCTTCTTTAGTTGGCAACAGTCCTTCCAAACCAAGGCACATTAAGAGTATAGAAATTTGGCAGAAGAAAAACTCTGGCCTTCCATCTGATCCTGGGAGATCAGAGGGGCCAAGTGCCTCTGGGTTTAATTTCTGATTGTAAACAACCAGGCACAGTCTGTCTGGTCATGTTCAGTGAGATCCCAGGTGCAGAGACAGTGTGGTCCGGCAACATTAGCGACCCTGGATTCGCGAATAGTGTGGGTCACGCACTCAATGCTGGAAGTTTGCTCAGCTCAATAAGAACTTCCACAAACACAGACGTGTTCCTGCTCTGCTCAAAGCTGGTCTGTGATTGAGGCCTCTTCCTGGGAGAGTGAGGGAAAGCAGGCAGCCACACGGCCTGGCTTTGTCACCCTCTATGCTGCTTACAGGAGCAGCCTATTAACTATTTTTGGCTTGTGAACAGCAGATCCTGCACAGGGAAAATGGGAGCAGATTCTTTCGGGAAATTGGTAAGCTAGTGGCTTATAAGACCAAGGTCATGTTTAGAAAACACCATCAGTATCTCTTACTGACTAGTTACTATGGATGGGTTGGAAGAATGCTACATACGCTTCTGTTAAGTCTCCCCTAATTCAACTACATAGTGTTTTAACAGGAATTCCATTTCTCGATAACTCTGCAGCAGAAAGCAATCAATAGTAGATAATTTTTGGTTATTTTTCCCCCAAATAATGCTTTCTTTTGCACTTTTGCTCATTTGATCAGGTCCGGAGATAATCACTGACTGTCACTCTTCCTCTAATTATTGTCATTACTGTCAAGAGTTGGACTGAGATGACATAACAATTTCTGTAAGCCATGGTTTTCAAAGGAGGTGCTATATGGGGTACATCCAAGAGCCAACACAAAAGGTATTTTCAAAGCGGTGATGTAAGCCAGCCTAATCTGACCCATTCACAAGACCAAGTTCAGTTTCCTTCACTAAAATGTTTCTGTTTCATCTTCTTCATTAAGTTAACCTCAAGTAAAATTCTAAATTGCCTCTAAATCTGTTATTTGGTTGCAGGCAGCTCTACATCCACAGGAGGGTGCACTTGAATAAAATTTTGAGCAGTTTGCCAAGTATCTCTCGTTTCATACCTCCTTCTGCGCACAGTGGTTCTGTGTGTTGGAGAAGGGGAAAAGCTGAAAGATTGTGAAGGTGCATGGAAACCAAATAGCCCATCAAGTCCTGAACTATATTGCTGAGTTCTAATAGGTGGATCTTGCACTGTTTCAGTTATGCGTTGCTTCAAATCAGCGCAATACCCACACACAAAATTATCCATCAAAATAAGTAAAACACTGAGTCATATTTTTCTTTGGTATGAAATTTTTCTTCAGTAGGCAATATGGCTTTTTACAAAGAAGTCTTTGTTTTCATGTTTAACATCCATGTACAGGCATCTAGAGGGTTGAACTAGACTAAAGTGCAAGTCTGGTGCAGAGAAACTGCACTAGAATTTGTTTAAACAGCTTTGTTTAAAAAGAGATTTGTTTTCCATACCTGCCTAGACTACACCTGTGCTTCCTGAGAGGAGCAATAAGTGAAGGTAATCATATTTTTGCATGCATCACCAGGAATCTGCACTTCAGCGGTGCTGATGTGTCAGACCTTTCTGAGTGACTAGGGCTTAGCTAAGTATCGGAAAAGTAGATATGTACCTCTGCTAGACAGTATTTGGTGTTTCTTTGCCCCTCTCTAAGGACTCTCTGGTCTTTCATGATTGACAAGGTGCGCACTTGAACTGATTTCTAGCTCCAGTGGACTTTAGGATTTTCAAAGCTGAAACTATGAAAGAAGAAGGCACAAGTTTAAATGCCAACAGGACTGAGACTTACTTCTACCAGTAGAGTCAATAGCAGGTTTTTATACGTATTTCCCCTCCTCCCTTCACTCTTGCTTTTGTTCAGTTTAAATTTAAACTCTTGGTATGGACACTGTGATGCTCAGGACTGGAAACCAAGTGTCTTCGCTGGAGCATCAGGCTCATACCTGGAACTGCAGTGAAGATGTCTCAGCAGAGATCCACTACTTCCATGGCATGCTTCCTGCTCCAAAGCAGGAGACCAAAGCTTATCCAGAGCCAGAGCAGATTCCTTTTGGCTGGGTGGGAACTGTGAAGAGATGACTGCTGGTTTCAGTACTCAGAATGTAACACTGAGAGAAGGAAAAATAATAGAAGGGATCTGAACCAACTAGCAAGAGGTCTTGCTTTTCCCTTTCCTATTGTCCAGTGCTGGCAGATGTGGCTCTCACTGCTTTCCAGGGGCCATACAACAGTCAGACACTGCAGTTTGAAAATAACTCTTGTAACAAGAGTTCTTAGGTATGGCAGAATCCTACAACAGGAAAGTCAAAAGACAGGAAGTAGTGAGGGTCCACTATTAAATTTATCACATTACCCTAGTCTTCCTAGTGACATAACCATAATAAACTAAGCTAATAATTTTGCTTGTTGCCTGTGGAGTCCCTTGTGGCCTTAAAAGAATTCCAATCTGTCTTGCCTTGGAAAAGTGAAGATTAAAAATACCCCTTCCATATGTACAAAGGTTTTCTCCCATGGTTCTTTGCAAACATTGCTCAATCTGCCCCTGGCTTTCCCAGTGTCCATCACCCTCTCATGGTGTCCCCTTTCCCTGGTTCCCCATTGGCTGTGGGGCCTGGGGTTCAGTTTCTGTCTTCTCCATGGCCACTTGTCCCCTGCCCTGCCCCTTGTACCTCCCCAAACCTGAGACACTATATAACTGAGAAAACCACGGGGTTCATTGTCTTTTGGCCCACGCATTTTCCTGCAGCACGTGGCATAAACCTGCTGGAACTAATCTGTGGCTGAGAGCCTTCTGCCTCTCCTTGCTTGAGCTAGCCAGTAATGTGTGAGGATGTGTGGCTTGATTGCTTTGCCTGAATTCTTCTCAAGCAGTTCCTCCACTGGAGAGGCTGACTGAGATTTAATTAGGCTGCAGCTACGCTCCACAAAAGACACACTGTTAGATTTGCCCATGGTATGAACTCCTTGTAGGAGAACAGACATATGGCTGGATTGTAAATTGTGTGTTATTTCCCTTCTCTCCTCTTGCTTTTTTCTTCTCTTATGACACCATGGGTTGCATTTTAAAGCCTCAGAGCACTGGCCTAACTGCACTCTCTGACAGCTGCAGATTCTGGTTTGTCTGATTGCTGACAGTTCTACCAGTGAAATTCTGGCTGGCTGCAGTAAGAACAGAATTGGAGCAGTTCAGGCTCCTCTAAAAATACCACTTCAAGAGATTGCAGTAGGAAAACACCATGATTCTCCATCTGAAAGAGTGAACATTTATTAGGGCCAGCGTCAATGGCATTGGAACCTGAGGCAGGGAAGGAGACACCATTTTTGCTTATGTGTGTTATGGGGGAGAAAGCAGGATCTAATTTTCCTGGTCCCAGGCAGACTGGTTAGCCTAAGCCTTTAGGCTAGGCTAACCTAAAGTCTTGTCTAAAGACTTTAGACAAGTCTAAAGTTGTCTAAAGTTTTGCCAAATGCCATTCTATTGATGTCTTTGATTTCTCACAAGACGTTTCATCCAGCTGCAAAGCCCTTGACTATTTGAGAACTATTTAAGGTCAGCTACCTCCCCATTTCATATTGCTGCTTTTCAGAGAAGGCATCTGCAGAACTGTGGCTGCTTAATGTATCTGTGACAAAGCTAGGACAATTTTCTTTGATTCCTTTTCTTTCTTGAGCTCCTTCCTTTTCTGCTTGGCTCCACTGACAGCAGTGCAATTTTAAATTCCTGAGGCTCCAATTAAAAACTAAATCTGTTTCCAAAATAGTAAGGAACCATCAAGGGATAAAGGATTTGAATTTATTGTCATGAATATAAAGCTTATCTCCTTATTTGTGGCTGCAGACAAGCCTTCCTGTCTTACAGGGTAAAAGAGTACTCATTCTGTCCTCCAACAAAATGGAGACTGCAACTAGTGCTTTTTCCCTTTGTGAGATGTCTAGATTTCATTCTGTCCTCCAACAAAATGGAGACTGCAACTAGTGCTTTTTCCCTTTGTGAGATGTCTAGATTTCAGGAACTGGCAATGGTCAGATAAACATACTATTGGAGTGGTGATCTAATAAAACAGCTGGCAAACTTTCTGTGTCAAATCTCCCTTGTGTCCAGCTCACTTGTTTTCTCTGAGACATTTAGGACTTGATGTTCCTAAGTGTGTGTGACATCTCTCTCCATACCAGACAGCCAAATATGCAAAATTGCTGCTTGGTATTTCAATTCAATATTACTTGAGAAGTAGGCCTGGTAGTACTTTTTGTCTTATGAGTATTCACTGCTGGGATCTGCCAAAAAAAGAAGATGATGCTGTGAGCTGTAGCAATTCAGAAATAGGCTCTGCCTCAGCTCTGCCTAAGCTTGTTCTGCCAAAGCCTTCAAAGTCAGTTTGACTCCTTTTCTCTTGCTGGGGATTGCAGTGGACTTCTGGTGAGCTCAGAATAATTAAGGTAAATCTTCAGTTGTCTGAGAGCAACCGTCCTATCCCTCCCTCTGAGCTATGTGTGGTTATAGACGTGGATCCAGTCTTCACCAAGAGACTGGAAAACAGCCGTCTCTATGGGTACCAGCAAAATGTCACTGTAACCGCAACTGATGCACCACGTGTTGCCAAAAGCAGATACATAACAATTGGGGGTGTCAAAGCTTGCAGTTCCAGTGCACAGCTGGGCTCAGAGAAGACAGAATATGATTTTAATGTTGGATTCAAAGGAAGGCTCTTATGTAAAGCCTCTGCATTGTGCATGGTGTCCAAGCCAATCAGGGCCAGGTTCTGGCCATAAGGAAATGTAGTTTGATTGAGTTACAATCACTGACACAGTGCTCTTTGAACCTGTTCAAAACCTAGTCTTTTAAAACAGCTAGACATATTTGGGGATGAAAAGTTCATGGACTGTAAGGAAAGAAGACACTTTCTGTGGTTGAAGGGGTCTGAAGCCACGAAGCCAGAAGCTGAGATACAGTGGGAGAAAAGCTGTCATCTACTTGGTGTGACGCTGGTCTTTCCCTTCATGCTGTTATCAAAAAGCACCTCCATGTACTCCAAGCACCTCTATGCATGGGCCTTTGCTCTTGGTACAATAGCTGTCAGTTTTCACTGCTCTCAGTGCAGATACTTCTGAACAAGGCAACTAAAGGACCAGGGTTTCAAACATACTTGTCTTAGTTCATACATCTTTGTACCTAAAGAGAAGACAATTGATTAGCTTTTCATCTCCAGCTTGGGGGAAAACACAGTGTTACACAGGGAAGTTTAGACTGAAATACATTTTTCTTCTGAGAAAATTGCAGCATCCCTGAAGTTCTGAGACTGTCACATTCCCAAATGCAAAAACCAGAGAGATTTCAAACCCAGAAACAAAACACTTCAGCAGCTTTCTCCATTTCTCATCCTCGTCTCCCACCATTTTATTGGATTCCTATTAAGCCAAAAGTGATAGCATTGAAGACAACAAGGAAGATCTTGGAGAGAAATTGAGTGCCTTATAGTGGATGGAGGAAAGCAGAATCTGGCATTTCTGTAATGAATATTGAGCAAACTAATTTTGCTCCTTACCATAGATTTTGTGTGGTTTCCCCAGAAGAAAATATAAATTAATATTTAATGAAATACTCTTTTCTTCCATTTGGTTCCTCAAGGGCTGTGAGATTCAGATGTCCCATTATCCTTTTTCTGGAAGGCAGCCTACAACACAAAGGTTCAAAAAAAAGCAGGGTTTTTTTTTGTTTGTTTGTTTGTTTGGGTTTTTTTGGGGGTTTTTTTTTGGTTTTTTTGGTTTTTTCCCATTGCAGATGTCTGAGCTTTTTGGACAACCAAACCAAACCAAAAAACAAAAAAAAAAAAAAAAAAAAAAAAAAAAAAGAAGAAGAAGAAGAATTAAAAGGAAACTCAATTGTGTCAGTGCGTCAGTGGTCCTATCACTTGATTCTGCTGCCAAAGACAGAATAAGACAGAATAAAACTGTAATTGGCTGCAATAGATGAATGATTTATTCAGACATGACTTCCCTCTCTAAATTGGCAGATGACACCAAGTTGGGTGGCAGTGGTGGTCTGCTGGAGGACAGGAAAGCTCTGCAGAGGAATCTGGACAGGCTGGACTGATGGGCTGAGGCCAACAGTAAGAGGTTCAACATGAGTAAATGCCAGGTCCTACCCTCTGGTCACGACAACTCCAGGCAGTGCTACAGGCTGGGGGAAAGTGGTGAAAGTTGCCTGGGGGAAAGGACATGGGAGTGATGTTTGACAGTGGCTGAACATGAACCAGCCGCGAGACCAGGTGGCCGAGAAGGCCAATGGCATCCTGGACTGTATCAGTGATAGAACATAGAAAAAATCCATAATNCAGTAAGAGGTTCAACATGAGTAAATGCCAGGTCCTACCCTCTGGTCACGACAACTCCAGGCAGTGCTACAGGCTGGGGGAAAGTGGTGAAAGTTGCCTGGGGGAAAGGACATGGGAGTGATGTTTGACAGTGGCTGAACATGAACCAGCCGCGAGACCAGGTGGCCGAGAAGGCCAATGGCATCCTGGACTGTATCAGTGATAGAACATAGAAAAAATCCATAATTAAAAAATTCTTAGGAGGACGATCTTGCTACAACTGCCTGCCCTTACATCGAAAATAAAACAAAACAAAACAAAACAAAGCAAACCAACAAACCAAGAAATAATTCTTTTGGGGAAAGGAAGGTAGGGAGAAGAGAGCAAAGATATTGTGGACAGCTGCTACACATATTTCCATGTGCAAGAGACTAGGAGGAATTGAAAAATAAGGTGGTTTTATACCAAAGTGCCTGTACAAAAATAAAATGTTAATTTCTTCATTACTAAAAATATTACCACCAGTAGACAGGGCTGATACTGTCTATTTCCATGGAGACCACTGCAGTATTTTAGAGCTCTGGTTTTGTGGGCAAAGGAATATGCTGTTAAATTAACTAACACTTGAGAAGATAGACATAAATCCTCACCACATATTTTGGGAACTCACATAACCTTAAGGCATGCAGCTACAACCACATTATAATAACATCCTCTGGCCTGCACTAACTACTTCTTTCTGGTGATGTCAATGACACAAATGTCCAGAAATGGCGTGAGTGTTCTGATGGTTTTTACCAGGGCCCTCCCCACACTGCAATAAGGACTCGTCCATCTGACACTGCTGTGAAAGGGAACTGCTGTGACCTGACACTGTCAGCTGTGTGCAGGTTTGTTCTGTTCCTTCCTGTGATAGAAAGAGCAGAGTGCAGCACTGTGTTGACCTCACACAGACAGTAGTGGACATAAAGCAGAAAAAGGTGGAGGCAAGCAAATTTTCTGGTTTCTTTGTTTATTTCCAGGCTATGAAATCACTATAGTGAGCAAGTGGTGCACATAATGCCACTGCTGAGTGGTTCATTCGTTCGTTCATTCATTTGTTCATTCGNCTAGTTCTAGTTCTGTCAGCTAACTTTTGTATGGAGCTCTTTCCTTAGGGTAGTGCCTACAGAGATGGATGCAATCTTGAGTACAGCATAAAGATCCTGAAGGACTGATCCTGAGGACAACTTTAAGCCTTGGAAATGCTTAGTTTACAGGTCTGCCTTTCTTACCAGAAGGCTGAAAAATCTCTGGCTAAAACCCAAGGTTAATGGAGTTCAGGAAGATAAGCTCTCCTTGAAGGAATTCAGCATTTTGCATGACTGAACCCTATAAAGTTTATTATTCTTGCAAGCCTTAGCATGAGCTGTGATCCAGTTTGCTTGGCAAGGATGACGTTAGTCTGGTTGTATCTGCCCTTAATTCCTGTGTAAAAACTTGCACAAAAACCATTGGCCCAAATTTGCAACCTGAAAGAGTATGTGGGAAAGAGGCTTTTACTAAGCTGTGGCATCTTATGTGAAGTTGGCTTTCAAATACCAAAAATAGTGTACTGAGCACAACGATGGAGTCTCTCACAGATGAAGGGATGCACAGTGTAACTTTGGTATGAGTGCACCAAGGACATCCAGCCTGCTTGCAGTTTCCTGTGTACCTTCATCTTGTTTTACTTTTTCTAGAATCTAAAACCCTGGCTGCTATTAACTTGGTTCCTTCACTGTTGAACATCTGGTAGATCTCCTGCCAGTACCAGTGCAGTATTAATACTTTGTACCTACTTTCTCGCACTAATCAAAACATTGGCAAGGTTTGTATCTATCACGGTAGAACTGGGCAACTCCTGAGCCCAAACCTGAGAACATTTTAGAAGGTGTGTCAAAAAGGCCATGTCTTGTAAACTCTAGGTTTATCATCATCTTTAATCACAGATACCATTAATATAAATAAGAAATTTACATTGTCTTGAGTAATATCAATGCTAAAAAAAGGGAACTACTGTAATTCTCATATTCTTTCCTTGGTAATTCTATAATGTAGGCTTAGAGTTACCTACTTTTCCTGCTTCCTGAGCAGAAGCTCATCAACTCTTTATCCAGAATAGCATAAAAATGCCAGTCCACTCCCCAAAACAACTTCTAAAAGCTAGGAAGCCAGTAACTGAGATGCATCTTTCAGAGACCAGTAGATATGTTTTCTTGGAAAGGTTACTAAAGCAGAAATATTTTCAGTGGAGTTAGTACAGTTCCCTGCATCTAACTACCAAATCCTTGTTCATGTGCTGAAACTGGACCAGCTGAACGATAAACTGACTTAGCTGAATCAGAACAAAACCCTTGTGCACATGGACTCACTAAACCAGTTTCTTACCAAACTGAGGTAACTCAAAAAGTGCCTTAGAGTGGTTGTTTTCACTTTCTGGAAAGTGTCTGTTTTAGTAACTTGGAAACAGATTTAAGAAGTAGTGCTGTTTGTGCACAGCACCCCATCATTCCATTCTGCCAGGTCTCACATCATGCTCAAGCTGGTAGTGTGTATTTTGATAGATGGATGAAAGGAAAGCATCGTTTTCCTTACCTTCTGCTTTCCCTATGTCGTATCTGTTTACCATGCAGATGTAGACAAGATCTTTCTCTCCAACTGCATTTCTCCTTCATTACTACTCATAGTCTTCTCTCCTTTCCTAGCCTACCTGCATCATGAAAATATTCTTGAGACCTTTCAGAGCTTCTTCCTTCCTCCTGCAAGGTCAGTGCAGCTGACTGCCTTGTTTCAAGAATAGAAAGGTGAGTGTATGACACAGAGCAGGATTTCTCCATTCCCAAAGCCATTCACACATATGACCAGGAGGTATCACTGTCACTGACACAGTGCCTGTGGCAAGGGAGGCTTAAGGGCTGGGACATGAACTGTATCCATTTAATAGCAGGATAGTATCCTATGATCCCCATCACATCATGGGTGCAGGTGTGCTGGTGAGAGGTAAGATGTAATGAAGGCTTTACCTAATGCTTTTCACAGACTTTTTCTGTGCTTCTGTGTCTAAGGCACCAGGAATATTACTGCTAATAATGATGAATAAAACAGACAAACATGATCTTATTCTAGCAGAAATTTGAATATGGAAGTACTGAGCCATGTCCTGTGATTGCCAATTACCTATTTTGCAGTAATCACAGCAGCACTTGACCAGTGTTACAAGCAGAGGTGTCAGTGCCTTTGAGTATTCATTTACTGCTGACATGCAGAGATCTAGAACGGATACATAATGTGCTCATTTAGGGACAAACATTTAAGTAAACCAGTAGCATTAACTAGTGCAAAAAACCAGTTTTGAGCTGTATGCAATTTATAGTCCTGACCAGATGCTGTCTGCAGTCTGTGCTCTGCAAAAAGGTGTGTAGGAAGGCACAGGTAATCTTACAGGCACCTACTGCTAAGAAGTCCAGAGTGTGTGTGTGTGTGAATTCACACAGCTTCTAGGTGAAGGTAGTTTATATCAGTGGAGTTTGAACTTAGTCTGAACTGACTGTTTCTAGTGAAACTTGACTGCCTATACCTCACTGGTTTACACTACTAACCTTGTTCCTCTAAGATGGCTACTTAGTTCAGATCTGACAGGGTCCCTTCAAAAAGCTTCTCAATTCTATGCTGTAAAGAAAAGAGGAACATATAAAACAGCAATCTTCTTGGCAATCTAGTGATGCTCTGTAGAGCTGGGATAAATTGTTCAGCTAAAAGTTAATAAGAAACACAAAAAATAAACCTGGCTTTAAACCTGGCTTGTAGTTTAAGGCAGGCATCGGTAGAAATTTAGGTTCTTCCGTTTGAAGGAACTAGAGAAAAGAGCCACTTTCCACAATGTGTTTCTACAAACTGTGATGATCAAATGAGCCTGATCCTGGCATGACATCTGTATTTGGGGAGCCTTTAAATACTAGACTGAGAATGTTGAAATTTCTTTATATGCACCATCCTCTTGCTTTTGGTGTAACAAAACCATGTTAGAGACTGCACTTTTAGGGTGACAGTCTGATTGATACTACTTCATAGTCACAACTTTCCTGGAAACCACTGCATTGGTGCCTGAAGTACATACCTGGGCATGAGAGACATGTATGGGTGAGAATTCCTGATTCCTTTTGCAAGCTGTTGCTAATTTCAAAACATCATTGCAACAATAGAGATAGCTCCATTCACTCAGCCTTAAAAATATTGGCATCACCTGGAGTTATGTTCCTTGATATCCTCACTGAACTAGAACTGCTTGGCTTGTTGGCTGGTATCCATGTGGATATGTCTCACTTGGAGTATGATAGGGCCCCACATGAACACTGGCAGTGTAGCCAGAGGCAAAGGACAATTTACACTGCCCAGTGTTTATAATTACAGCAGTGATTTAATTCCTGAGGACACCTGCAAATGGTAGAAAGACACCTGCAAAAGTTCCATGACTTTGGGAAGAAATCAGGCCTTAATGTTGAAGAATTTTGGAGGACCTACAGAGTAGAACTCACCAAGCACAGCAGCTAGAAAAAAGAATAAGAATTTGCAAGGATAAGTGTAAAATCCAGAGAAAGAACTTCTGTGGGAAAATCCTGTGTGCCAGTCAAGTAATTTTATGTTTGTTTAGAGTATGTTTGAGCAATTAAAATGACTAAATCAAAATTGCTGCAGCTAACCAATATTAGAAAGAAAAGATCTGTTAATAAACTTGTTATTAATATGCTAAAAAACACATCCCCATATCAATCAGGTATCAAGTCAGGTTTTAAACTTGAATAACCCTATTTTTCAACAGTCCAGGGAACTGAGCACAAGAAATAGGGTGGTGGTCTTTATCTGAATAGCAAGGAGTGTAAAATTGAGATGTTAATTGTAAGAGGTATTTGTCTTGAAAATATACATGGAGATACGAAGAAATAGGCTCAGTCCTGTCTGGATATCACAGCTGAGATTTGACTTAGCATCATCTGTTGACTCTGTAAATTTCTGTTTCTTTGTCAGTTCTACTTATATGCATTTGTGACCAGTTTTCTCTGCTCTGCACCCAGTGGAGTCACTATGTATAGAGCTAGTCTCTACTAGTCCTTGCACTTGCAAGGCAACCTGAAGAGCTGCAAGGTAGATTACAAATAACTAAAGACAAGATGTACAAAAGAAAGCAAAAAGATTTCTATTCCACTGAAAGACCTGCACAACCATATACTTTCTTTTTCTAGATAAAATGCAAGAGGATTACAAAAGATGCTATTTTCTATGCCTGCATTAGCATTACTTGCCAGAAACATCAAAGTCTTTCTACACCCCACGTTCACTTTGGTATGTGTGCACATTTGGGCTTCCATTACACCTATGCATGGGAAGGCTGTAGTTTTCTCATGCCTGACTAAGGGCAAAGACATAAATACTGTGCTGTCTGTGTTGTAAAAGTCAGTTAAATTTCTGATTAGGATATGGAGGACAAGACTCTTATGCATTGGTTTCTGGCAATTATGGGCCCCAGGCCTGACATCTCCTCTTTGAAAGCTTTGGGACACTAACATTCCTGCTACAATCTCACATACAGGAGCAAGGAATAGACTCAAAGGAATGCAGAATTGTGCAGTACTAGCCCATTAACAGGATCAGTGTTCTTTCACTCTGCAGTGGATGAAGGACTTTTCTGGCTTGCAAATGCAAACTAACATCTCTGCCAGGAGAAGAGGACAAGAGAATCAGGATCACAGACTCACAGACTCACAAAATCACAGAATAAGCTGAAGTAGAAGGCCCCCTCAGGGAACATCAAGTCCAACTCCTGGCTCTGCACAGGATCATCTCCAAGAGTCCCAGCACGTGCCTGAGAATATTGTTCAAATGCTACTTGAACTCTGTCAGGGTGGTGCTGTGACCACTTCCCGGAGGAGCCTGTTCCAGTGCCCAACTGTGATTCTTCTGTCTTCTTTTTCTCCGCCAAGGTCAGGATTAATACATGGGAAATGTAGATTTCGTGTTCAGACTTGGATGTTTATTGTTTCTTGTCTATTTACACACTCTTGAGCCGCGAGCTCTAACTAGCAAGTTAGAGAAGTGAGGTAAAATGGAGTGCCTCTAACCTTTTCAAAGGTTGTTTAATAATCACCCAGTAATGACACCTATATTATTTATACTTTTGACCCAATAATGACCACACAAGGCCTGCAATGTGGACCTTTTTCACCCAATCACAAAAAAACACCCAAATCCATGAAGAACAAGGACCCAGACAATGCCCAAAGTCCTCCATATGAATTCACACGTATTATTATATATTAAAATTTTAAATCTAAGTTTTTCACCCTGTGAGGCCACATAATACTGTTCAAACTACACACCCACAACCCCCATGCTAGCACTCAATCTCAGGAACCTGTTCCAAGGCCTCAAGTCAAATGTGGTGCTTGCTTGAGGCCCAGCACCTTTTAGCACAGAAAGCCTGAAATTCTCAGTCCTCAGGGTTCCAACACCCAACCATCCTCTGAGGGAGGAACTTTTTTCTAATATCCAACCTAAACCTTCCTGGACACAACTTCAGGCCATTCCCAGGGTCCTTCCATAGACAAGAGCCCAATGCCTGCCCCTCCTAGTGTAGACTGCAATGAGGCCTTCTCTTAGTCTCCTCTTCTCCAGGCTGAACAGAACAAGTGGCCTCAGCTCTCCTCATACAGCTTCCCCTTTGTGCCCTTTACCACCCTTGTTTCCCTCCTTTGGATGCTCTCTGAGAGCTTAATGTCCTTCTTACGTTGTATAACCCAAAACTGCCCCCAACACTCAAGGTGAGGCCATTCCAGTGCAGAGCAGAGTGGAACAATCGCCTCCCTTGACAAGCTGGTGATGTTTCACTTAATGCCAAGAGCTTGGAGAATTCACAAGTCTGTAAGGGCTGGGGGAAAACCAGCCCTTGTTCAGTTTTCTGAGCTAGTGTCCTCCATTTTACTGACTTTATTTGTTTTGCCATATTCTTGTTTGTGAGCTGGACTTGGTTTAGGGCTTAAGTGGCTCAGTTACTGCTTTGGTGTCTTGAGGACTGGTGAGGACCCATCTGCCTGCGAGAGCTACTTACAGACACCCTTACTCCTGCTTTTTCTCAAAAACAGGATGCTGTGTGAGCTGAAGGCCAAAGCATACCTCCACACAGGTTCTCACTTGGCATAATAGTGCTAGTCCAAACCTCACTTTTCTTGTTGGAGGGTCCAAAGCTGCCCATCCATGAAACACATCCATTTCTCTGCATGTTTTTCTTGCTTGGTCACTTAGGTCACGATGGCCTGTTGGTGGAGCTGGAGATAATCCTGCTGTCTTCTGGGGCTGCACCTCCACAGATCTGCTGTGTGCCAGGCTAACATAATGCCACTGGGTCATGTCTTGGGTGCAGCGAGCAAAGCTGGGTTCCTACCTGGTCAGCAGCTAAGGAATGTCCCTCTGTATCCTGCCTTTTCCTGATCTGCACTGCTTCTTCAGAGCTGTCCCTTTTCTGCCAAGCCTGGTACATGCTGATTGGCTAAGTGGGAGCAAAGGAAAACAAGCTGTCACTCACATTTGTCTTCACTACCCTGCCTCCTTCAGTGCCAGAGAGGAGACAAATTGGCTCGCAATCCCCTAAGGCTGGTCTGCAATACTTTATAGTGTCTAATGGATTTTAACACTTCCAGGGAGGCAGTCTTTAAACCAAATGTCTATACAATAACTAACTTAATTTTGCATTCAGTAGTGGGGATAGTGAAAAATATCTGAACTGGAGAGGAAGGAAATGACCTCTTTGAGGAGTAGTTTGCATTTCTTCTTGCCAGGAGCACTACAGATGACACATCCTGTGGATTTATTTGCCATGTTTCTGAGCTAAGTGTTAGAAGATGAGAATTGCAAGCTACATGGAAAATCACCAGCAACTCATCACTCTGTTTGTCCTGAGGGTTATTCTGGCCTGCTGGGAGTACACAGACTGGCTTGTAGAGTCTGGGCAAAATGAGGTATTCTAGTTTTGGGTAATCATTTGTTAAGAATCACAGTGACAGAAGCACTGAAAGACCACCAACAGGGAATCCTTGCTGCCTAGAGAGGATATCAGTTCTCTGTTCTAGCTCTTGAGCTCATGAAATTCCACCATTTCTCTCTGAACTGGCCTTGAGCATTTGCAGTTTCTCAGGAACTTACTATTGCAGTGGTAGGATACAGTTGAAGAAATTTAAAAAAAATTAAATTTGTATATCCTGAGTAGCACAGCTAGGGGAGTTGAAAGGAGGGCATGAGAAAATGGAAAAGTTCCTGGATTAGGCTGATCAATCTATTGTAAAAGAGGTTGTTAAAGGGTTATTATAGGATGGAATGCTTGTAAGTCATTGGGTTCTCTGTTGAAAATACTTTCTAAAAACGTAAAAAAACCAACTCTGATGCTACTGACAGTGTCTGCACATAGTGTTTCCTTGTTTGTTGATTTCAAAAATCTGATGCCAGGATATTTTGGCTACCATATTTAGAAGCTGAATCCATATCTTTGATCTTTGTGGCAAAAAGAATTTCTGAGCAATCTTACTCTTGTAAAAAAAAAAATTCCCACTGCTTGATTTGAGATGGACAGTATTCTTTCCATTTGACAAGAAAAAGCCAATATAGTCCTGCTAATAGCAGAAAAATCTTGGTTCCTTAACCAAGATCAACCTTATAATGGTGGTCAAGTCTTTGCCTCCTATTTAGATGAGCAATTCCATAACCTTAATTACAAAATGAGAGATTGAAAACTTCATTGCTGTGCTGGGGTTTGAACATCTAACTGATTTTAAAATTAGAACAATCTTATTCAAATGCCCTGGCCTCAGAATAAATGTTTCCCATCTTGAGAATCATTTAAGAGAACATAGTGGTTAAAGATAAATAGAAAGGCAGGGAAAGGTGTAACTTGTCCAAAACATGATAGCAAACTAATTGCAGATTTAGGAGTAAACTTTTGCTCTAGACATTCAGCCCATGCATTATCTCTTGCAGTCTGTATTTTTCTGAAAACCTGCTAGTAGAAAATATACTTTTTAGTGACTGGAGGCAACCTTAAGATATTCTAAAGTAGGAAATAAGTGACTTGATGTTATTAATGAGAAAGATGAAAGGTCAACAGCTAATAACAAAGGAAACCAATCAAGTACTGAGTAAACATGAAGTTACTTGCGTTGTTATTTTCAAAAATGCTCTAAATGCTGACTGGAGGCTGATTTAATGAGCAGAATTAAAGAACTTAGGATAAGTTACCTTTTAATATTTTTCTCAGTAGGTTCTCTTTGCATATCAATTTTATGAAATGCAAGGTTTCCTACTTTCCATGAAACAGACTGCTGGGTATATGGATATTCTCCTAGAGACTTTGGAGTAGCAACAATTAAAAAAAATAGATAGTGGAAACCACAACTGCTCAGGGAATTTGTTTTCTAATTTAATGCTCTCACTTATCTTCTGTTTCCTGCAACTCAATTTGACAACGCAAAGCATGAATACTGAAGTATGCAGTATTACTTTATACTTAGCCCCATAACTGATAGTGAATGCATGCCTATAGAAGCTGGTTTTCTGTGTATGGAGCCACAAAACTGCTGTCATTATTAGCAGAAGTAATTCCTTCAGTGTGTTGTCCAGCTTGGGAATAGAAGATATTTCCAATACTATTTTTCTTTGAGCTTTTGAAATTGTTCAGACTTCCAGATTACCAGTCTAATCACAGCTCTCCATATCCACATGTCCCAGTTTTGCTAGGAAGCTTTGAATTATTTACACAATAAGGTTGTGTGCACTGGGAGTAAAAGATTAGAAGGAGGTAAATCGGAAATGTAAATGAAAAGGCATCTGGTTGATTGGCATGGGGACTTATCCTCATGACCCAGAGGCTAAGAGTAAACAAGAAAAAAGAACAGCTGTTTAAGAGATGTTAAGGTAAAGTCCTCTGTGACACCTGAGCCTTTGGCTGCAGTGTAACAGCAGTGAACACGTGATCCCCACGTGTGAGACCATGGGTATGCTTGTGTGCATTTGAGTGTGTGTGTGCACTTTCATCAAGATGGAAAGGAGCTTTCCTAGGTGGGACTGCATGCTTGCCTTCCCATGAGGAAGCTGCCCCTCTAAAGCACTGGCCAGGAGGAGCCTCTGTGCCTTTATCACAGAATCAGAACCAGAAATTCTCCTGAACCTCCATGTCATTCAGCCCTGTGGTGGCACAGCACAATCTTCAGGAAGCTGTCAGGGAGTGCTGCAGCTTGAAAGGAGGGAGGATGTCTGTCTCTCCTTCATCTGATATCATCTTTTCCATCTGAAGGGAAAGTAGCTTCTGGTTGCATTCCCACCAAAATTTAGGACTTACAAGGCTTAGCTCCAAGCAGCATTTCCTTTACTGTCGACTAGATCTAACACCCCTCTGTGTAGGTCATAGTGTCATATGCTACTGGACTATGTTTCAGTCCTTTAAGTTTGAATAATTCCCTTGGAAAACATAATTTCAAGTAAGCAGTGCCCTCTTTAGTGACCACCGTAGTGTGTGTATTCAGTATTCAGTGAATCTCAGCTTGAATATTTGTTGCAGCTGATACAGTAATAGCACCGTTACAGTAAAAACTATTTTGACATTTCATTGCAAAATATGGCAAAGTGTCATAAATTGTAAACTGGTAAAATAAAAACATCTATATACTTCTATTTAAAACCATGTCTTCATAAGTATATGTAACAGCTTTGGAATATTTGATGCAAACACATATTTTGATAAAATATTGATATATAGAATGACATTGATTAAATAAAGTAGATATCAAGTGGTTTATTGAAACCTGACTTTTCCAATCATTCTAAAGCTTCAGGTACCAGAGCTTGAAGGTTTGTTGGCAATATAGGGCTATTCTCTGTCTTTATCTGGGCTCTAATTTCTTCTTACAATCAGTGTAAAAAATGCCTGTTGTTCATGCCAGTGTAGTATCCTAACGCTTGGATTTTATATGGAAAAGAGTTGTAATTAATTTCTCAAATTTAGTCAACCAAAGCTGTCCAAGACATCTTCTGTCTAAAAGCTGACTCCTGAATGGGTTGGTTGCGCTCAAGTACTTAGAGACTCCCAAGGGAGGAGAAGAGGCAAGGCTGAAAGTATCAAAGATGGTGAAATACACTGGAAAACATCCCGAAGAAAGGTTGTGTGCCCGTATCAGCAGTCCCTGGACTTTGCTGGAGAACCACAGTACTGGCAGACCAATAATTACTATTCTTTTGGGGGTAGTTGCCTGTTCTGTGGGGCTTCAATATTAGACTTACAGCAGGGGTAATGTATTACAGTGCTGTCACAAGAAGATAATATACATGAATGAAATGCAGAAATATTCCTTCCTGCATAATCAGGCACCTTGTTGGGTCATATTTAGCTTGTCCGATGAACAGCAAGGGGAATTTTCTTCTGAAAAGTGAGCTGTGCCAAAGGAGACTTCACAGCAGAAGTTAATTCATAACACAGAAAAGTAGCTTACTTCTGAAAGTAGTTAGTAAGAATTGTGAGTTACAGTGATCTAGCTGTAGGTTTCTGGAAAAGCTGCACAGAGTGAGAACTTTTCTTTTTTTCAGGAATAGCATCCTTGCTGATCCCTCTTCCCAAGGATTTTAGAAAAGATAATGTGACAGTAGTCTTTATAAGCAAGTAGAGCTGTGGGTCCCCTATGTTCTATGGCACCTTTGTAGTTTCTTCAAACAACCAGGGGAATATCTCATTTTTAGGGGTCCAGCTGAGGAAAGGGTAGACAGTAAGGGAGGCTAATGCAGGAAATACAGTTGATGCAGGGACATGGCCTGTATAGGGAAGTACAGAACATTTCCTGCAAATCTGCTCTTAGCATAACATATGAAGCTGCAAAAACTGGATGTTGTTCAACTGCTAAAGAATTGATCCCATACAGTGACAACTTTAAAAAAACCAACAGTTTTAGCAATGTGTTGCACAAAATTTCAGAAAGCACACCTTTTGCATTAGGAAAACAAATTGCTCTGACAAGAGAATTTCTTTGGTGAAGTTTTGAAATGTGTAAATTCAACAACTTCTGTGATGTGCTGACAAAGGCGGATTCCTGCCTCAGGAATGGCAAAGCAGCAGTGAGCCATTTATCATACTGCACAGCTAACATTAAACAAACCCACTTGTCTAAATTAATGAGGGCTGCTGTCTATAAAAGCTTCCGAGCTGAGCAGGAGATGTCCTGCAAAGCTATAACACTGGTTTCCCCAAAGAGAGACAAGGTTTTTATTTCAATGAAAATATTTTATCAGCCCTGTGCTAAATTCACTAGTTTTTATTTCATCCAAAAAACAGAATGATACACTAAAATATGAATAAGGAAAATCATCATGTTGACTGCTTATACTCTGGCTTCTGACAGTTCCTAGTTAGATAATCTTTTAATTATTTGTGATGAAAGAGAACTCTCTTGAGTTCTCCATTGGACTGAAAAAAATTGCTCCTTTTCATCATCCATAAGTAATCTGGCTAGGCCTCCTGGCACACAGAAACGTTTCTGCATTGCTTTGGTTTATGCATATATATCAGTAAGCCAGCCAAGTTTCATCTGGCTTTGTATAATCGGAGATCAAGAACAAGATTGGAGGGCAGCAGAGGTGTGCTTCTTGCTCCCCAGAACTCATGGAAGTGCTGCTTCCTTCCTTCAGTTTTTCACACCTAGTTCAGGTTCAGTTACCTTGTATTGCATGTTGGTACACGAGTGCTGTGTGTCTTTTCCCAAGCTAATTCTTAGAACATAGATGAAGAAATCCATTCTGAAGAAAAACCTCTTGGGTTTGGGTCACATTGTTCCAGTATTTCCTCAAATCAGCAGTCACATCTGAGTCCAGCTTTCAGATACATGTGGGCTGCTCAGCCTTGGTTACCTCAGTTCAGGGTGGGTGTTTGGTATTCTTTTGTGCGAACTAGCATTAATGTAATGATTTTGCTATTCATTTCTGTCCAAATAATTTTAAGAGGAAAAGCAAAGGGAAGGTAAAATTATGTAATTAAATAATGTTTCTTATACTCCTCACTCAGTGTATGTTGTTTTGGTGACTCTAAGCATATTTAGGTGACTCAGGTAGGCTTATTCTTCCAAGTTTGATTGAGAATGTAAATGTCTTCCCAGAACAGCTACATGCAGTGCAGTGACACTTTAATAACAAATTGCCCTGAAACCTTCTTGACTAAAGGGCAGACTTTGCAGTAAATTACACACTGGGCAAGTAATTGGCTGGCTTCTTTCTGCTTAGGTCTTAAATCATAACAGTTACATTGAGCCATGGAAATGGAAAATATTAGGGCTGTACCCAGCTTAAGCCACTCAGAGCCTAGAGCTTTGCAGAGAAAGCTGTCATTCTGTTTCATTACTTTCAGCAAAGTAGTTGTGTAGTGCAGGATTTGGATTCCTTTCCATGGGCACATCAGGAGGGCTGTGCATTGTATCTGGAAAACTTTTCACTCTTTTCTAAACAAAAGTGATACCTTAATACATCAACTCTTGTTTCAACAGACAAAACAGAGGGTAATATCAATGGATCAGGATAGCTCTTCAAAATGCCTTTGTGAAGGTGGTAAGCTACTGATGCTCTGTTAACAAACCTGCTTGCCAAGAACACACAGGACAGTGAATGCTGCCAGTTCTGCATTTCAGTGCTGCAAAGCTAAGGTGCAACTCCACCAAGGCTTCCTACAGCCTGTCATGGTGTCTTCTGCCACCACTGGCCTTTGTCTGAAATCTGGGTAGTCTGCACCTGACTGACCTATATTAAATATTCTTTCTGTTTCATAAAGGGAGATGGTAGGTCAGGCTGATGCTATTGGAACATGAGCTCTGTAAACAAGAAGATGAAACAAACCAAAGGGTATAAGGAAAAAAAAAGAGTGTAGTAGCTCTCCTGAAGCTTCTCTTGGCCTAGTATTTTTTTCTGAACAGGACTGTATGGAACCATCAGGAAAGGAAGACCATGGGCCTAGTTTTGTGTTTATTTCGCCCCTATTAATATTTATAAATTAAATTATGGCAGGAGCTGGAATGATTTTTTTTATATGTGAAGACAGACATTTGTTAACACTGAAAATGGCTAACATGGAAGCTACTGAAAATTGTACTCAGTGTATGGCAAATATTCACAGGACGTGGCTGGACTTCGGAGTGACTCAGCATGGCTTAATGCATGCATGTAGACACTGACATATGCAAAGAAAATGCTGCTTAGGATGGGTTTCATATCTGACTTCAAGTATCATTTAATATAAGAAAGATAACTATACAGTTTCAGTCTGAGCCTGGATAGAGAGCTCCCTCACCTTTTGAGTGCTCTTCACTTTGAAAGGTTTCCTTTTCTAGTCAGCTCTCAGCTTACAGAAACCAGTCCCAGTATATAAAAACCTAGTCTATGTCATCTTTATCATTATTTCTGTGCAAAGGAGTTGTGAACACCTTTCAATCTAGATTTAAACTACTAGTGATAAGGATCTGGGCCTTGCATCCTTCACTGCTACATGTTGAACTGCATCCTTGGAGATTGCCTAGGGTCTGTTCCCTTTGTCCCATGGACAGAGTGTGCTTTGCAAAATATTAAGGACTGGTAAGTGACATTTTAACTCACTGGTGCCAAGAAAGAACTTAAACTCAACACATCCAGAGACAGATGCAGCTAGTCCATTCTCTAGTGATTTCTCTAGAAAGACTGAGGCACTTTTAAGCTCAAATGTGAAATTTTGTCTGAGTGACAAGTGACAAGAAACCTAAAACAAAAAGCTTAAAGCCACTGGGAGAGAAAACTGGAACTGGCAGACTAGGTACAATTGTCCCTTCCTCAGGGCTGTCCAGGCAAAACTTTTCTTCCATTCATCTGTTCATAACAGAATTATGTTGGTCACTCAAAACTATTCTGCCACTTCTGAACCTTTGTGGTTGATTCCCCAAACTGCACAGTTCAAGTGCAGGCTCAGATTTTGTGGTGCTAAAATCACACCTTTGCACACTCCTTGTGTACGATTCTCAAATGCAATGAAGAAAAGTGTTTCAGACAAAGGAGAAGAACCCTATGGACTTAAACCTGATCACTGTATCTGACACACTACCAGCAGATCTAAGGTCATCAGTCATGTGAAAATGAACTCAAATGCAATATGGTTTGTCCAGATCACTGTCTGGGCTTGCTTATCTGTCCTAGCCTTAACTGCAACCTCCATCTGTTTTTCGGGGTCTTTTGCTTTCTGGTTTTGTTCCTCTTCTCCACATCACTGTGACACATTCCAAAGCAAAGCCAAACAAAAACTTGGATAAACACTGGGGACTCTATGTCTGAGTCTAAAACACAGTGGTGAAAAAATGAAGTGTGAAACCTGTTGCTCAGAGGCTCTGAGAAGAAGGTGTTGGGCAGCTCCAAATCTGGTATTTCAGGCTATTTCTGGTGATGAGGCAATGCCAGCTGGTGTACAGACTAGGTCAGTTCTCCCAGAGATGAAGAAAACTTAACAAAATGATGACTGTGTGGGGAGTTGTTAAGAAACACAAAGGCATAAAAATGCTCTAGTAGAGTAGAGACTTGCTCCACTCCAAAACTCACTTGTTTTCAAGAAGCCCCCGTAAAGTGACTCCTGCATCCAGAAATTAATCACTGAAAATTCCTGAGGACAACAATGTAAAGGACTACAATGGGAAACGTACACTGATGTAGGTAGAAAAGAAAAAAAATTCAGGTGAGCTCAGGGACAAGTTACCTCTACTCCACAACAAAACTCACCTGCCCTCACACTCTTAAAGGAAGATTATGTTTTAAAAATTGGGCTATTTCCAATGTTGAGTGGGTCTAAAATACCTACTAGATGTGATAAGCTTGGTGAGTTGCATGAGAAGAAATAAGCTATGAACAGGTTTCAACTTTTCCCTCCATGGAATTTTTTAAGTTCAGTGGAACAACTCCTTTTCTGCCATTCTGAGGTTCACCTTCTGCTTGTAGTTTCAATTGTTCATTGCTTGGGGAAAGGGCCAGAGCCCATGGTTTGGGGTTCTGCACAGCCCTGACTTTCTGGGGCAGAAGTGAGCTGGCAGAGAACAAAGCCTGTATGTAATCTGAAAGTCCTTCAGACTGAGTTGGGGCCATTCTTTCTATAGACTGAATTTCAGAGAGAAAATAATTCATTTAAACCTGTAAGTGTTGGATGACTTCAAGAATTCGGTAAGGCTAGACTGGAAACAACCTCTGATCTTCAAAACATTGTCTGAATTTCATATCTTTGCATTGCATACCCTATTGGAAATTGATGAGCTACCACTTATATCAGGTGAGTGCTTGCTTAATCACCAAAACTCTGAACTAAACATGCTTACAAATCAAATTAGCCTGTCTTAGCTTCTTGCCTACTAGCAGGAAAATTCAACACTTTAGCTGTGGCATTGGGATTAAACCCACTGCACTCATTAATCATTTTTTGAGAGCCAGATGCACTTGATGTAACTAGAACTTTAAATTCAAAGTCATCCAGAGCAATGTATCCTGTCCTCAAGACACAGGCTGGCATTGTGGTGACTCTGAGTTGCCTCTAATTCCTGATAGTTCTTGGTCCTGTGGTGAACAATCTAATTACTTGTTGCAGGTATGTAGCCTTATCCAAGTGTGTTTAACAGTTTTTTCTAAGGCATCTGTTAGGGAGATAATTTAAACAAATGGTAATGAATTAATAACACTGTTTCTGTGTGACAATGATAATTTTTGGATTCAAAGAAGGAAAAGTTGTTTGCATTGCTTGAAGGGATAACAAGCAGCTAGGAAGAATATTGTAAGGTGATCAACCAATTTGTCACTTGGTGTGAGGACTCTGACACATCGGAGAGCTCTGGTGTGACACCAGAGATCATCCTCCTGCTGCTCTATCAGACAAGGCACTACAAACAGAAGCTTGTAAGAACTTTATACAGGTGAAGGAACACTATGATAGAAGAGTGGGTGGTTCCTGTGGGTGATATAAGATAAAGATCTACAAGGCAAAAGAATTTTCTAACATATCCCATACATAAAGGAGCATGGAAGGGATATTTGGTGAAAACTGTCTGCTCTCTGGCAGAAAGCCAGACCTACATGCATGAAGGGAGCTCTCTATCATAAAAAGAGCTCATCTGCAAGGAAAAACTTTCTTCTCAGCTCTGGCAATTTACTCAGTATGTATGGGGCACAGAAGAATATGGTATCACTCTCAAAGCTGTGCATAAGAAAATGGTCCTGTTGGAAGGGATCAGTGGTGGCCACATTCTGACTGAATAATTCCACACCAGAGACAGGAATTTTTTTTATCCCTGTCTCCAGCCACATTTTCATAAGAACAGCAACCTATAGCCTTCCTGTCATCTTTCAGATTGTACCAATAGGTATGAAAACTATAGTCCATTCAGACCTACTGTGAACAGTATTTGTTTTGGTTTTTTCTTCTAATTTAGCATTTTATGAAGATCTAGGATAAAGAATTAGCAAACATCTCCTACATGGCCTGCTAGAGTAGTAGACTTTTGGGGCAGAGACCCAGTATAGACCTGCATTAATCATATGACCTGCTTCCTCTTCTGCAGACAGCATACTTTTCTCCTTGGAATGGTTGCTTCCCAATTACACTGGTGTAACACTTGTCTTTCTTAGAAATAAAGACACTGAAAGTAAAACAGAAAGAACCTTATGCCTCTTTTCTGCAGGACCATCAGGTGTGAGAAATCTTGGCTTCCCTTCTGATTTTAATGGGCCTCATCTGTTACTTTTTGAAGCAAACATGTGTGAACATCAGTGATATACTGTGAGGTAGGTGGAGGCATTGATTAGTCCTTTGAAGCACATAATTTCAGGATCAGAGTTTCCAGGTTCAGTTTATGTTGTGACTGTTAATATGTATCCATGTTTGCATTATTGAGCTTTGGTGAGCAGGAGAGGAAAGTGGAAAGGACTAACTGAGGCACCTCGAGACAGTTTGCTCGTCTAAACCAGAATGCAAATTAGAAACAAACAATTGCTGCAGTGGAAATGGGAAGTTTCAGGTTTGTTACAGTATCCTTGGGCCCTTTCTCACCCTGTCTGATAGAAAGCCAAGTCCTAGTGAATACCCTTAAGGCGTGTTTCTTTTGGAGGAGTTTTTTCTACAAGTGTGAGACTACACCCTTGTCTATTACTGTACAGAAAAGTTTGAGAACAATGTGCCCGCTACTCTTGCATCTCATCTCTGTACAGTGATAGGGTATTTACTTTTATAGTTCTGTGATTACTTCTATCAGACAAGGTGGAATCTCCAGCAAAGTAGTGTGTGGAAATTTGTAACGGTGCACAGAGTTCCCTTCTGAGCCACAGCCCCACTGCGGTAAGCCATCCTGGTGCCAAGAAGCCTAGACACAGTAAAGGTGCAGACTCAAGGTCAAACTTCTCATGGTGTCTGAGACAGAAACAAAATTTTGGGTCTTCAGCATGCTGGCTTGCACCCAGTTTTACTCAATTTTACAACTTCACAGAGAAGAGGGCTGAATCTCCAGTGCTTAATAAGACCACTCTGGCTTAAGGTTGTGCATAGGTTTAATATTGGCTCCATATGGATACCCGAGGGAAGAAAAAACCCCACAAAAATAGTATTTTGTACTATGTTAATAAAAGCAAAGCAAACAAGACTCAAGCTCTTCTTTTTAGTAGTCCAGATGCATGTGAATGCTTTTGAGAACAATAATTGGAATTTTTCTCAGCAGCATCTGTGGCATAGGCAAGGAACTTCAGGTTTGTACACTGAACTTTTTTAGGTAATATGTCAGTTTGGGAGAAAAAGAGGAAGACATTAATACATAGTTTAAAAATTCAGCTAAAAGGTCACAAAGGGTTGCTCTGTGACCAAGATAACTTGAAATTCATGTTTATTTTTGGCAGTAAAACACTTTCCACATACAGAGGCAAAGAAATGGAAAATTTCCTATCTTGCTGGAGCCATTACAGTTTTGCTGCTCATTTTCCAGATTTCTTTGAAATAAACATGAGAAACATGATTGAAAAAATCCCATATCCAAGAAAAGTTCAGCATGAGCATATGAAAAGTCCTGCCAGATAAAGAGGATCTTTATACACTTGAAAGGGCATGCGGAAGTCCCATTTCACATGGTGTGACTGTAACTGCTATTTCTTATTGGATAAGAGGAACTGGACAGTGCTAGTGATGTCTCATGCTTTGATTTGAGCCCTTCCTAGATCAGGTTTCTGCTACAATATCAAAAGATTTTGGCAATTGCAGCTGAGCACACAATTTGCAACACAAGCTGAGCACACAGTTTGCAACAAAAAGAACAGTTATTTTTCTTCGTCCTTATTGCAGTACTGCTAACAAACAGAAAAGGACAACAGAGTTTTATTAATACTCTCAAGGCCCAATTACTAGTTTGAATATAAAAAAGGTTGTGAAAGGATTTACCAAGTTCATCTTTACTGACCTGATAATCTTCCAAAATGAGTTGTCTGACTTGTTAGACAAGGGAGGAGCAGGTTTTTTTTTTTTCATCTTGACCTCAGTAATGTTTCCAGCACTGTCTCCCATAACATCTTCACAGAGAAGCTCATAAATTATGGTCTATATGAGCCAACCTATTGAGTCTGAGACTGAAAACTGACTGACTAGGCAGGCTTAGAGGTTAGTGATCAGTGACACAGGGTTTAGTTGGAGGCCAGTAATTAATGCTTATTGCCAGAGGTCTAGCCTGGGACCACTCCTGTCCATTTTCATATAGGCTGCATGTTGGGGCAGAGCCTTCCCTCAGCAAGTTTGATGATAGTACAAAACTGGTAGGAGAGCTGATACACCCAGGGTTGTTCTGCCTCTCAGAGGGTCAAGTTGAAGAAATGGGCTGACAGGAACTTCATGAAGTTCAAACTGGGGAAGGACAAAGTTCTGCACTCAAGAAGGAAGAACCCCAGGAGCCAGCTCATGTGGAGGTCCACCCAGACAGAAGAAACCTCAGCATAAAAGGATTTGGGGGCTGTCTCTGAAAACCGGAAAATAAATTCTCCAACAATTTTATTAGGTTAAAAAGTCAATAAATATTACTTTTTAACCAGTGCTGGATGCATAGGGAATCTTCCTCAAAGTATGCATGCTAAGGGACCTATCAGACCAGGCTGTATTCCTGAAACCACGACATATTCATCACATTTTTGACTACATGCATATATGCTAATTTCCACAGACTAATATGAATATGGTTCCAGATCTTCTGATAAATCTTTTCTCTTTGTGACCATCTCAAATATGTCATCAAGTCATAATGTACTTCTCTTATAATTCTTTGCTCTGACACACGATCCTTGTTCTCAAAACTAAGATATCAGCTCGTACATATTAATCACTAATACAAGTAAATAAGGAAATATCAGCTGGAAAATTACTTACCAGTCACAGATGTAAGGGAGTTAACACAAAGCCACAGTAATCTCTGGCATTTGTACTAAGCACCGTGGCAGACAATACTAAGCATTAACCATGAATATAGGTATCATGCACTACAGCACTAAAGTTAAAAGAATCTTCCAACATCTTCCCCACAGCTGCATGGACCTCCTCTTTCAGAAACACACCCTCTTGGTAATGGTTTTGGTGGACTCCAAGTTGACCATGAGCTAGCCATGTTCCCTTGCAGCAGAAGAGGGTAATGAGTTGGTTTTGAACTTTCCTTGCTTGGAGAAATTGAAAAGACATCTGGACACAGTCTTGGTTCACTTGTTTTAGTCAGTCCTGCCTGAGAAAGGAGGTTGGACGAGGTGACCTCCAGAGATCTCTTTCAACCTCAGCCATTCTATGTTCTTTATATACAGTTATGTTTTGTCTTATCATATTAAAAAGTTTATGGGAGCTGCTTATTGATACTCTGATAGCTTTGGAGTAATATATCTTGCTTGCATTTTACTGAGAGTGCATAATCCTCAGAATTAACTTATGCGGTAAAGGATATATACATATATTTTTTTACAGCATCATCTTTAGACAAAATGTAAAACTGGGACAGGTTTCCCATCAGTTGTTGATTAACAAAAGTAAGCTGATAAAATACTTCCTAATATCAACAATAGACATCTAAACATGATTCACTTTTTGCCTTGTTGAAATGTAATATGTTGCTTTATTTTTGTTAATCTTCAGTTTCAGACAATTCAAGGCATGGTGACTCAAGCAACTTGCCCTCTTTGCTATTTTAAGTTTAAGAATAGGTGTATTTATGCAACAATGAAAATGACTCATGTCTGAAGCAAGGCATTTAGGGTGTAACTCTTCAGTCCTCCTTTATCACTCAAGGAGAGGGTAGTGTGGAGGGACAGAATCACAATGAGAAGGAAAATTGGATCTTTATCAGTCAAAGCTGGAGGAGCAAAATGAAGTAATTTTTTTAAAGCAGTTCATGTGGTATGTGAAAAAAGAGAGAATTTGCAAAGTTTAAATACAGTTCAAGGGAACTGAACATATTCTTCCACCAGATAAGTCAGAGCTGTGTTTTGGAAGGACGGTTTGCAAAATGAGCCACTGTGGGCAAGGTGGAAGGTGCCTGTGTTTCTCACTTAGTCTCAAAGCACAGCAGTTGTTAACAAGGAGCGACTTCAGAAAATACTCCAAGCAGGCATCCTCCTTGTTATGCAAACACAATAAACCCAGTGAGGGCTTGGCTCCAATGAAATTCATTCAGAGCAGAGAAGATGGGAGGACAGCCACGCAGGTCTGTAACAACAGCACAACATTTGCCTTCTGTCTGTATTCAGCAAGCAGCTGCAGATTCTCTGTGGCACAATAAAAAAATGCTCTATTTATACATGCCAACAATACCAGCAGATTCCGGAGCACGCCGGAGCATTCTCGCAATATGAAAACAAACTTGCTTTCTCGGTGACAGAAGGAAGATGTGAAAATGGGAGTTTTCACTGACTCGCCATAATAATAGGGGTTATTATAAAACTAAATTGTTCTTCTATACTACTATTTCCATACAAACAACTCATTTGCAAATGTGAAGACAAGTGTCTTAGTGGAAATAGACCCCTCTTACTAAAAAAGTTGTCTTCTTCCTTTGTGGTTTTATTTTAGGTTTATTTATAATATATTAACCCTATATATATATATATATANATATTTTATAGGGTTTTTTTAGGTTTTAAGAAAAACGATATGGCTAAATTCTTGTAACTCTTCAAGTAATTTTAAAAGAATTAGCAGAATTACCAATATATTGGTAAATAGCTTTTCCTCACATATGCTTTTCAAATATAGTTTGTATTTTATAGTAGTACTAAAACTGTAATCAAGCATCTGTTCTGCTGACTTCAATCTCTTTATTTATGCATTGAAATTTTTCTGTTTGGAATGGGTAACAGTTCTGATCAGACCTCCCCAGATATAAAACACCAAACTTTCATACTCTTAACACTTCCAGCAGATGGAAATTTTCTTCTTTACAGGTGCATCCAGAACAGATGCTATATGTACATCAGGCCAGCAGTCAGGGTCTGGGGCTGGTCTCTGACCCCAGTGACCCCTTTTTCTTGTTCTTAATTCTACTCTTCAACTGTCTAATCCACTTTTGTCCTCCTTTGTGAACAGATGCAGTCCCTTACGTTTGTCTTCAAATGCTTGGAAGGAATCACTGCTTTGTCAACTATTCTCCATTGCAGGCAGGGATAGCCCTATATTTTTTTCTACCTAGGAAAATGTTCAAAGAACTTGATGCTGTCACTGGTGGCTTTATGACTTTGTGGGCACAGCTTGGAGCTGTGCTGCTGTGAGCTGATATGGATTTCTTCTTTCCTTAGAGGGAAACTCAGCTGTGCCTGAAGACAAGAGCCCCTACTGCACACAGGCAGAGGGACATGGAAGAAAGACAGGCACTTTGAAAGCACAGTTAATTATGAAGTTCCCAGGACAATTTGCATCTGTTTCTGCAATGAAGAAGCATTTCAGCCACGAACCTACAGGCATGAGGAGAGTTCTTCAATAAATTAAATAAAAGTTCAGTGAGTCTGACTGTATGGGAGGAACCTGCCTTATTCCACTACTTGAGCTAAGTGGTGATAAAAGCTGAGCACAAGGTGAAAAGACTCCTTTGTAAGATTAGGCTTCATAAATCAAATTCTGGGTTTATTTGTAAGCTGCCTTGAAGCTCATTTTTTTAGCTAAAGCAATAGCAATATACTTAAGGGGAGAGTACTTTCTCTTCCATCTTCTAATAGTTCATTTGCACTTCAAAGTAATGATTCAGACGTAATCCAGCATTAATTATCATGACCTAATTAAGTTCTTTATGTTGCAGACTATGTCTCAATATATGATATGCTTTGCCATTTTGAGGGCTGGCTGTTCAGTCTCACGGCTTTTCCTAACTATTTATATCTGTCACAGCATTCCCCTTTTCCTTTCTATCCTTATGCACCTTTCTGAAAGATTTTCCATGGAAGGTTCTCATAAACACTTTAAAATACAGATAGATTATATTGATCCAGTCCACTTAACATGTTTGTATTGTGTGGCACGTGTTTCCTACATGGAAACAGTGCTATCTTTTGTTTCAGACTATTTCGTATCAATTAATATTATTTCATCCTGAGTGGTTTTGAACAACATTAGGCTTCAATGACCTGAAAACAGATAGCTCATCCTTTTTTTTCAGGAAAGGGAAAAATATGACAGTTTTCTGGGAGTATGGAAACATTCCAGCAGTGTTTCTTGGGAACTGATACATTTAATCAATGTCCCCTGAAAATTTAAAGGAGCAGTAAAAGAAACATCTAAACAGTAAAAGTAGTAAAGAAACATTTCTAAAACATCTTTAGAAATAGTTTTGTCTGAGGTTCTCTCACAAAGCTTGATTTTCAAAAGAATTCATATTAATTTACAATTAATTTTGAGCTCTGTTCCTGGCAATTGCTGTGCTGAGACATACAGAAATGGGTGAAGCATCAAAGTTGAAAGAGAAATTTCTAGTTAATCAGAGATTTCTGATTAACTCACTAGCAAAATTAAAACACTTGATGTTGGGTTTTTGCAAAAAACCTTACTTAGAAACCATTCTCCAACACTAGATGGTCATGATAGTTTATGACTCTGAAAATACATAGCATTTCTCTCAAATCTCTCTTATTTTTGTGAAAGATAAGTACATACAAACTATGAAACTCCTTGTCATTGATGATCAGATTGAACAAATGTGTAAAAAATTTAAAAATGAATAGGCTGAATTAGTGGAGCTGGTAGACCTACTAAGCAAAGAGGAAAAGGTTTTAGATTTAGGGTTAGCTCCTAAACCATTGACAGCTGGCATTTGAGACTGGATACTGATGGGAATATTAATCTATAGCAATTTTTTATTTTATACCAAGCATCTGCTACTGGATGGTGGTAAGTAGATACTAGATGGGTCACTGTTTGTCCAGTAAGTAATGAATTATTCATTCAGTATAACAGATAATTAATTATTTGCAAGAGACAACTTGCAAAAAGAAAAAATCCCCTTTGTTATTTTTAAACATTTGAAGATCAGGCCCAAGCCCACAAAAACTCTTTAATGAACAATTCCTGATATGTGCTACCATGCTGTTTCCTACACTAACTCGTTGCATAACTGAAAAGAGTGTTCTTTGTAACATTTTCTTTACAGGACACTGCATTACAAGCAAAGGTTTACTAAGCATAGACAAAGATGGGACAAATCTTTTAATACTTCCAAGAACAGATTTCTTAGTAAAAAAGACAAATTTAATGAAAAGTAATTTGAAGCCTGTTGAAAGAAATATTGGACTTCAAATCCACGGAAGATTTTGTACTTGAATTTAGACTCCTTTTTAAATAAACCTGAAGGCTAAAGCACACTAAATTTTGAAGAATCCCTTGAATATTTTTTGGTTTAATCAATTCTGTCCAAAAGTATATTGCAAGACACAAAATCTATTCCAATTATGGTGATCACTGATTAAAAACCCAACTCTATGCTAATTTGCTAACACAAAAATGCTAATTTGAGGGATTCAAATCTTGACAAAAATGTGATGTTCCCACTAATTAATATGTGGTTTTCAGTTTGTACTTCATTGTTCATTTCAAATATTCCTAAAGAGACTTTTTCTGAACTGAGACTCTCTGTACATGTGAGTATCCCAAGCAGGCTGTGTGGGAGATTGCTGTTTTGGGAGACAGGCTGGAGAAATGCAACTTCCGTCCCATAAGATCGTGTTTCAAAGCAGAGAACTTTATTGCACTGAAAAACTCATTTTCTGTTCAGCACCAGATGTCAGCAGAGCTTTAAGTAGCTGGCTCACAGTCTAGATTTTTTAGCAAATATGTGACATTTACCAGACCTACACTTACACTACAGCCACTTGGTGAATCACTAACAGGTGAGGAATTGCTGCTCTCTGTCCTTGCCTAGATGTCCCCTTGTGTCCCAGGTGTGAGCAGCTCAATTCTTTGTGCTGCACACTTCCATACTCCTGCTTTGTTTCCACTGAGCCTGCTCAGGCACAGCTGTTAATTGCTCCCTATGCAGCCAATACTGCCTGCTTTTGTGGTTTGGTGGGTGGGTTGATCCTGGGCACCAGCTAAGCTCCCTTCCAGTCACTTCTTACTCCAGCCTCCCAGTGGGATGGGAGGAAAAAAGTGGAAACCAAACCAAACCAAACAAGCAGTTATGGGTCAAAGTGAAGACAGGTTAATCAGTAAAGAATAAAATTGTGGAAAAAAAACCCCAAGTGATGTAAAAGCAATTCCAGACCTGCCCAGCAGCAGAGTGGTGTCCAGCCTACCTTCAAGAGTGGTTGCTTACAACAAAACTTGCCTCCCCTGGTGTTCTTGCAGAGCATGATGCCATGCATTATGAAGCATCTCTCCAGTCAGTTCAGGTCAGGTGTCCCAGCTCTCCCCATCCTAGACTATGCCCTGGGAGAAAACAGAGTGAGAACCAGATGATGAGCAAGCACTATCCAGCAAAAGCTAAAACATTGTGGATTTTGTTATTAACTACTTTCAACACAAATGTAAAACACAGCACCATTTGAGCTGCTATGAAGAAATCTAACTGGATCCAGTACACAGGGGAGGCAAACTACCCCTTGCAGCTATTTCAGAACATGCAGCGTGAGAAGCCTTAAACTGGTGAAGATCACTGCTTGGTGCAGCGTAGCTGTGGGGTAGATCTGCAGTGAGCCAGAGCTCCAAGTCCTGTGTGGTGGACCTCTAAGGCCAGGAGGTGGAAAAACTGACCTGTGTTCACAGAAAACCACACTGTTTTTCAGGCTTTCTGCCAAGGAAATTTTACAGCCCTGCAGTTTTTCCTTCCACTACGTCCTATAAAAGAAAAGTCCATTAAGAGCACGGAGATACATGTTTCCCTATCCACTCACCTCACCTTTCCCTGGAAGTTGCCACTTCTTAGTGGACCTTCCTAATTTGAAAAACAAACAAACAAACAAACAAACAGCAAAGCAGCAGTGTTCACCTGCTCATCCCATGTCCTCTCGTCAGCTCTCTTCTCACTTAGTAGCACAAGCTATCTTGTTGCAGGAGTGCATGGCTTGGAACCTGTGGTTCAGTGCTGCTCCCCTCTGTCCTCCACTGAAATCCCTGGGACCACCATGGGAAGCCAGGGGAGGATGTGAAGAGGGCAGTGCTTCACCTCGGTTCCAGGTTGAGTTGTGTTAGCTTGCCCAGGATGTCTCAAAACCAAGAGAGGGCTAAGACCAAGAGAGAGAGTTCTACATACCAGGAAGTTCTCTGTGGCAGCTGCCCAATTTGTCCCTTCCAGGCTCAGTAAAGTAGTTAATGCATTTAACTCTGTACATTTTTTTACTTCGGTAGGACTGTGTTTGGCCTTAAAGTACACCACCAAATACTCTGCTAGGCTGGGATCTCTAGAGAGGCACAACATTCAGACTTATTTCCCATTCATGTGGACTACTGTTAAGTAGACACCAGTTTTGCTGGCACCTGGTCATTTAGCTATTTAGCCTAACAAAACAAAAGAAAGGATTCATAAATGGATGTATAATTGCATGATATGATACCAATGCTGTTAAGTTTCTGTCCTTTTGTATACTGGTAGACTGATCACCCCACTTTACTGGTTTTTTGTCCTTAAACATGGATTCTTCTGTTTTAGAAGGACACTTTGTCTTCTAAATCAGAAAATAAGAATATGCACAAATATGAAGTCTTTGCCCTTGTTTGTTACTAAAAGTGTAAAAAGTATTGTGCTGTTTCCCTTACAATTCTGCTTGTGTACGTCAAACAATATAGTTAGCTGAGACTAATTTTTCTGTTGAGCCTCTAAGGAGGCAGAAACACAGAATGACATGCTCTCTTCAGAGAGACAGAGTCACATGCTCTCTGAACATAGGCAAGTGATACCAAAATAGAACCTGACAGTCATGAAAGTTTCAGACAACACAGATCTTTGACTAGTGTATAATATATATTTTTCAAGAATATAATGCAGTTATCTCAAACACTGTATGAAATTAAAGGCTCTGCGTAGAATCGTGGGCATTCTAACTCAGTTCCATTAAAGTCCTTAGGGGCCTGGTGCAAATCCTTGCTGATGCATGCAAGAGCCTTGCCCAGCTGTGAATTTGACTTCTGTTGTATAAAGCACTCTCGGTCTCATTATAAGCCAATGTTGTTTTAGTTTCAAGGAATGTGACAGATTCATACTTACAAAAGGATGGTTCTGCATTTTCCCTATATCAAGGGATTTTAATCTAACTGAAAATAATTCCTTTTTTGTTTTCCAGATACTTGCACTCTAATTTATATTTAGATGCTTTCTGCAGGGGAAAAAGAGTTTTAACAACATAAAGGCTAACAGCATGTGTGCATTTCTCTGCTTCAAAGCAGACAGAGGGAAACCACTTTATAGTCAAGCTTCATATTGGTAGGCAGTGAATCCAAATCTCGATGTATGGGAAACCACATAGAGTTTACTTGCCAAGAGGGTTTTAGAGAAACAAAAAACATACCATGAACAAACCTAGAGGAATTAACTTGTATAAATTCATGTATGCACAAGTAAACAGAATAGATTTTCTTCTTAGTACCCTGTTCAGGCAAAAAGATAGTCAGTTTTGTTCCTCTAACTGTTTTTAGAGCCAACAAGGGAACAAACATGACAGGTTGCCCTCCTCCAGCTGATCCCTTAGTTGCACACAACAGGTTAACTTTGCTTCTTTTCTCCTCTTAATCTTGCCTAGTCATTAGAAATTTACTTTGATGAAACAAGTAGGAAATGCCTCTTTTTTCTGTTTCTTTTTTCTGCTTCTTCTCTTACTGAAGCATCTCAGTGAGATATTAAACTAATGATCTTCGCATCTTCCAAAGGTTCTTGTTGAAGGGTGTTTTTTAGGCTATTTTTTGTTTGTTTGGTGGAGGCTTGGGGATCTCTTGAGGTTTCTTTAAAGGAGACATTCATTTTTTCTAAGCTGAATTCAGTGCTAACAATATATAATATAAGATCAGCCTCTGTTTATGGGTTAAAGGTGTGAAACGGCACTTTTCCTCTTTCTGTAGAAAAGTAAACAAAGAGATAATCTGTTGCTTAACTGAGTTGCATGAACTGAGTTGCATACTTAGTGTTGTCACAATTTGAGAAGACTCTTGTGTTTATTGTTTCATTTATGGATTTCTTACTGGGGTTTATAGATTTCCACCCCCAACAAAATTAACAAGAAAGGCTTTCTCTTTTTTTGTTTTAGTGCCATTAAAATAGATACTGCATCCTAAAGGACACTTTTGGAAGCCTGTGGTCTACCATGGTATCATAGTCACACTCAGACTTGAAATGAGCAGGAGTTTCCATTTTTGCCTGTTCTACATCAGTCCCTTTGAAAAGTGATAAGCAGGTTCAAAGTGCTGCAAAACTTCAAAACTAGAACAGATACTTTGGAAACTGCACTTCTACAACACAGTATTCTTACAGTGATATCAGTGTACAGGAAAGGTGGGGATAAGTTTAGATCCTCAAAAATGAGCCTTTGTTTTGTGGGCAGCTGTCAAAACAGGATGTGCATCAGTTTCTCTGTTGCAACAGAATAAAATTCTATCATGTTGTCTCTTTCAGTAGCATAAAATATTGCATTTGAAAAGGAATTTTTTATTATTTTGTTATAGGAAAGAAAAACACATGATGCTAAGGACAAATGGCTCTCAATGTTCCATTTTTTTCTGTAACCTGAGTAACAATCTGTGCATCATGGACCGGTGCATGGACATTGCAAGCAAATAAGGTGTCTTTGTCAAGGCAAGCAAAAATCCTTGGATTAGAGCTCAAAAAATGGGCAAATTTTTGAACTTGACACTTCTAGGATTTGTCTGGAGTGGATGATTCCTAGAGAGGATATGGAAATACACATGGGTGAGACTGCTGATTGCTCTGCAAGGGGTCTCACTGCAAACGTGCAGCTCCAAGCACTCAAAACTCTCAAGTGCGGACATTTTCCAAGGCACCCGGGATAAAGATGCTGCCAGGGTTGAACGGTTAGTGTCAGTGAATGGATGCAGTGGTCTTGGCTGAGCAGACAGGCTTTCACTACCAGCTCAGGGGCAGCAGGACCCAGCTAAGGGTTTGAGATCGATCCACCAGAGGGAGATGTAAGGCTGCACACGTTTGAGCTGTGCCATCTCCTGTCTACTAGTAACGCATTCGTAACCATTCGTGCTGCCATCTCAAAGGTCAAGCTAAGTCAAACTAATTGTTGTGGAAACAACAACGCCATTAGGCCACCAGCATTTGCTAAAGACGAACATTACCACTTTAACCTTGCCTCTGGCAAAGCCAATTCATGTAATACCAGGGACAAAAACAACAAAAATCGCCAAAACCAACCCAGCCCAACCCAAACAAATAAACTGAACCAGCACCCAACAAAACAGCCCTCAAACAAAATTCTTGTCGCTGTTTTTGTAACAGACCTATGCAGCCTATTGCATATTACAGCATATGCAGCATATTACAAATGTGGCTCTATGCTGTGCATGTATAATTTTTTTTTGTACCTGTTACTGCTCTACTTGTTTCTGCAAATATTTTGGCATGGACCTTTGGAATAATTCTAATGAAGCTCAGCCTGCTGGGTGTTTTTCTCAGAGTGTATTGCAGGGAATACATGTTTTGAAAAAATTCCAAGGAACACTTCAAAGTCAATTCTGCACTCAAAATAATCCTTCAAAAGCAAGCATACAGACTACAACAAAAACACTTAGTGAGCCACTCTTAAGAAGCTGATTCAGACAAACTCTTGGTTAGATTTTTGTTCTCTAGGGATATTCTTTGCCTTTTTATTCTTTGTATCTGTCTCTTCCTTTTTTATGTCTTTACTAGACCTTCCTAGTTGTGTAAATGAAGAAGCTAAATACAGTAATAAAGTAATAAATAATAAAGTAAAATATGTTATAGGAATAAAGTGATAAGTAAATAATAAGTATAGTAATAATGAAGTAATAAGCCATAAAGTAATAAAGTAAATTCAGCTTCTTGGAAAAGTCAAGCTACAGTTGTTAGTAAAATCTTGTAGATTTCTGCTCTGGACCAGAATGAAAAAAAAAAAAAAAAAAAAAAAAAAAAAAA
>VXBR01008564.1:443637-460369 GCA_013400215.1 Cisticola juncidis
GGAAGGAGGCTCTCCCGCCCTGGCCGCCGGCCCTGCGGTGTGCGAGCCACGCTGTCTCGGCGGAGAGGCATAGTCGCTGCGCTGGGTATGAGACTGTCTGTCCGCACCTTGCGTGGGGCTCCCGCCGGCTGTGTTATCCGGCCACGGCGGGAAGCAGCCGGCAGATCAGACCGTCAGGAGTCGGGTCGACCACAGGCTGGCACAAACACGCCGCGGGGTAGCAGTCCAGAGCTGGTGCTGTTTTCAGTTTGCAAATCTAGACACTATCTGTTTGCAGCAGACAAGATAGAGTAGCTCCTTGGCACCCTGCAGTTTTGCAGATGGAAACACAGACTCCGTTTTTGCTATGCATTAGCTTAAATTAATTTGAGGTCAGCCAAAACTTAGATGCATTTTTGTCATATTTTCTTAGTCTTGAGTCACATCCTGACTGGCACTGATTGTTGGGGAACAATATGTCCTTACTCTTAGGAGGAAATACATTTCTTAGAGTGCAAACTTCTCTCAGTCTATAAGAGGTAACAATATACTTCTTTTCAAGCCTTTCCTTCTTGTAGCCAATATCTAGCCTCTCTTTCCTGCATCAGCTAAACATTCTCCTCCTTTATTATCCTGCAGCATTTTTTGTAACAAATACTCTTCATTTGCATAAACAATGAACACATGGTTGCGTTTTTGGTATTGTGTTCATCTTTGATTCTTTAAAAACCATAATTTCTCAGAGCTATTATAGGTGGGTGTGTAGGTGTGAGAGAGCCATGCTTTGCATTCAGTTATCCACAGGTCTTAGCTCCTAGATACTCTCTTGGGCTTAGTGGGAACTGAACTCTTCAAGCATTTTACTGTAAGTGTGTAGCACTTGAAAGACTGGATTTTTTTTCTAAAGCTGAAAGGAGTTTGCCTGTTTAAAAGGCAGCAAACACCTGTTTACTACAGGTGTTACCAACCAAAGGCTTGAGATGAGTTAAATTGTGTGGTCATGAGACTATTGTATAATCAGGCAGGTTAGACATTGGCAAGGACCATTCTTCAGCTACACAGAAGATAGCAAAGTCTTATACTAAAGGTGAGGTCTGTCCACAGACTGAAAGCTGCCACAGGCATTCAGGCCAGTCTAAATTGGAGTCTGTGAAAACCTTGAGTCTGGGAGAGTCACAGCCTGTAAAATCTAGACTGCTTCAGCACCTACCCTTTGTGATTCAGTGGAATCTCTATTGCACTTACTGATGTGTCCCAGCTTGTAAGTCCTATCTCACACTAACTTTGGCCACTTCTTTTCTGATCAATGATACTAGATGAATTCCTAAATTTGTTAGTTAGGATGAAAATAGTTATTTTGTTTGAGTTCACTTTGAAGAAAATGTTACTCCTCTTCCTACTGAGCTGCTGATTGCTTCTCTTTAGACTGTGTGACAGAAAAAGGGCAATTTAAGAAAGTCATGATCTGCCTCATGTTCATAACTTCCCCTTCCATTTTGCCTTGTATAAGCATTTCTGCTGGCTTCAAGCAGGTCTCACTGTGGGCATAAATTTTTTCCAGTGTTTTGAAGGCAGAGGCATAATTCGTGAAGGCTTAAGTTTCTAGGTGTTTTGCTGACATGATTAATCATGCAAATAATTCTAGGGGCTTCCATGCTGGACTGCTTCTCTGACTAGTGACAAGAAATATATGACATCTAAGTAGAAGCCCACAGAAGCAGATTAGCAGGGAGACAAAACCTCAGCAGAGGCACTCAGCTGGCTTTCCTCACCTCCGTGCAGAAGACAAAGTGGGCACTCAGCCTAACACTGCTTGTTGCTCACTCTGTACCCATGTGTCCTCTCATAAATTCTACAGGACTGTCAAATGCCTCCCATGCTGCAGCTGCAGAAGGGGCAGGAGAGCACTGGCCCTGAGCTGGCAGAAGTGGGCTGTGATGTAAAGGAATAGTGGTATACTTGTTCAAGCACACAAGTAATGCAATCACGATTGCTGTGCAGCCCAGATGTTTGCATTACAAGTACCCTGTCACCTCTTGCCATGAGGTTCACTGTTTTCAAGCACAGATGTAATGGGCAAAAGTTAAGTAACCCATGTATTTGAATGTGCCAGCTTTGCAGTCATGGCAGACAGAGATGGCTCTTTCCTTACACAGTTGAAGATGTGACCAGTTGGCCAAGCCAGTTTGTGTGTGTTGACCACAGGCAGGCACTTTAACTCTTTTGTCATTTCCTGAGACTGTCACAAAGCAATATAATGAGATTAGTAATATCTTATTTATATTTATGTAGGCTCAAATTTTTTCTGAGAAAGTATGTTTCTACTAACAGAAGTTTGTCTAAATGTACTGATCAGGGTGCCCAAAATCCATTTAATCTAATGAGCAAATTAATTTTGTAAGTATGTGAAATGCAGAAGATTTGAAGAGTATTTTTCATACATATTCATCAAGTCCAACTGCTTAAGATTTGCTTTTCAATGTAAGCAACTTAAAAATGCATTTGAAGACCCAAGTTAAAAATAGTTGACTTCCTGTTTGCCTGCACCAAAGAGTCTATTTTTGTCTTTATTCGGTAGATTGCACACAGGCATTTCTGAGGGATGTTTCAGGCCTCCTTTGTAGCAATCCAGCCCCTGGATTTGTATGTTAAATCATTTTGGTTTGGTTAGCGGTCACGTTTCTTCCTGACATACAGATATTGCTAATATAAATATGGAAGGAATACAAAAGTTTATTCTAACCTCTAAACATGTTTTCAGCTTGCTCTTTGAATAGTGACTTGATTTCACTGTCACTTTCAGAACTGTGCTGAAATTCAGGGGAATGCCCAAACTTGAAACATCCTTTTAATACTTGACTCTCCTTTGTAATTATGGTTGATAGATTTTCCCAATGCTACTGAAAATAAACCTCATCAATAGCCCATTTTAAATGGTTTTATCTATAGACATCAATTTGAGGCTAGCTAAGATTGATTAATGTATCTCTTAAAAACAAAAGATGTGACACTATCTGGAGGTACTATTTTTAGAGTTTATGTGCATGTTTTGTTGAATTGAAGCTGCACAGAATGAAGGAATTTATTTTTCATTCTCATATATATAGATATTTAAAGCTGTGTAAATTCTGTTCAATGATATAAGCAGAAATAGATTCTATGTATTTGTATATGTTCAGTATAAGTATTTATGTGAAAACTGTCCATGCAAAACAGGTATATGGAGTGTGGAGACAGGATCGATATGTCTTCAGTTCAGTCTGTTATTTTGTAGTTAGCAAGAGAGTTTGTTTTTGTAATCTGAAAACAATCAGCCTCAGTTCAGAATCTCTGAAATTATTTATTTGTGTTTCTTGGATAGTACTTCTATTTGGGATAAGTACACTGCTGTAGGTTTGGACAGTTGATCCTAATGAAGCAGCCTGCCTGAGTGATCCTTTTGGGACTTAATCTGTGTTGCTACTGCAACAGCTGCTTGAATTGTGGGGGTTTTCTCCTTTTTTCCCCTCTTGTTTTCAGAGATTTTAGCTGCCTTACCGCTAGGTCTGCCAAGTTAGAGGGTGTTGTTTCTACCTGGCTTCTGCAGGCTGAAATTTGCTGCCTTTCTGAACTGCCTGTCCATCATCCTAACAGCCAAATTCTTGAGATGCTAGAGGGCTCCTTTAATGTGAGCACTTACCTTTCCTGCTTGTCTGGGGCCCAATCCTGCATCCTTGGAAGAAGTAGGATTTTTGATAATCCCTCTTGTAAAGCCTCTGTTGTGACAGGGACCTTGCATTGCCAGGAGGGTGCAGCTTTCTCCCACCTCCCCCACACACTATTGTTTCTGTTTGTGTGCTAGAAATAAAAAGGCTGCATGGCCTTCCCCCTTGGTGCACACACAGACTTCTGAGGTCAGTGTTTTGACAGGAATGACTTGTGTGAGGAAGGTGAGCAGAGCTTGCCTCTGTTTCTCCTTCGTGCCAGTCAGGCTGCCCAGGTGCTTCCATGTGCATTGGCAGCAGGACCAAGAATTGAAAATATGGATAGTTTTCATCCAAAATATCAGATGAAGTACATCAAAATATCTGCTTTGCAAGATGCAATTCATAATACATCTAAATATGAAATGGAATGATTTAAGTCTTTGCAGGGAAATGAAAATTAAGAACCATGATGAAAATCACGAACCATGGAATAAATATTTTCAGGCGATCTGATAACCATTTTCCTTTCCTATAATTTGCTAAGTATTTCACATTTGTGCTTATTAGTAATGTGTTTTGATTGCATTCTCGTAGCAGGGATAATTATTAATTTGATGGTGAACATTTTTTCTGTCCACAAATACGACAAAAGATTGTGTAATGCTCTGGAATGTCATAGGTATATTGCTGGTCTCATGCCAAGATAATTTTCCTCAACAAGATACGTATCTAAATAGAATGCATTATGGTCATTACCTTAATAAAATGTGAGTCATGAACACCAGCACTTTCATTCTTAAAATACTTCAGTAAACTGGTATATCCATTTGCCAATGGATAGAACCTACTGTGGAAGACAAATCTGTTGCAGTGTGGACAAATAGTCTCCAGCATTATCCCTGAAGCTCTGTGCTTAATTTAGCAATTTATGGGTGAGCTCACTAATGAACATTTTAAGCATGCTTGCATGATGTACATTACCACCAAGTTTTAACTAAAACTATAAAGGTAAAACTATTATAAAGTCTCTCCTGACTTAGCAAAGTCCTAGATTTTAAATGAGACTGTTGGCTAAGCGTATCAGTTTGTTCTGGATGACAGATAGAAAAACTGTCTGCTTTATAGCTAACTCTGTATGTGAAAGTCCTGTAGCTATTGAGAAAAGATAGCAATTGATAGCACAAATTGCTCCAAAACCGTCATTCAAGCTCAGGTTTCTGGGTAGCAATTTATGACTCAGAAAAGCTTTCATGTTCCGTCTTGAAAAATATATGCATACTCTGGGAAAATAAAAAGGAAAGTTGAAACTATTCAAGCGTGTCAAATCACATCATATGTGTCCATGCAGGAGATCAGCAGGTGAGTCACAAGGAATTTGGGAAGTATTGCTTTTGGGGGATGCTGTAGCACTTCTGTATTTCAAATGGATTTTCTCACTTGCAGGAAAGAAGCAGTCACTTCAGAGATGTGTAAGAAACATTCAAAAATGTCAACCTCTGACAAGACATAAATTCCTGTTGAAATAAAAACTTGTAATATTCAGTGCAATTAGTCCATATATTTCTACAGATTTTCAAAATAATTTTCTAATGCTGGTTTTTAAAACCAGTTCAAAAAAGAACGTTTTAAAACCCCTAATCTTTTGATAGTACTGCATCTTCTCTTCATCTTGCTATCAAGTCTATTACAGTAACAGTCAAAATTAATTTATAATCCACCTGCTTTCTGACAAGTACAGTTGTCAGTTTTTTTATCTGTTATCTCTATGTACTTGTTTTTAGTGTCTTTGTGTGAAGGAACATTTGAGAGCTGAGCAGAGGAAGGGAATCTGATTTATAACAGGTGAATAGGAACTCAATTAGTTTTTGGTACAGCTGTCCAAAACATTCAGTCTTTCTTGTGAGGGCAGGGTATAAACATAGTGAGTGCATTCTTCTTTCTTCTCAGCTTTCATGTTTGCTAGTTCACTGTTCAAGGCTAGTGGACAATGGTGGATTCTGCTGTATTTCTATACTGAAATTTGTATAACCATGGAAAATATGTCAACCCTAGATAGCAAATATTATTTTGATTTCTACCATCAACGAACATCATCTACCGTCAAATACATTTTCACAGAATGAGCTGGCAGCTAAAATTCTTCTTAAAATGCTTTTTTAAAATAACATTTATGTTTATAACGATCTTTTCTAAAAATTATTTTGAAGTGTAGAGTTTTATGACCAGCTGCTCAAAGGATTCATACTTAAGAATCCAGTACTGCATATTCTGTGAACAAACAATTGGTACAAAATAAAGCTTGTGGTTCCTGCAGAGTATCTTTCTGGCATGTGTTGCTTCCTTCGTCCTAGAGATGGGTGGCTTCTTCCATTTTGTCTGTGACAGTTAAGCATCTGCAGTTCCTGCTTGCTTCTTTGAGCCTCGTTCTACATTACTATCAGAGTTTGATAGTGTTTTTGAGATGAGGGAGAGCAAGCTGAGTAGAGGAGGGTTGTGCTGTTGAACAGGCATTGTTTCACAATATGCTGAAGAATTTTATTTCTGCTACTGGTGGCAGAATAATAGTGGTATCATATTATTGCTAGTTTTCAACACATGCTTTCTACAGATGGGGGAGATTAACACTGCAGTGTGTGTTGTTTGAGCTGCAGTGCTGAAAACAAAAGGTTTGCCACAGCTGCTTCAGCCACAGCAAGGCAAGGGCCCCCGGGGACCTTTGGCAGAATCTGCTCTCTGTGCCTCCCAGGCCAAGAACAGAAGTGTACGAACAGTGTTCATTTGTTGATTAATGACAGCTGGTTGTTGTCAGTGGTCCCTTGCAGGTCACACATGTTTAAACTTAATCAGAGAGAGCTCCTGTCCTTTCTTTCGTTTTTTTTACCTAAATATTTTGCTGAATCCTATACGAGGTAGGAAATGTTTTAACTAATGTTTTCTATTAGATGCATTGATTGTGTGGTCAGAAACCTCAGGCTATATAAGCAAGTGGATGCTAAACATTTTGGTCTAAGTTTCTTCCCTGATACATTTTTTGAAGTATCAAAAATTCCAATTTACATTAGAGTGTGTTTCTGTACTGAACCAAGCAGCAAAACTTGCATTGACTTCCACTGACACAAGAAGAGCCCCTGAAGCTATTGTTCTAGTTCAGCCTAAATTGCACTGGAAAGTGGTTTGGGGTATTTCTGTGAATATTCTGAAATAATATTTCTTCCTTGACGTCTGGTAAATTGCATAGCTGGAAGTTTCAGTATGTATGTGTACTCACTTTTAAATCAGATGTTTTGGTCCACTTCATGCACATTTCAAAATGCATCCTTATAAAGTGTAGTAATGCTTCAATAGTAATCAAGATAAGATGGAATATTAACGAAATGCAATTTTTTTTAAATGAGATATGAAACCTTTCCATTAACAGTGAACTGAAGATTACAGTGGAAATGAGTACATGGGAAAATGATTGTAGTGGATGCTCAAGCCTTTTTGGGATTAATTTCCTTATTTAGTTTGAATTAAAAACAAAATAAAACACAATGAAGTTTATTTAGGGAGTGTTTTCCAGATTTTTAATAAGGTTGAAATTATAAACTTTTGGGTGAGAAATATTTTTTTCAAAACCACAGTTAGATAAGAAAAGTAATGCAAAAAGTGATTGGATCTTTTGCTGAAGATTAAGGCACTGATATCAAGCTGGTAAATACATATTTCAAAAAAATCTTGGGGACGAATTTAAGTAGGTATAAATCTTTGCAAAAATATCTACATTTGAGAACAAAGATACACCTTGAACACATAACATAGAAGAAATTAGTAGCTTTTCCAACTATCTTTTCCAAACATTTTTGCTGGAAGCTTCAAGACTGCTGAATGGATATGGATGTCTGAGCATTTGGGCCTTTTTCAGTTTGTCCAGTTTCTTGTTAAAAAGTTGTAGGAGAAAGAAGGTGAGTGATTCATAGGGTCTTTGAAAATCTATAGGTTCTTGCTAAAATAATGAAAATCAGGAGTGGTCTTCAGGTCCACTGAGTGAGCACTTTAAAATTTTTATTAATATCTTGGCTTTCAAGTAATTTATTGCTACAACACATGTGATTCACATAGGTTTCTGGCGAGTAGCTGGTACTGGACTTGTGACATTCTGTCTTCTTCAGCAAGACCTGCTGTGTCATTGAGAAAGTTGTAGGAGTCACAACTTCCTCCCCACCCTTCAGTGACTGTGGATATACCTTTGACTATACCAGAAACCACATAAAATTAAAGAGTGTCCAATGCATAGAAAAAGCATGCAGTGCTTGATAGATGCTGTGCTTGTGTATCTCTGTTCAGCTGGAGTGAGTTTTTTGTCCAATTGTGGTAAATAAGGGTTTTGTCTCTGGCTTGGAGCCACATTTTCAATCCTTTAATTTACTTGGGATTTTCTTTTGGCAGGACGGGATGTTCTGCTGTGTCTGTGAAAATGTCTTACTTTATTGACAAGTTATGAAGGTCAAGAGAAAAACTCAGTTCGGTTTGCATTCAGAGACATCAGAAGATGAAGAGGAAAGGACCCAAGGAAATAGAAGTAGTCTATTTACAAAGGCTAATCAAATTTAAACCTTCTTCAAGTTTTTAACTATAACTGTTTGTGATTTTAATTTTCAGTTCTCACCTCTTTCCATATTTAATTTCTGTTTGAGGGGGATAATTTTCTACTTACTTCTGAAAATGTTGTCCAGATATGGAATAACGCATAATCTCTTTACAGGTGCAGTCAGAATTGATGCTTTTGTCCTGCTGGTGATTTGCTGTAGTGATTTTGATCACTAATACTTCTGATTATATCCACTGACTTTGAGATTTAAATTCTAATGCAAAGTTATATTTGTGGTCTAATGCTATCTTAAGTGTATATCCTTTCCTAACTCTGGGTCCCAGGAGACCTCACAACTAAAAAAATCTGATGTCATCTTTTACTCTCATTGTTACTGGCAGAAGAAGTTTATTCCATACCTCAGAGTTGGCAGTGTTTCTTAAACTGACATTATAAGATAGTTACTTGTAGTAGACATCTATAAAAGAAAAAAAAAAGTGATAAAACCCCTGTACTTTTCTTTCAAACATCCTTTGTTCAGAGATATTTGCTATTTCTGCATTCCTCAAGAAATTCAATATTTGCTTTAATAATACAGAATAAATACTGACTGCTGTATAGTGGTATTGATTTAATAAATCCCTTTGATACTAACACATCTAAATTTTAAGCATTACTTTGTACATTTAGAAGGCTCTTCTGACCATGGTCCAGTTGTAACCACATTTTTTCACTCTTAATTAAAGTTTACTCTCTTTACAGTTTCTCTCAACAAATTAATCTGCTGTGATGGCTTAGTAGTGGATGAACTTTAAAATGATGGTGTATCTCCACTACCTTTCACTTTTGTTTTTTTCATGGCCTTAACTGAACAGATCATGTTTCCACACCTACAATCATGTTTCTTTTTTTTTTTATGTTTTCTTTTTTTTTATTAGCAAAATGCTGAAGATTAAAACAACTTTTTATTTTTAATATGTATTGCAAATTGGGAATTTATTATTCAAAGTGCTACATAATGTTTAGTAACCTGGATAGCAGGTAATGACAGCAATTCATGTAACTATGGGGAGAACTATGCAGATGATGGCATGAAAAATGCTTTAGCTTCCCTGTGTTATTTAGCACAGGCAAAACGTAGGCAAATTATAGAAATTTTATTAAATACAATACATTCACTGAAACACTGACATACATGTGTAGAAGCAGGAGTAGAAGCAGGAGAAATAGATGTATAGCTTTTATTTATGCAGAAAAAAATAGTTATTGATGACTAGAATCTCTACTATGCAAGCAGATGTTTGATAACCTTAGTTTCTCTTTGCATATGGGAGAGGTTACCTGTAACTCAAGACCAGTATTGCAAATTTTGTGTTTGCTTGGTTTTTTAAGGTTGTGATTTTCAAGGTGATTTTAGATCATTTTTTCTGGCATATATTCTAGTTTCCTTTCATACAGTTTGTGACAGTCTGTTGTTCTTACAAATTGCTATTTTTCTCAAGGACAGTAAAAAAACTGTTGTGTTTGCTTTGAGGATAGTGTCTGCCTCAGTGTAATATATTGCATTTCTTTCCTCAAGTGTAGGTGAGATAGGCCTTTTGTTTTAATAAGCTGAAGCCTTCATTGCCCTGGAAAGTCAACAGCCTGTCTTCATCCACCCAAGCAAACTATTTTTCTGAAGTTTCTTTGGTCATAGAGATGTGTGTGTTTACTTGTCATTGGAATTTCACTCACTGTTACCTGTAAGAACATGCTGGTGGGAGAATTTGGGGTGTGGGAGCATTTACACAATACTGTCTGTCATTGCTGCAATGAAATTTGAATCATGGACCTTTGCATCATCAGTGTCATCTTAAGCCATAGTTGTTGTACACAGGGCTACATTACTCCGAGAACTGCTAGAAGTCTCTTGCAGAGTATTTTCAGAGTCAAAGAAAAGTGACCCAAGTGTATCTAGGTTATTTGCACAGAGAGATCACACTAGAAATTATGAGAATCTGGCTTAATTTAAAGGTGAACTGTATGAGTTTTACTTTTGTACCCATGCAATCTTCACTACCTATGTGCTAAAACCCAAATGTTTAAAATCAAAGTATTTTAGAAATCATCATGAAACAGGGTGCTGGGCTTTGTAGGTTCAGACAGTAGTTGTTTTTTGGTTTGGTAATCTACATTAGGCGTCTGGAAGAAACCATAAAAGCACTGGAGACTGTTAAGGACTAGAAAAATTATTGGTACAGCATGTCCTTGAAATCTTTTTAAGTTGGATGCTGCTAAACAATGCACTTTTTATATAGTCAGATTCAAGTCATAGCTTTTCAAACAAGGAGTATACCTTATGACAGAAGAGCAAGATTTGGAGTGTCTTGGAAACAGTGTTTGTGGAAAGAAATCAGAGTTTATGAATACCTGCAAAGACTAGAGCCTTCTTTGGTGCAGGAACTAAAAGTACATTCTTTTGAAAACCTACTGGTTTGAGGCTTCTTATCTGTAAATATCAGAGTTTCATCTTGCACAAGTCTTTTTTTCAAGTCTTTTGTGTGTGTGTGTGTATGTGTGTGTGAACACTAGAAAATTAGACAACAGAAGAGATTTCAGTGAAGAGGTACAAACCCAGCTGAGTTACTGGAAACAGGAGTCATGAGAGGTTCAGTCTACTGTTTCCACAATGGGCTAAAGATGATATAATATCTTTCTATTAGAGGAAGGTATCACTTGAGGATTTAAAAGTGGCCTTTTTACACTCTGATTTTTCCTACAAGAATTTTGCATCCTGAAATCTCTGGGACAAGGCTTAGGGGCTATCTGGTCTGTTCAGATCTTCAGCATTATAGGGAGAAAATTCATGGGGAAAAATCGTATTAGACTTCCATCTGGACAGCACTGTACATGACAAACAAAAGGACTTTTAAAAACATTTGAACAACAAAAGGAAGATGAGAGATAATGCTAATCTGTTGCTTGAAGAGGTCAGTCTCCTCACAAATAGGGACATACACACAGCAGAGATTTTTAACACCTTCTTTGCCTCTGTCTTCAACAGTGATTATGGGCTCTGGGAACCCCACAGCCCTGTGTTGGAAGACTGGGGGGATGATAATCTTCCAACTGACCTTGAGTTTGTTCAAGACATGCTGCTCCAGCTGGCTGTGCATAAATCTTTGGGGCCCAATGGGATTCATCCCAGGCTACCAAAAGAGCTGACTGATGTCGTCATAGGACATGTCATCTCTCCATTATTTTTCAAGTGACTTGGGAGAGGTTCCAGTGGACTAGAAGCTGGCAAATGTCTCAGTTTCAAGAAGGAAAGAAGGAAGACCCTGGTAATTACTAGCATGTCAGTCTTAATTCACTGCCTGGTAAAATTATGGAGAAGTTTATTCTGGGATTAGTTGGAAAACTCCTAGGAAGCAACACAGTCATTAGTCATAGCCAGCAAGAGTTCACACCAGGGAAGCAACTGATTGACCTCAGGAAGCCACTAGACCTGGGGCGTGTGAATTTTAGCTAAACTTTTGATACTGACTCTCACAATATCCTGGACATAATGCTTAACACACAGCTAGACAAGTCCATAGTATGTTGAGTAAATAATTTACTGATGGGACTGGCTCATTGCTGCATGAGGTTAAATCAGGCTGGTGACCAGTCACCAGTGCCATTCCCCTCAAGTCAATTTTAAGACAAGTGCTCTTTATTGTTTTTACACTCAGAAGACAGAAATCCAATGTATTTGTCAATGATACTAAACTAAGAGCAGCTGTAGACTCCACTGAAGGTAGAGTGGCTGTACACAGAGATCTGGATAGACTAGAGGGCTGGGCAATCACCAGCCATAGGAAATTTAATAAGAGCAAGTGCTGCATTCTCTAGTTGGAATTAAGTAGTCTTAGTTGTACAGACTGGAGGATAAGAGGTTGCAAAGCTGCTCTGCAGAAAGATCTCTTTGTGCTGCTGACAAGTTGAGCCAGCAGTGCCCTGGCAGCCAGGAGAGGCAACCCTGCCCTGGGGAGCATCAGGCACAGCATCACCAGCCAGGCAAGAGAGGGGATTGTCCTGCTCTGAGCTGGGGCAGCCTCACCTCGAGTGCAGGGAGCAGTTTGGGGTGACAGAATATAAGAAGGGCAACAAACTACTATAATGTGTCCAGAGGAGAGCTACTAAGACAGTGAAAGTTTTCAAGGACAAAATATGTGAGAAAAAGTTGATATCATGTGCTTTCCTCAGCTTAAAGAAGAGAATGCTGAGGAGTAACCCCATCACAATCTACAACTACCTCAAGGGGAACAATGGAAGGCAAATTGCTGTTCTCTTCTTCCTGGCGAACAGTGGTAGAAAACAAAGAAAAGGAATGAAGCTGTGTCAGGCAGGTTCAGATTGAACATTTGGAAAAGTTTCTTCACTAAAAGGGTGAGTGATCACTGGAACAGGCTCCCAAGGTAAGTAAGTGGTCACTGCACCAAACCTGGCAGAGTTCGAGGAGTGTCTGAATGATGCTTTTAGTCATATGATTTAGCTTTAGGTAGTCCTGCAAGAAGCAGGGAGCTGAACTTGTTGCAGACCTCTCTAAGCTTGAGATATTCTGTGATTGATCCAGCTATGACCTCAAGAAAACATAGTGACATTACGAAATGATCAAAGTATATATTTGTTGAGATGTAACACTTGATTTCCTTACAGTATTTTGAGTTTTTCAGGTGGTTTACTTTTTGTTCAGATGTCTTGCCATGACACTTGAGTGACATAAAGGCTCTCTGTAGACCCTAATGAATGTCTCTCTAAAGACCAGATTGTCCTCTTTTGCCTTCTCCACAACTGTAAAGGTTACTGATACTTGTCTTCTGCCATTGTTCTGTTGTCGCTGTCATACTTTTTTGTGATTTTTCCAAAACCCAATGAATTATGAAGGACTTAGGGGGATGTTGGTTGATGTACCAAAGTAAATTTAAGAAAAGGGAAGTTGTTACTATGCTTTGAAGCTGCAGCTTTTGCAAAAAAAAAAAAAAAAATGACAAAGTGCAAGCTGCCCTTGAAATTCCTGTGGTCTCTTCTCTTGAACTTTCAAGGTATTTGGTGGTTTATGGACCTCTTGACATCATACATAATCAAGGAGAGTGGTACTTTGGTTGGACTCATAAGAAAAAACTAAAGAGAGGCTTTTTTTTCCCTATCTGCTTATCAGGAAACTCAGTGGTTAAACACCCTGGAGAACTTAAGCAAATAAATTATGACAAAAAATGCCCATCAAATACTTGAAATAAAATGTTAGCGTTCAAGACATGAAGTGTCTAGGAAAAGACCTACTGAGCAGCAGCGTGGCCCAGCTGAAAGAGCCAGCTAACTGGGGACTCAACATCTGCCACTGCATTTGTCTGCATTATAGGTTCCCCTTATTTTCCAGGACAGGTCAGTTACTATCACTTAGAAGAGGAAAACGAAGAGTATTGCTTTCATTTTTATTTCTGCAGTGTTTGGCTATAATAGTAAGGAACATATATTAACGTAAATCTTCTTGTCAGGAAAGGACTCTGAACTAGCGTCTGGTTGCACTACTTGTGAACTTGCTCTCAGCTTCCAGGGTGACTTCTAACTACATGTTGAACAACATGTCATGGTGCTGCCAGGACAGCTGAAATTGCAAGAAGGAATATCCAGGTGGAATTGTAAGAATCAGGGAGCCTAGGAGTTAATGTGTCCTTGTGGTTGTGAAATGGCTTCTTAATTTACAGAGATGTTGGCTAGCTGTTCTCAGCCTCTCTTCTCTCACCTCCCCAGAGCAGCTCTCTTGGTTTGACACAGCTCAACCAGTTCCTCTTTTCCTGTTGTGCCGGGGAGCACCTGGGGAATTGTGTTGTTTGTATTTGAGAAGAAACTGAACCACTAATACTGACTAATAGTTCTTTTTGCTGATAGACTTGTTTTTTTAGTGAAACTTGCTGTGGTATCCAAGGACCTTTGGCAGTCTCAAATGTGTGATAGCTCCATATAACTTAGTATAGAGAAAAGAGTCTAATTACTTTTGACAGAGGCTTTTAAACCAAAATGGCTTGTGTGACTGAAAATAGAAGTGTAAGGATCTGGTATAAAGAAAAAAACAAGGAACACTCCTGATACTTAGATAAGAAAACCTGGCATGTTGGAATCGCACTTAAAGAAACAAAAGATAGCCAATATCATATTTTGGAAAGAAATTTCATGCTTTAATTGTCTTGATGATTAGTTCTACTCTGGGAGATGTGTCAAAAGCATCCTACTGAATGGAAGAATAATGAAGAAAACAGAGATATGGAAAAAAAACTTCCTGCAAATTCCATCCCTTTGCTTTTGGTTTGTTAATATGGTGTCAACATCATTGTTACAGTCTTGAAATAAAGCCTCTAGAAGCAATATAGAGAAGTCTTTTGTGGTTTTATTCTCCTGACAATATTACTTTTCTCCTGATACTGTTTCAGCTGTCTAAATCTGAATTCTTTAAACCCATCTGTCCAAGAAACATGTTGTGCCTTACAGGTCTTAATAATATATAACAACAAAAGTATGCTTTGTAAATAACAGAGCTACTAGATCAGGCCTGCCTCAACCATGCTGTGTCCTTTGAGCACCAATAACTAACAGAGATACACCCACACTGTCAGACTCTCACTTCCCTTGTTTCTGAACGTCATGAGTATCTTCTGTAGCACTTCTTCCACTCCAAATGCCTGTGAATGACTAACACATTGCTAGTTTATGCAATTTCCAGGCTATAGCTGTCTTAATATTGTCTATTAATATAATTGAGTATTCCATCTTGTTTAATTCCTCACATTTCCTCTAATTTGAAATTGGGTTACAATGGAGCAGAATACCATGAACAGTAATAACTAAATCTTAAACTAAATAACTAAATAACTTAATCTTAAACTAAAGCATTTGCTACATCCCTGCAGGTGTTTTTGTTAATAACTTTGTTCAGTTTGGAGCTACTTCTGTTCAGGTTATTATTCGTAGCTTGGTTGAAGGTACAGCTCAGAGACACATCAGTTAATGAAAGACACTCTCTGGCAAGAAAATCTCCTTGTGTTTTCCAGAAAGGGCTTTGAAGGATACTATAAGGAGGAAGCAAAACTTTTTTAACCCATCACATGTTTCAAGACTGTCCTAAAAATAAGATATGTCTACACACAGAAGACAAATGATTACAGTTTTAGTCAAAAGTGCTTCTGATAGCATGATACTGTTGATTGTTATAGGACCTAAGAAAATTTATTGTGAGCTTGGGAGTAATAAACTGCACTTTCAACACTGTAAACAGCAAGCTGTGAATAAAACAGATCTACAGAGTATGGAGTCATTTTCTATCACGTCAGAGTTTGATTACTGTAAAATATTTGACAAATCTTGGGACAACTGTGTTGTATAGTTAAGATGCAGCATAGGGGAGGAATTTTACAGAAGAAACAATTAAAGAAAAAGCTCTACTTCACTAATCTTAAATAGTAAAATTCTGGGACAAAGACACAATTTTTACTAATCCTTGCATAAAAGAAGATGAATTTTGCATATTGAAAGCAAAATTTTAAACCACTACATCCAAATCTGAGCATCTGCCTGAGCTCTGAGCACACATGAGAAGCAGGGAGGTATCAGGAGGGCCCATTTTTTCTCTCTTTTCAGGATTAGATACATGAATAGATCAGGACTTTTGCCACCTTGCTTGCTGACATGTTTCATGTTGTCCCTGGCACAGGTATAATGGTCAGTAAGCCTACCAGAGTGACACACCTTGCATTGGGTTTCATATTAGGGACACTGTTCATAAACTTCCATGGGCAAATGCTGTTTTTCTATTTCAGATGTTCAAAGATTTTAAGCTAGTTCTCAGGGAAAAAAAGAAATTTTCTGATTCAATATAAAAATACTTAATTTTTTTTGTAATTGTCTTCTACTTTTGACCTTTCCTAGACTGTTTTAAAGACAATTTCATTACAAGAAAAGCTGGGCTTCTACTGTGATCCCATAAACATAAGACCTGATGCATTAAAACAGACTAAAATTTGTACCACTTACAGTGAGAAAAAGAGATGTCAAAACTGATTCCTTGTTTAAGAGACAACAAAAAGAATCAGAAGGGAAAGGTGAAATTCTTGTTAAGCCTAGGACATTATTTCTATTGAAAAAAGCTGCAGTCAGTGTACAGTTGAAAGAAATAAACACCCGCAGAACACAATCCTATTTTCACTCTAGATATTTGTTGTGGTTTGGCACTGGCCAAATCCCAAGTGCCCACAAAAGCCACTCTCTCACTGCCCTGCCACAGCTGGGCAGAGGAGAGGAAAGAATTTAAAGAAGGGTTCATGAGTTGAGATAGGCACTGGGAGAAAACACTCCAAGGGCAAAAAAAGGCTCAGCTTAGAGATACAAACTGAGTTTACTACTAACGAAATCAGAGGAGGATAATGGGAAGTAAAATAAGGCTGTAAACATATTTTTTCTTTCCCCAACCTCTCCCTCCTTC